>WOXC01004875.1:225000-578436 GCA_011680675.1 Gymnobelideus leadbeateri
TTCTGATGCTTAGCCTCAAGAATGTAAAAAAAAAAATAGAGAAAGATATAATAGTAGCCATCAGATCTCTTAGACCCTAGCTTTAATATTATTGTCTATTCCAGAATTGACATTTCCTTTTGTGGATAAAACTTCTAAAACAATGAAAATAACCTATGCCTGAGTAAACAATTAGACATATACAAAAGTGAACATGGTTTACTCTGTGATAAAGTTGTCTTTTTTTTCTCCCTAATTAGGGGTGTTCAAGCTGAGGCTTGATGCCTTCTTGTCCTCAAGATATTGAATAATGGATTCATCCATCAGGCAAGGAACTCGATCAGATGACCTCTAGAGTGCCTTCTAATTCTAGAATTCTGAGTTATATCACCATGGAGTTATATCATAACGGCTGCATATTCATAAAATTTCAGTTATATATGCTGTTACTAACAGATTTAGAAGCTTTGCTCAGACTGTGATTTTTCTCCCTGCATTTACTCTTGAATTTATGAAACTATAGAATATTTTCATCATTATTAGTTATTAGTTGCCATGTTTTCCTCTTTATCTCTGCACATCGTATTTGAACCTTGATACGGTAGCTTTATCTCTAATAGTATACCAATCACAGAGGTGATTTAAATTTAGTTCCACATTGCCTGTGGAATACCATGATATCCACCTGATGTTTCATGAACACAATGACATGTGGTAAGTATTACCTCATTGACTTGAAAAGCCTTGTGTGTTTGGGTGGTGACCATTACTGGAAATAGAGCTGTCTTTATTCCCAAATACATGGATTTTGCCATTGTCACAATTTTGCTAAGCTATCAAGAAACTACTTGGAGTTGAACATCAAGTGGGTTTGAACCTTACATCATTTGAGCTAGAGATGCCCTTTTTCTATTCTACAGTTCTGAATCATAGGTTTGAGGTGAGTGGATAAATTGAGTCTTTTATTATGGAGCATTAACATGGGCACTTCAAGGACCTGCTACTGCAAGATATCGAGTTTCTGTTTGGGGCCAGAGTACTTTCCTATCCTACTCCGTCAGGACTGTGGAGAATAGTCACTGGTTGTCTAGGAGATTTATTCTATTGAATTTAAGATTCTATTATAGAGTGCCTCAATATACCACAAATTCAGTTATGTTACAAGGCTTCACATCCCATTTATACATATAAATTGTATGGTATGCACACATATAAATGAGAAAGAAAACAGAGTGGAAGAGAGAGACAGAGAAACAGAGAGAGACAGAGAGAGACACAGAGAGAGAGAGACACAGAGAGAGACAGAGACAGAGACAGAGAGACAGAGAGTGACAGAGAGAGATAGACAGAGACAGAGAAACAGACAGAGAAAGAGAGACCGAAAATATCTTTTTAAAGTATGGAAAACCTGTAACTTTGGTGTTATCCTTGGCTTCTAATTACCTGCCTTATAATAAGGTTCTACTGTTTCTTGAGAGGCTCATGAGGCAGATATTCTCCAAATTCATCTGGAAAGAGCTTCACAGTGGTGTGGCTTAAAAGTCAAGGGTGTCAAAATAAAAGAAGCTAATTAGTATTTTTTGTTGCTGTTATTATTAGACCTCTTGACTTTGCCTGATTTAGGTAGATTGAGCTGAGGAACATTATCTGGGATGGGGGGGATAAAAAGGATGAGAATTATGTTTATATCTTATTTATAGGTAAGAGATTTCAGTCCTATGGAGTTCCCATCAAGGAATGGATATACTTGAAAGTTGTTGTTGTTCAGTCATTTTCAGTTGTGTCGGAATCTTTGTGACCCCATTTAAGGTATTCTTGGCAAAGATAATGGAGTGATTTGCCATTTTCTTCTCCAGCTCATTTTATTGATTAGAAAATTAAGAGGGATAATTGACTTTTCCAGGATCACATAGCTAGTAAATGTAGGAGGTCAGATTTGAACTCAAAGAATAGTCTTCCTGGCTGCAGGCCCTGCAATTCTGTCTCCTATGCCCACATTTGAAAGAGCTGTAGATATATATCCTCTCTGCTCAGGGTGGTAGATTAATAAAAAAATAAAGCAAAATCCAAGGCTAGAGCTGCTGGGTAGAAAGAGCAGGAGTCAACCCAGGCTATGTCAATTTCTTTATTTTAAATATTTTGATAACTATTTCAATATAATTCGTTTCTTTGGTAATCCTATATATTTTATTTTATTAATTTATTTTTTAAAAGTGTAATACTGTTTATTTTGCTTCAAAGACATTTCAGCATTTTAAACATAAAAACAAACAAACAAACCCTGAAAGGTTCAAAATTGTGTTTAAGAACAGACTTTTTTGTTTTGTTTTGTTTTTTCCCTTGCATCACTGCCCTGCTTTTCTGTTTGACTGATAAAGGCAGAACTCTACAGTTTCAATTTAAAACTACTGCACTTCAATTAAAAAGAAAACCAAAAATCCAAACACTTTTCTCATGCCAGCTAACCCCTACTCTACCTGCCCAGTGACACCTAAGAATGGGAGCTGGGTGTTATTTCACTACATATACAGAAAGACAACTTTTAAGCTGAATGGACCCTCACTGCAGTGTATCTACAATCTACCCTCACAGGGTAGGCGTTGGGTTGCAGCATCCTAGGAAAGGCAGATAAGCCTCCTGCCCCCTCTAAGCCTGTACCCTAAGAATCTGTCTAGGGGTTTGGGGTTTTTGGTTGTTTCTACAAACTATACATATGTACAATTTATAACCCAGAATTTTCTAGCCAATAACCATATAGTTAAACACTACATTACAAATTAAAAAAATGCCTGAAAACATTTGTAAAAGCTTTTGTTTTACACCAACAAAAGTACACAGAGTGAGGAGAACACGAGAATGCCTTTTCATTTTTAAAAATGTTTGGAATTATGTACAACTTTGATACAGTTTCTGTGTCAAAGATATTTTCCAAGATATGTTTCCAAGATCCTTAGCCACTTCATGTAAATCAGTTACAATGTCTATCTAGAAGCACTTCTGAGAAGCTATGATCAGAAGCCTAATGAGGGCAATCAACACCACAAAGGACAGGTGTTTCATTTAAAGGTGTATTCCCCACTCTATGCTGTTCACATGGAGACAGAATAAGGTTCAGTTTCATTCCTCTTCTTTTTCATCCTCCTCGTCATCTTCCTCCTCTACTTTTTTTCTGGGCAGCTTTAGCCACACCCTTAGCCCCATCGAACTTCCCTTTCGATTTATAATCTGACACATCTTTCTCGTATTTCTCCTTTGGTTTGGCTGCCTTATTAGGTTGCTTCTCATTGTCACTCAGATTGTTCCACATTTTGACAAGCTTCTTTGCCACATCCCCAGTGGATATGCCAGGGTTTGTAGACTTGATCTTGGGAGGAAATTCTGAACAGAGAAGGAAATAGCCAGATGGTGGCCCTTTAGGTGCATTAGGATCCTTCTTCTTTTTGCCACCCTTCGCTGGTCCATAGTCTATCATTTCTCTATCATATTGTACCTTATCAGCTTTGGCCATCTCATCAAACTTGGATTTCTCTTTCCCTGATGTAGTCTTCTACCTCTCAGAACACTTTTTAGAAAACTCTGCAAAGTTAACAGGAACCACTGAAGTCTTCTTCTTATGCCCTTCCCAGCAAGTTTGCACAAAAAAGGTGGAAGCAGGCATCTCACCTTTTGGTTTCTTGGGGTCACCTTTAGCCATGGTAAACTCTGTATTTTTCGCTGGTCTGGGCAGCACAGGGCATGACCCTTGTCTAAGCACTCTCCCAACCTCTAGCTAGATGGCTTCATGAGAACTGCCTCTATGTTGTGCAATTAAAAACATTGCTCTAAGAAGGAGTCTGGAGGCTTTACAACATTGACAGAAATGTTGACATCTATGACAGAAAAATTTGAGAACCCTAGTTTTACAGTGACCTAGGGAAAACACACACACACACACACACACACACACACACACACACAATAGCAAACAAATACTTCAGTACCCCATTCTCTGCCTAATTGCTATCAGTTTCTAAGTTTTTCTGGCCATGGGAAATCTCCACTTTTGCCATCCTACCCTTTTTATTGATTAAGGAAATACCTTTATGTTTTTATGGAATATCGAAGTCAGAGTAATTTCTTGGAAGACTGACACATAGATTGTAAATTGGAAGGGACTTTAGAAGTCATCTAAACCGATCATTTTACAGATGAAGAAACTGGTGATCAGAGATGTAAAGCAACTTGCTCAAGGTCACACAGGTAGTAAATAATAAAGCTGGCATTTGAACACATGTCCTCTGACTCTAAATTTAGGTTTCTGTCTACTGTTAGCTTTAGCCATTCTGACAACTCATTGCCTCCTGCCATAGATAGGGAGGAGTTGAAGTAGCTCCAGTTGGTTTTAAGGCAATTCAAAGAGATGATAACTTTCTTCTGGGACATCAATATCCCTGTTGCCCTTTTGGAGACTCTAGTGTTAAAATATGACCTTCAAATGAAAGAGAGCTACATTAGAGAAGTCTTAGTGTGATCTCTCTGACCAGTATAAATAAGACATCATTAAGGATGATTGAGATTCCTAGCTGTCCAATTCTGAGTTTTTTATATTTTTGAAAACAAGGGAAGAGACCTGCTTGTCATGTTTGCAAATCTTACTTTTCCAATTTTTTTTTATGTCTTTGATCAAAAATACAAAATCACATCTCTTTACTCAGCTGTGAATTTTGAGTATTATGTGACAAAATATCAACATAGGAAACGTTATTTCTATTATGTAGAGAACCACAGTCAATCACGAGAAGCCTAGTAATCTTGAGTGTTTGCAGATGCTACTAGTGTTCGGGATTTTATCTCCAAAGCTGGAGATAAAGAATCAATTCTTAAGGACTTGAGTGTTCACAAAAGCAAAGGAGGAGAGAGCCTAATATAGCATCAAGAGAAGTAGAAATCGAAGCCAGAAGATTTAGGTGCAGCTCATGTTCTACTTATTGGCTGTGTGACCTTGAGCAAATGGCTTCATTTCTTTGGACTCATTGATAAAATGAGTGAATTCAATTGAATGATTTCTAAAGTAGATTTCTACCTGAGGACACTATGAAAAGCAAATAAATAGTGAAGAGGGTAATCAACATATGACTTAGATGAAGGCATTTTTTCAAATGATATATTAATCATTTATGATATGCTAAGCACTTAGAATTGCCAATATAAAAGCTAATACCTGCCTGCCCCAAGGAGCTTCTAATGAGGGATACAACAAATATGGGAGTTAGTGGATAGGAATGGGTATTTTGGTCTGGATAGTTACATTTTATCCATATTATAAAGCTTGTCAGGTAGGGAATAAGTGCTGCAGATATTATTATGCCCACTTATAGATGAGGAAACTGAGACTCAGGTTAAGTGACTTGTCCAGGGTCACATAGCTCATGTTTGAAGTACAGTTGAACCCTGATTATAAGTCTAATGCTCTATCCAGTTTGTTATAGGATGTAGAATTTGGTTTCTGATTCCTAGTAGATATTATTTTTGGGAAATTTTAAATGAGATCCTTTGATATCACTGATAAAGGAACAGCAATAGAGTAACAATTCCTTTCATGACACTCTAAGGTTTAGAATGCAGTTTGTATATCTATCTATTTTTGGCCTCACCACAACTCTGTTACATAGGTAATAGAGGTATTGTTAAGCCTTTAATGCAGATGAGGAAAGTGAGACTCAGAGAAACTAAATTACTTGTTTAAGGGCACCCATCCAGTAGGTGTGGAAAGTGGCATTTGAACTTGGGTGGTCTTGACTCCAAGAATCTGGACTCTAGCCCCTAAGCTAGCAGGGGAGCATGTTTCTCAGTATCTTTAGGAACATGATGTTACTGATATTTGAGTGATTCAATATTTGATGTCAGCTTTGTGAGGCTGGATGACAATTCAAAGAGGGATGAATAGCTTTAAATATGAGGCCACCTGTATTAACAATTGTCTGTTTGCAAATGTCTCCTACATCCTGATCCTATGAGAATGAATGATCCCTTAAAAAAAGGGGATCTGGAGAAGATTCTTCTCAAAGAAAGTAGGTGAATTGGAGTGGTTTCCAAAGAAAAGATTATGTGTGCAGGGCTCTGGAATCTAAAGATCAGTTCACTTTTTATTCTGTTCATGCAATAACTGATGGAGGTGTCTTTTTTTCTCAAAGGCTGTGCTACTGGAACAAGGCCTGGCAGGTGTCACCCATTTAGATAGGACTTTCATAGAAACACAGTGAAGCCTAGCAAAAAGCAGTCAGGTTCTGCAGTTGGTAAGCTACAGGCAGTTTGGTGAATTGTTTTTGCCAGGGGAGAAATTCTCTGAATCTATCCAGTCCTTAAGACATATGTCAAGATTGTGGTATGCCTTGGTAGATGTAGAATCCAAACTGAAGAAACTTTGAGTTGTCAAAATCTTGTCTTACTGCAAAAACTGTTCTTATCCTAAGATCATAGACTCAGAGCTTGAAGGAGCTACAGAGCCTAGTCCAACACTCTCATTTTCAATTTGAAGGAACTAAGAACCCAGAGAGGTTCATTGATTTGCCCAATGTCACACAGATAGTAGTAAGTCTCAGAGTGGTCAGTGAAACTCAAGCCTTGTGATTCCAATTCAACTACTCTCCACTGTACCATACTGCTTCACCTGGGCTATGCTTTAGTGGACCTACCACCAGCCAACCAATACTTTGTTCACTAAGCTCTGTCCCCATTTTGCTGACTTGGCTTGCTTCAGCAGTGCAAAGAGAAATCTGGTTCTTGGTAAATTATTACTTGTGGATATGATTAAGTTCTTTGGATTTAGAGCCAGGGTCAGCACTAGGCCAAATGTCTTATCCATCTTATTATTATTATCTTATTTTCAGTTCATTCCTTCCATCATCGCATCTAGAGAGAGCACTCACCAGTCATGCCTAAGAAGGCTGCCTCTAAGATGCTGCCCCACCTTTTGGATAGTTCCCTACTTTTTTTCTGCTATTCTCTTTAGGTCAAGTGTCTGCTACATAACAGGGCATCAGATTGTTAATACATTCAATTAATCATCAAACTAATACATTTTCCAGGAGCTCATTTATTTATATTTACTAAGAGCTATTGTAATGTCAAAGTTATACCAGTGACAAAAATACAAACATTTTTTTCTAGTACTTTGGGGGGAAGGGAAGCAGCTGAGCACACACTCCCCATCACCATCTTGGTTTCTGCAGATAGTGGGCCCAGATTTGGCTCAATTTCTAAGGTTCCAAATCCAAAAGTGGCATCAGGACTGAATGAGTGCTGGTCTCTACCTCAGGGCAGTACTGGAGGTCACTCCTTGCTCCTCTAATCTTTGATGCTAGGCTGATTGTAATAACATATTGTTTATTCTAGATCATGAAATCTCTTAATGCTTTTAAAATGTGCATTTCACCCTGTTAAAGTTGACACTAGAACAATAAGAAATATATTTTTTGATCAGGAAGGCTCTTTTTATATCCCTCAAATGACACTGTATGGGCAGCTGCCTATATCATATATGTTTGACTAACCCTGAATAAGCCACACATTGAAATTCTAAATGAAAGAAGGGAGAAAATAAGGCTAAGAACTTTCCAAACATTATTTCATTTGATCCTCATGTGAACTCTGTAAGATATCTTCATTTTATAATTGAGGAAAGTGAGGCAAACACGTTAAATGACTTGCCCAGGATAACACAGGTAGGAAGTGTATTAGGCCATGTTTGACCTCTTCCAGGCCCAGTATTCCATCCCCTGTGCCACTTAGCTGAATGATCACTGGGAATATTGCAGAAAGGATCTTATGCAAGTAGAGACTAGGAAGGGGATCCCTTTCCAACTCTTAGCTTCTCTGTGGATATGTTGTTTTATGTATACCCAAAGGACTAAAATGAGCTGCATTGAAAGGAAATAGTTTCTTCTTATCATAACTATGAACCTGTTCTTTAAGTACACAAATAGACATAGTATCACTATGTTATCTGATAAGAAGTCCATGTAAAGATCTGTGATTTTGTCAATATGAGAAACCAATGCAGATCACCGTCCATCCCTAGCTTAAACATTATGACTTAGATCATCAGGGTGGTTAGGAACCAGGTTAAAATGTAATTGGAAAATATTTAACAAAATAAAAATACAGTAAAATGTAGATGTTAATATGTGGTTTTCTAAGTCGCAGTGTTGCCACAGGAATCCTTATATACTATTTAGTGGCCCCTATTTCTATTTGATTTTGAAACCATCTTAGAGAGTTTCCAGAGGCTTAAAGGTTGGGTGATCTGTCTATTGTCACACTGTGAGTATGTGTAAGAGACTAGATTAGAATCACTTTTTCCTGAATCCTAATCCAGAAATAAATCTATTGTGTTATAATAACTCTCCATCATGGAATAATAATAATAAGTAACAATAAAAAGACCTCAACATTTCCTTAGTTTGCAATAGGTTGGATGGAGTTTATATATTTTATATTACTTGATATTACTCCAGTGCAAGGTACTGTGGCAAGCTCCATTATTTTTTTTTTTGTTTTGTTTTGTTTTGTTATTTCATAGTTTTATTCCACATTTATAACAATACAATAAACCATCTGGTGTTACAGAAAATTTCTGCTACAATCACAAAATATACACTTAAAAGTTCCTTTCTAGGAAAAATGGCCCTCTACTGTTATATCATCCTTCAACTTTATCTTGACCTATATATATATATATATATATATTTAAATTCAGGAACAATTTCATGAATCAGTCATCTGGTTGTCTAATCTTTGTCCCTCACCTCTTAATTAAAACAATATGCTGAGATGAAAATGTTTGATATTTTTCATTCCACGTATAATCTATTACAAAAGTGTTATTCTGCAGGCAGTTAGGTAAGAAAAAAGTTAAACAACAAAACCCACAATTTTTCTTTAAAAAATCCAAGCTTATAATAAGGGAATTTATCAGTCAAGTAAGCAGCAAGTGAATGAGGTTTCATGATGGCTACTTGCTTTTTCTTCTAATTAACAAATGTTTGTTTTTAAATTAGTAGCACAGATAAATATGGAGTAAGTGGGTTTTAAAACTCCCTCAGGTTCTTACAGTGAGCACTTTTGATGTTCTAGCTAATTACTGAAGTATTATGACACACAAAATCCTAACCAGTGAATGTAAGTCATCTTTATAGGTTATTTTCTGTCCCTTATATTTGTGAGGATTTGAGATATTGTCCCTATCCAAATCTTCTAGTGTATTAAAAAGTGGCAGTAGTTAGTGTCCATCAATTTCAGCTCCTTTGTAGGACTTCATACAGTAGATTCTTAGGTATAGTTTTAAATCATGGAAACATAGCAATGACAGACATCTAAATAGAAAATGCTCCAATTTTTTTGTCTGCTTTAAAAAATATGGTCAACATACCATTTATTTGTTATTGGTACAACAATAATTTTCTGCTGAGAATTACAAACCATAGACTCTAGGTGTTTTACTTCACAAAGAGAGTCTGATAACTCTTGAAAAAATTAATACATTTTTTTTGCCTTTTGGAGGGCAGTTGGGGTTAAGTGACTTGCCCAAGGACACACGGCTAAGTTTTTGTGTTAAATGTGTGAGGCTGGATTTGAACTTAGGTACCTCCTGACTTCAGGGCCAGTGCTCTATTCACTGTGCCACCTAGCTGCCCCAAAATTAATACATTTCTTAAAAATAACTCACAGAAATTTATTAAACTGAGACTACTACAAAAGAACAAATAACTTGACAATGCACTAATTTTTTTTTTAATTTTAGCCAAGAATAGTCAGAATTTCAGTTTACTAACTAAAGTTTACAGATTTTATGTTATGTATTACAAAGCTACCATGTACAAGAAATAAAAAAAGAAATCACCTTGAAACCTAACTAAACTGCATAGTCTAGGAATAGAAGCTACAGCATAAAAAAATGTTTTCTCACAGTAGTTAGTTGAGAAAAGCTGTTCATTCACCTCTTGGCTTGTAAAAAAAACAAACAAACAAAAAAAAAAAACGTTTTCTAGAATTCACTCTAAATGATTAACAAAACCTTTAACTATTATGTGTAGCAGGTACTTTGTTTTCCCCTTCCATTTCTTCCACCCCTGCTTGGGTCATAAAGTCAGCAATTTTTTTCTCCAGATCATCAATGCAACAGCTCATATCATCAATTTGGCCAATTATCTGCTCTGACATAGTCTGAAACTTGTCCTGCATCTGCTGGAGAAATGTCTGAACCACAGCCATCAGGTCCTGTACAGTTTTGGGGTTCATCTCCACCATAGCACCGGCTCTTGATTGCACTCAGCTTCCCAATTTGTCTCTAAAGCTGATGTGTGCCAAGCTCCATTTATTTCAATGATGAAATTTAAAAAAATGGGTTATTATATTTATGGCTGCTCAGTCATTCAATCCCTAATGTTTTCTGCATTTGAGGGTCCCAGATTTCATAACTTTCTTTATTTTATATTTTAATTTTTTTTCTTTTTTGGAGGGCAATTGGGGTTAAGTAACTTGCCCAAGGTCACACGGCTAGGTTTTTTGTTTGTGCGTGCGTTAAGTGTCTGAGGCCGGCTCCGAACTCAGGTCCTTCTGACTCCAGGGCCAATGCTCTACTCACTGTGCCACCTAGCCGCCCCCTGATTTTATTTTCTTTAATTTATGGAATAAAACAAGCATTTTCACAACATAGTACAGTACAAAAAATGATTGCACATAAGACAGCAAATTCATGACTTCCTAGCTTTCAAGTCCATACCCCCCAAAACAAACAAACAAAGCAACAGGCATGTTTTATATTCTGTCAGTATTAGGGCTAGGGCAGTAACAGGATGAGGTAGTCATGGAATTAATTCAAGGACTTGGCATTGAATGATCAGAGCTGGGTGTAGTAGGCATGAAGAGTTTAGGAATCAAGAAGCCAGGCTTATTTATATAGTTATTATAGGCCCAGGTGAAGGTGCATTAGCTTCCAGAATTAAAAAGCAAACAGTGCAAATAAGTTGAGGTGAAAAGGAAATGAAACCCTTAGTGGACAGGTCTGGTAGAAAGCTTTAGGAGATAAGCACAGGCAGAGGGAACCAAAGAATTAAGGGACGGTCAAACTGAGAGAGGATGCCTGAGTCTAAGGTATCTGTGAACAAGTCTCAGGAATGCAAGCTGTTGTGTGGAGAAGATGAGGGAAGAAACCCAGGTACAGAAAGCCTAGACAGAAGGAGTGAGCATAGAGAGGGAGAAAGGAAGAAAAACGAAAAGGGACTTAGGGGTCCTGGAAGGATAATTCCCTGCCTCTCTTTGTACAGTGTTTTTTTTTTCTACTGTATCCCACTGTTAATTCATGTTAAATTGGAAGTCCATTCAACCCCTTATATCTTCTTCAGATAGAATGCTATGTAATCATACCTCCTACTTCTGCCACTTGTGAAGTTTATTCTTTTAATCCAAGTGTAAAGCTTATGCTTTTTCCTACTAAGTACATTTTATTTGATTTGGCCCACTGTTCTGGTCTGCATGTTCTTTGAATACTGTCTCTGACCTACAGTGTGTTAACTATCTCTCACAACTGTTGGGTCACCCTTGGCTTTGAGAAAAATGTTAAATAACACAGGGGAAAGCACAGTTCCCTGGGGACCTCCACTTTAGACTTGCTGTCAAATTTACATTGGAGTGTTAGTGACTGGAGTCAAACAATTCAGTTTGTTCTGAATCCCTGTAATTATACCATTGATTACAATCTATATCTCTCTAGTATCAAGCACCATAACATATTCAGGATGCTTGCTAGCACAGGTTCTTTGATCTGCTTTTCTAAAGGAAAGCAACTCAAAAAGGGTTAACAATCTTAGTTTAATCAAACATATATAATTTACCTAGTTCAGGGGAAAGTCAGCACCATGAACTTCAGGGAATACAAACAGAAGTTACGAGCAGACAATACAGACAGAGAAAATAACACAATTTAGTAGACAGGGCTTCCTGACCATCACATACATACAGTTAGTCACCAGGGAGAGAAGTACCAACATTTGAGTTTTCAAAGCCAGGGAGCTCAACGCAGAGTCTCATGCTTCCCAGAGAGAGCCCCAAAGCAAAACCTCACATCAGGCTTATATATATATGTAACCTTGTCCAGGTTCAGAGAACATCACAATCCTCATGACTCACTTGACTACAAAGTAACAAAAGTTGTACCTTCCTGAAAAACAAGCCTCCCACCACAGGCTCCATTTGACCACATTCAGCCTATTTAGGAGGCAGATTATATTTTCAAATCAAGAAAGGTCCTCAAATTTACCTAGGCCTATTAAAGAGCAGGAAAGATTTTCAAATTTCCATTATCATTACAATCTCTCAATATTCTCCATGGCTATAGCACTAGAGACTTTTTCAGTGCTACCTCCACATTATTCCTCTGATCTAGCAGTCTAGTGATTCAAAGAAATATAGTCAGTGTGACATCATCTGGGCTTTTCATTTTTTAATTTATATTGCTCTGTTTTTTCTTTTACCTCACATTCACACATTCACATGTACACATATACATATATTCATATATGTGTATGATATATGGATGTTTTAGAGGTTCAACCCTTGTAAGATTCACAAACTCTCCAAAATATCATCTGTGATATAATGTATGAGCTATCTAGGGTTTGTTTATATAAAAGTTTGTTTAGCATTAAAAAGTGGCCTTTACTGTGTAGTATGATGGTGAAAAATAATAGATTCTTTTCTGCTTAATTTTTCTAGGGTGTTGCACCTTGTTTAAGAAAAAAAGAAAAAGACCAGAAATCTCAGGACCTTCTGACTTTGAACACTGTGTCCACTCAGTGTTTAATGCGGAAAAGAAAAAAATTCCTAGGACAGCCATGGCAGTGGCAAAGTGAAGAAAAGCCAGTATCAGACCCTTCAGCAGTCACGCATGTTCTGAATCCTTGTAATTATGCTGTAGTCTTTCAGCACAGAATTCATGTGTGTTTCAAAAAAGACGAAAACAGATATACAGGCTTCCCTGTGCAGTGGTACTTGCTGACAGACGGACTGCATTCACCACCCATCCAACTTGCTGCTGTGAAGGTATGGTTATGTAGTGGTGGGCCCCAGTTGACTTAAGATTTCATTTGTCTGTATTTACTTTTAGCAACTATATTTAGGGACAATTGGATTTTTCCTGGGGTGGTATTTTCTCAATTTTTAGAGGTCAAGAAGAGAGACTTATTGCTTACTCCACCCAGTTCCCAGAAGTCGTCAGTGTCTTCCTATCTTTGTGACCAGTCAGCAATCTCTCCTTCGTTATATCTTCATCCATACCATACTCATTAATCATGGTTCTACCCCCAAGGCTCTGTCCTAGACCAATTTCTATTTCCTCACTATACCCTCTCAACTTGATGATAATATTATCAATTCTCATGGATCCAGCGAATTATAACCTCTAGGAAGAGATTCCTGGATCTTGATATCAAACCCTTGTTTCTATCCTGAGCTCTAGTCTTACATCATGAACTGCCTGTTGGACATTTTTTTTAACAAATGCATTATTAACTTCTGGTTTACATCATTCATTTCCACCAGATTTTGAGTTACAATTTTTCCCCATTTTTTTCCTACCCACCACCCCAGAATAGCAGTACCACTAGATATTCCCTCATCCAATCTGCTCTCTCCCATATCTTCTCCCATACCCCCTTTGACTTTGCCATTAGGGCAAGGTGAATCTCTGAGCCCCAATGCCTGAATATCTTATCTCCCAATTACATGCAATATAGTATTAATAATTTTATTTATATACATTTGAAACATTTACTTTTAAGACTTCAAATTTCAAATCCATTCCCTTCCTCCCTTGTCACACACTCCCTCTGGGAAGATAAGCAATTCAGTATGTGTTGTACATGTATAGCTATGCAAAACATTACCATAGTAGATATATTGTAAAAGATTGCTTATATTTCCCTCCCTCTCACCCATCCCACCCCCCACCTGGCCCATTCCCTACTTTGATCCTGTCCCTCTTCAAAAGTGGGTACTTCCAACCTTCCCTCCCCTCCATCATCCCCCCTCTCATCCCCCTTCCCCCTACTCTCCTGCAAGGTGAGATATCCCATTTAGTATGTATGGGAATCTCTCCTTGAGCCAAATTCAATGAGAGTAAGGTTTTGCCTTTTTGCCTTCCTGTTCTTCCCCTCCCCTGTAACCACTACCCCTTGCCTCTTCTACATGAGATAGTTTACCCTACCATCTCTCGCCATCTCCTCTTGGCACTTTTTTCTCTCACCTCTTAACTTCACCCCTTAAGTATCATCCCTTCCTACTATCAAATTCAACCTGTGCTCTATATCCATGTACACCTATAAACATATATATATATATATATATATATATATATTTGTGTATATATACATATATATATATATATACATTCACATATGTATTCATATGCCCATAAACCCTTCTTCAATTATTTTCATAACGAGAAAGGTTTCATCAGACACAGTTATTGTTGTTCCATGTAGGAATGTAAATAGTTCAACTCTGATAAATTCATTTTGATTTCTTTTCCCTGATTACCTTCTCAGGCATCTCTTGCTTCTTGTGTCTGGATGTCAAATTTTCTATTCAACACAGTTTTTTTCCTCAAGAAGGCTTAAAAGTCCACTGAATGACCATATTTTCCCCTGAAACAAAATACTCAGTTTTGCTGGGTAGGTGACCCTTGGTTTCAATCCCAGCTCTTTTGCCCTCTGGAATATTATATTCCATGCCCTTTGATCCCTCAGTGTAGAAGCTTCCAGGTCCTGTGCTATATTTATTGAATTTCCACAATATTGGAATTGTTTCTTCCTGGCGGCTTGTAGTATTTTCTCCTTGATCTGGGAGTTCTGGAAACTGGCTATAATATTCCTGGGAGTTTTGTTTTTGGGATCCTTTTCAGGAGGTGATTGGTGGATTCTTTCAACCCCTATTTCCCCCTCTGGGTCTAAAACATCAGGACAATTTTCCTTGAGAATTTCTTGAAGGATGATTTCTAGGTTCTTTCTTTGGTCATGGCTTTCAGGTAGTCCAATAATTTTTAAATTATCTCTCCTGGATCTATTTTCCAGGTCAGTGGTTTTTCCCATGAGATATTTCACACTGCCTTCTATTCTTTCATTTTTTTGGATCTGTTTAACAGTATCTTTTTTTTTTAATTTTCTTTTTTTTTTAAACAAATGGTTTATTAACTTATGTTTTACATCATTCATTTCTGCCAGATTTTGAGTTACAATCATTTCGCCCCATTATTCCCCAACCCAACCTCCCAGAATAGTAGTCCCACAAGATATCAGTTCCTCCAATCTGCTCTCTCCCATACCTTCACCCATACCCCCATCAACTTTTCCTTTAGAGGAAGGTGAGTCTTTGTGTCCCAATGCCTGCACATCTTATCTCCCTATTACAAGCAAAAGAGTATTAATAATAGTATATATATATATATATATATATATATATATATATATATATATATATATATATATATATATATATATATATATTTGAAACTTTTAATGTTACGACCTCGAATTTCAGATCCATTTCCTTCCTCCCTTGTCACCCATTCCCTCTGGGGAGATAAGTAATTCAGTATATGTTGTACATGTCTAGCTATGCAAAACATTATCATAGTAGATATATTGTACAAGGCTGCTTATAATTCCCTCCCACTCATCCCACCCCCCACCTGGTCCATTCCCTACATGATCCTGTCCCTCTTCTATAGTGGGTACTTCCAACCTCCCCTCCCCCCAAGGATGCCCTCCCATCCATCATCCCTCCTCTCATCCCCCTTACCCCTATCCTGCTGCAGGTTGAGATATCCCATTTAGTATGTATGTCATTTTCTCCCTGAACCAAATTCAATGTGAATGTGGTTTTGCCTTTTTAGCCTTCCTTATTCTCCCCCTCCTCTGCAACCACTTCCCCTTGCTTCTTCTACATGGGATAGTTTACCCTACCCTGTCTCTCCCCATCTCCTCTTGCCACTTTCCTCTCTCATCTCAATTTCACCCTTTGAGTATCCTCCCTTCCCAACAAATTCAACCTATGCCCTCTCTCCATATATAACTGTAAATATATATACACACATACACAAATGTATTCATATGACCACACCCCCTTCTTCCATTATTTTCATAGTGAGAAAGATATCATCAGTCACAGTTATTGCTTTGCCATATAGGAATGTAAATAGTTCAACTTTGATTAGTTCCTTTTGATTTCTTTTCCCTGATTACCTTCTCAGGCATCTCTCCCTTCTTGTGTCTGGATGCCAAATTTTCTATTCAACTCTGGTTTTTTCCTCAAGAATGCTTGAAAGTCCCCTATTCCACTGAATGACCATATTTTCCCCTGAAACAAAATACTCAGTTTTGCTGGGTAGGTGACCCTTGGGTTTATTCCCAGTTCTTTTGCCCTCTGGAATATCGTATTCCATGCCCTTCAGTCCCTCAGTGTAGAAGCTGCCAGGTCCTGTGCTATTCTGATTGTGTTTCCACAATATTGAAATTGTTTCTTCCTGGCTGCTTGTAGTATTTTCTCCTTGATTTGGGGATTCTGGAACCTGGCTATAATATTCCTGGGAGATTTCTTTTTGGGATCTTTTTCAGGAGGTGTTCGGTGGATTCTTTCAACCTCTATTTTGCCCTCTGGATCTAAAACAACAGGGCAAATTTCCTTGAGAATTTCTTGAAGGGTGATTTCTAGGTTCTTTCTTTGATCATGGCTTTCATGTAGTCCAATAATTTTTAAATTGTCTCTTCTGGATCTATTTCCCAGGTCAGTGGTTTTTCCCATGAGATATTTCACATTGCCTTCTCCTCTTTCATTGTTTTGGATCTGTTTAACAGCATCTTGATTTCTCATAAAGTCACTAGCTTCCATTTGCTCCAGTCTAACTCTGAAGGAATGAATCTCCTTAGTGAACTTTTGAGATTCTTTTTCCATCTGGCAAATTCAACTTTTTAAGGCATTCTTCTCCTCATTGCCCTTTTGGCCCTCCTTTGCCATTTGAGTTAGTCTATTTTTTAAGGTGTTGTTTTCCTCAGTCACGCTGTTGACCCTCATCTCATACTTTTCCTGCATCCTTCTCATTTCTCTTTCCAATTTTTCCTCCAATTCTCTTATTTGATTTTTAAAGTCCTTCTTAAGGTCCTTTATGACCTGCAACCCGTTCATGTTTTCCCCTGGGGCTTTTGGAGCAGGACTTCTGACCTCACAGTCCTTTTCCCACTCTATGCCCCCAAAATAGGAGTCTAGGGTTGCATTTTTCTGTTTCCTTTGCCTTGGCATGTTGCCACTTAATTACTTGACTTTTGGGCTTGTTACCACACTATGGCTTTAAGGCCAGATAGAGGAATTTTTGCCCCGAAAGTGTGGGGGGCAACTTCCATTTCTGGCAAGCTGTAAAGCCACCCATGACTTCCATCCTAGATCACAATCCAGATCCAGGGAGGTTAAAGCAAGAACAATTACCCGCAATGACTGATCGCTGGATCCCCCTACAGTTCACATGCCAGGAGCTGGAGCTGCCTCTGAAAACTATAAAATGGCGTGTTTCCTCAGAGGCTTCTAGCCCCCAGGGGAGAAAGCCAACGCATTCCCCAAATACTGGTCCCAAAGTCCATAGGACACTAACCTCTTACTTTGTCCTAGACATGTCTATGTTGATAATTCTGGAGTCGCCACAGCTGCTGGAGTTCTGGGTTCTCTCCCCTAGCCTGCTAGCCTTGCTGCCCTGGGGCTAAAACCTCGGCTCACGAGGACCTGGGCTCTGCTCGGCTCAGCTCCCCGTGCGCTGCGTGCTGCTGGCTCCCAGAGTGCTGCGCTGGTCCTTACTGCCGGGCTGCTGGGCTGTACTCAGCGGGAGGTTAGCTTCTCTGTGCCATTCTGTGGGTGCAGATGCTCCAGAAGTTGTTCAGAGTCCCCTTTTACATAGTTTGGGGGGAATCTGGGGGCAGAGGGGCTTGGATGAGCTGTTTGTACTCCGCCATCTTGGCTCCGCCCTCCAGTAGTATTTTTGAAATAACCTAGAAAGGGCCTCTTGTCTATTTCCTCTCTTTCTGGATGCATTCCTTCTGTCATATTTCATATAGAATCTCATCTTTCTTACTCTAATGGCAGGTCCAATATTAAATCTAAATGATTTAAACTTACAAGTAGGTACTTTTGGTGCACTTTAACTACCTGTTATTTTACTTAGGACACTTTCAAATGTGATTTGAGAAGAAAAAGAAAATCTTTTCATGAGTATGGCAGTAAGAGAAGAGATAGCATTGAGCTGTAGCAAATATCAAAGAGTATCTTTTTTTTAATTCCGTGCATTCCATTCCTTCTACACATAAAGGGGAAATTCAAGTTAGTTGGCTGTACAGCTTGAAACTTGTATTATATAGTACTTTTATTGAATTCCCTTCATAACACTAGAGCCTGAAAAATTTACTGCCTAATTGTTGTCAGTCCAAAAAGTTGAAGGCTGATTTTCAGACATCGGCATAGGAAGCAAAGGAGTCCAAAGGTGACTTACCTCTGGTTCCACTTACCTTGTCCCTTTCTTCCCCATCCTTCAGGAGGTCATTGAGTGACCTCCACCTCAAAACAGTTCACTCCAATAGACTGCAGCCACACCTGAGAGGGAAAAAAAGAGTCCAGAAAGCAGCAAAGAATAGGAAGCCCCATAATCATGGAGACAGTCAAAGTTGGCAGTGAAAGTTTCTCCCTGGAAAAGTGGCTTCTTTTTTCTGGATGCCCTGTCATCCTTTGCTAAATGAATCATTTTCAATGCCCTCCAAGGCAGTTACTATATTTCTCCGGACTAAGACAGAATTAGGGTGGGGCAGTAGGAATATTGGTCTTCTCTGTGAGAAAAGAGGAATTGTAAAATAAAACAGAAACCTATTAAACCTAGTATCTCAGGCACAAGAGATGTGGTGGAAAGGGCACCTAATTTGGAGCCAGAACAACAATATGGAGGATTGAGTTTGGATTTTCTTTACTGTACTGTAAGAATTGGAAAATAAGCAATCTGAATCTCAGTTTCCTCATCAGCTACAGGAAGGTAGGTAGCACTACCTGAACTCTAATCTCATCTCAACCACTATCTGTGTGACCCTGGGCAAGCCCTTAAGCTCTCTCCACTTTAGTTTCCCTGTAGTAAAATGGGGACACCAGTAGCACTTAAAGAGTGTTATTATAAAGATCAAATGAGATAACATAGGAAACGTGATTGTAGAGCTTAAAATGTAATATACATGCTAACCTTTGCTAATTCCCCTTAATGCTAGTACCTGCTCTTCCTTGATTATCTCCATTTTATTCTGTAGATATCTGCTTTGTTTATAGCTTATTTGCATTTTGTCCTCCACATTAGAGTGTGTGTTGTTGTTTTTATATTTTGCTAAGTTAAAGAATTTTTAACATTAATATTTTTATTTTACAAATTTCTTTTTTTCTTTATTTTTATTTTGTTTTAACAAATGCTTTATTAATTTCCTCCAGATTTTGAGTTACAATTTTTCCCCATTTTTGCCCTACCTACCACCCCAGAATAGCAGTCCCACAAGATATCCCCTCATCCAATCTGCTCTCTCCCATACCCCCTTTGACTTTGCCATTAGTGCAAGGTGAATCTCTGTGCCCCAATGCCTGCACAACTTATCTCCCAATTACATGCAAAATAGTATTAATAATAGTATTTATATACATTTGAGAAATTTACTTTTAAGACTTCAAATTTCAGATCCATTCCCTCCCTCCCTTGTCACCAACTCCCTCTGGGAATATAAGCAATTCAGTATGTGTTGTACATGTATAGCTATGCAAAACATTACCATAGTAGATATATTATAAAAGACTGCTTATATTTCCCTCCCACCCATCCCACCCCCCACTCCCTTACTTTGATCCTGTCACTCTTCGAAAGTGGGTACTTCCAACCTCCCCTCCCCCAAGAATGCCCTCCCTCCATCATCCCCTCCCTCTCATCCCCCTTCCCCCTACTCTCCTGCAGGCTGAGATATCCCATTTAGTATGTATGTCATTCTCTCCCTGAGCCAAATTCAATGAGAATATGGTTTGGCCTTTTTGCCTTCCTGTTCTTACCCTCCCCTGCAACTACTTCCCATTGTCTCTTCTACATAAGATAGTTTAATCTACCCTATCTCTCCCCATCTCCTCTTGGCACTTTACTCTCTCACCTCTTAACTTCAACCCTTAAGTATCATCCCTTCCTACCAAATTCAACCTGTGCTCTGTATCCATGTGTACCTGTAAATATATACACATTCACTTATGTATTCATATGCCCACATACACTTCTTCAATTATTTTCATAATGAGGAAGTTTTCATTAGACACTGTTTTTGTTTTTCCATGTAGGAATGTAAATAGGTCAACTTTGATAAGTTCCTTTTGATTTCTTTTCCCTGATTACCTTCTCAAGCATCTCTTGCTTCTTGTGTTTGAATGTCGAATTTTCTATTCAGCTCTGGTATTTTCCTCAAGAATGCTTGAAAGTCCTCTATTCCACAGAATGACCATATTTTCCCCTGAAACAAGATACTCAGTTTTGCTGTGTAGGTGATTCTTGGCTTTAATCCCAGCTCTTTTACCCTCTGGAATATCATATTCCATGCCCTTCAATCCCTCAGTGTAGAAGATGCCAGGTACTGGGCTATTCTGATTGTGTTTTCACAATATTGATATTGTTTCTTCCTCGCTACTTTTAGTATTTTCTCCTTGATCTGGGAATTCTGGAATCTGGCTATAATATTCCTGGGAGTTTTCTTTTTGGCATCTTTTTTCAGGAGGCGATTGGTGGATTCTTTCAACCTGTATTTCCCCCTCTGGGTCTAAAACATCAGGGCAATTTTCCTTGAGAATTTCTTGAAGGGTGATTTCTAGGTTCTTTCTTTGGTCATGGCTTTCAGGTACAATAATTTTTAAATTGTCTCTCCTGGATCTGTTTTCCAATTCAGTGGTTTTCCCCATGAGATATTTCATATTGCCTTCTATTCTTTCATTTGTTTGGATCTGTTTAACAGGATCTTGATTTCTCATAAAGTCACTAGCTTCCATTTGCTCCAGTCTAACTCTAAAGGAATGAATCTCCTCAGTGAGCTTTTGAGATTCTTTTTTCACCTGGCAAATTTGGCTATTTTAGGCATTTTTCTCCTCATTGCCCTTTTTAGCCTCCTTTGCCATTTGAGTTAGTCTATTTTTAAGGTGTTATTTTCCTTAGGCAGACTGTTGACTCTCATTTCGTACTTTTCCTGTATCCTTCTCATTTCTGTTCCCAATTTTTCCTCCACTATTCTTTTTTTTTCCTAGTTAACCAGATACTTTATTAATTGGTACAAAGGAAAAACCAGTACAAAAAAGATGTCTTAAAAACCCAACATGGTAATAAAAATTTCCTTCATCTCCCCCAATGAGAGCCCCTTTGTGTGGGCTCCTCAGCTCTTCTTGGCCTCTTGGAAGAGCTTAAGCAGAAGCTCATCAGCCTTCAAGGCAAAAGTAAGGGTACGATGCTGATAATAGTGTGGGTCACGTTCTAGATTCTCAGTCACATCAGTCAGCAGGTGTGCCCGCTCCACACCTGAGCCGGGTGCCTCGAAGCCCAAGGCAGTGAAGTGCACATGCAGGTGGTAATAAGAGGGCTGGTAGTGCAGGTAAACTCGAATACGGTCCTCCTTCACTTGGTAGTGCCACTGGATGACCTCCTGCCCCTCTTGCAAGATATTCCTGAGCAGGGGTAAGTGTTCCCCAGTGAGCTCTCGTATAGACTTGATCCCCTGTCGATGGCAGATGGCAATCAGGTATAGGTCATCCAACTGCTTTTGATTCCACTTGAGGTCAGGAATGAGAACAAAGCCATCTGAAGGATCTGGGTTCTCAAATACAATCCGGTCAGCTTCAGCCTTCTTCTCCAGAATATTATATACCCAATCACCACTAGGGTCAATCCCAGCTCCGGGAGAGCTCCAGATGCTTCAGGCTCAACCTGGTGCTTTTTCTAGACTATTTCAGGTTAAAAAAAAAAAAAGAGAGAGAGACATGTCCTTTGTATTGCCAAAGAAAACGTCTGCCTTCCAGCTCCTCCACTATTCTTATTTGGTTTTAAAAATCCTTCTAAAGGTCCTCTATGGCCTGTAACCTGCTCATATTTTCATTTGGGGCTCTTGGTACAGGACTTCTGACCTCATAGACCTCCTCCTGTTCCATGCTTTGATCCTTTTTGCTCCCAAAATAGGAGTCTAATGTTGAATTTTTCTGTTTAGTTTGTTTCCTTTTCCTAGGTATGTTGCCACTTAATTACTTGATTTTTGGGCTTGTTGCCACGGTAGGACTCTGCCACCAGCCAGGGGAGCTTCCATCCCAAATGTTGGGGTCTTCACAACTTCCAGAGGTATTAGTTGGGTGGCCTCTGTAAAGCCTCCACACGCTCTGGCAAGTTGGATACCCACCCCAGACCACAATCCAAATCCAGGGAGGTTACAGAAAGAGTGATTAAAGCCCATACTGATTGCTGCATCTCCCTATAGTTCAAAGACCAGGAGCTGAAGCTGCCACTGAAGTTGCACAATGGCTTCTGCGACTTGGCTCCTCAGGTGCTTCTTGTCACCAGGGGAAGAAGTCGAAGTATTCCCCAAATACTTGTGCCAAATTCCATAGGGCACTAACCTTTCATTTTGTCCTAGGCATGTCTGTGTTGATAATTCTGGAATCACCACAGCTGCTGGTGTTCTAGGGTCAATCTAGCCAGCTGCTGGCCCAGTGGGGCTAAAACCAAGGCTTGTGCGGGCCTGGGCTTGGCTCCCAAAGCGTTGAGCTGTGCTGCACTGGGCGCTGCTGGGAGCTCCCTGCAGGGCTACTGGGCTGTCTTCATTGGGAGGTTAAATTCTCTGTGTCGTTCTGTGGGTGCTGGAGTTCCAGAAGTTGTTCAGATTCCCCTTTTACATTCTTTGGAAGTGGTATGGTGGAGAGCACCTTGGAAGTGCTTTTTCTACTCAGCCATCTTGGCTCTGCCCCGCTAACATTAGTTTTTAAAAAAAAATGATTTGCAAATGTTCTCTATCCCTCTGGCATCTCCCCTCGTCAATAAATTTGGTATAAGTTATACATGTTTAGTCATTTAAAACATAATTCTATATTATAAATTCAAGTTTCTTTAGAACAAGAATCATCTTATGGTTTTCTGAGGTCCTTGTTTTTGTGTCCCCAGGGCACTTAGCACAGTGCCTAGCACTTAAGAGTTACTTGAGAAATGCTGGTCGACTGACTAGCTGTTAATATTGGCAAAACATAGATGAATAAGTATAATTTCATTATCCATCTGCTGTGAAGAAAGTGGTTAGTAACCTTTAAAGTATGATATAAATGTGTTATCATCAGGTGAGCTAAGCCCAGGACAAGGTTCCCAGGTAGAATATCCCCGATGTATATTGCCTTAGACTGGTCTGAAACTGTTTGCTTCATGATTCATCTAAATGAGAAGGTAGTCATAAAATGAATATGAGAATGATGATCAAGGTCCTGAGTTCATGAGGACCAAGCTTTTTGTACCTGCTCTGTCATAACTAGCTCCATGGACAAATTACTTAACTTTACTGTCTTTCTGTGTCTTTACCTGTAAATAGACATCATGGTGCCTTCCCTCTCTATGCATAGCCTAGAAATTGTTGGAATCTAATTATTTTTAAATCTCTATTGTATATAAAATATAAAGGGGGTGGGGCTACAGAACAGTCTGGTGCATAGTCACTGCCTTTTAGTTGAAGGAAAAAAAACCAACTAAATAAGGTGGCATGGGATTAAATTTTTCAGTTAGTGGTATAGATAGAAGAGGGACATAGAAATTCCAAGAGAAGATAATAGGTATGATGTGAAGTAGTCAAAGAAATGTTCCTGGGGGAACGACCCAAATTTTGTCATGGGTAGGTTGAAAGTTGCTCTAGACAAGGAGCTCTTAGCCTGGGATCCATACACTAATTTCACAGGGCCTATGAACCTGGGTGAGAAAACATCCTATCCTTATTTTCACTATTCTCTGGCTGAAATTTAGCATTTTCTTTAATTGTTGATTTAAGCAACAAATAGTATTCTGAGAGTCTATGGGCTTCGTCACACTGCCAAAGAAGTCCATGATGCTCACATAAATAGGTTAAGAATCTCTGTGCCAGGCATGTGTGCTACTTTCTTTCCTCTTTAAGCTCCAGCCCCAGTGCCGCTAACATGGCTAAAAGTACCAAGAAGGTTGGAATTGTTGGTAAATATGGAACACATTATGGTGCATCCCTCAGAAAAATGGTGAAGAAAATTGAAATTAGCCAGCATGCCAAGTATATCTGCTCTTTCTGTGGCAAGACCAAAATGAAGAGATGGGCTGTGGGCATCTGGCACTGTGGATCCTATATGAAAACAGTAGCTGGTGGTGCATGGACCTACAATCCCACTTCTGCAGTCCCAGTCAAATCTGCCATCAGAAGACTGAAGGAATTGAAAGACCAGTAAAATCTTATCAAATAGACGTAGCCCATTGTCCAACAATAAATGGGTTAATTTATTGAATAAAAAAAAGAATCTCTGTGCTAGACAGATGCAGTGTGCTATCATTATAGTGTATTCAATAGTTAAATATTAATAATTTTTATATTTTTACTATATTGTCCTCTTAGTTCTAAACAGAAAAGGACTCAATGTTAAGCATTAACTATTTCTGAGATCCCTTTTAGAGTTAGATCATGTTGTACAAAGATTATAGAAGTGCTTTGCCTTCTTTTTAAATATTATGTTTCTTTTCCTACAATGGATTAATCAAACATTTAACAAAATAATTTTGCAAACTGCTGCCAAAGGAAGTTTCATCCTAAGCCAAAGTTAATATTAAGCAGTAAGTTCTTACTTTTACTCCCTAAGGAAATTTTTGATATTATCACAATATTATTTCAAGATTTTTTGAAACACAAGATAATCAAATACATCATCAACTAGTAATCCAAATACCAAGTAGCATTTGAAATAAACTCTGATGGTCTTTTTGCCAATATCTCTCCAGTAATAAATAGAAGTGAAGTTCCACAATGGTAAGCCTCTCACCTAGAGATTAGAACGGGACCAATTCACATTAATGGCCTCTTTTCCCTGGTACTCTGACCCACTTGGGACACACTTCTGTATCTGTGTAGATATACAGATAAATAGATGTTCACAAGAGAATTTCCCCTTTGTTGAAACACAACAAATGCATGGGTTTTCTGTGAAGGAACAGAACTCCTAGCCTGAGAACTTGAGGAAAGGAAAAGACTAGTTACCAAATGGAGTAGTAGGGTCCAGGGCTCTCTAGAAACAGAGTTCTAAGGAGAGGTCATTGACAATATCAGTGTCTATTTTTCATAGATACCTTTTCATAATGGCCTTCTCCAAGGCTTTCAGCTACTTTCAGAGTCTTGGTAATGATCACTAAATCCATTCCCTAAAGATACAGCTCTGCTAAACTGGTTGAAGCAGCCCAACAGTGCTATGTATTTTGGACATCTTAGGGCAGTGGAAATAAGTATTTATTTTGGGAGTCAGCATGCCTGATTTCTAGTCCCATGTCTTCCATTAGCTAGTTGAATAACCTCAGTGAGCAATTTACAGAGTGAGAACTCTGGGCCTCAGTTTACTCATCTGTAAAATGAGTGTGTTGGGTCAGGTTATCTCCTCAGTCCCTTTTAGTTTAGAAATGGGATAGATCTATGGATTCTGTATATACATTCATGAACCTAAGTAGTTATTTGTTCATGGATGAGTAGTATACCACAACAAATGTAAGAACATAGATAACATCTGATCCCCTATGCATGTTATGAGACACCGAAGATAGGATCAGATTCTGAAAAATATATCCATTGATTCATTGGCATTTTACTCTTTCATGCAACGTCTTTCAGTTTTTCAGATGCCTGAGGATTAGCTGGCTAAGGTCCTATTATATTCCTCAGGGCCTCTCTGGGTCTGAGTCTCCTCATCTGTAAAATGATGGGGTTGGTAACTGATGGTCTCTGAGATTCCATCCAACTCTGGATCTAGTACCCTCTGATGAACTATGACAAGGTCTAAAGGAAATCAAACTTTGGGGCAGTAAAGAAGTTGGATGTGCAATAAGTGTGCAGGCCCTGGACTAGTCCCTTACAGATTACTTTTCTTCACCATAGATAGAATGAAGAGAAGGGCTAATGGTAGCTTTCAACTTTCTGGGCTGGCAAATATCATCAGACAACCTTTTTTTTAAACTTTACCATCATGGTTGTTCTATTATCCTCCTTTTCCCATATGAGAATTGAGATTAGTTTTGGAATTCATATAGAAGGGCTTGAACAATACCCTGAAACACAGTAAGACACACACTTATCCTAGAGTGGCTAGCAACCTGACGGTAGGTATATATTATGTCTGTTACACATGGTTTCCTCTTGTCTCCATCTGTTCAAGTAGTTGTGAATGTATACAATTGAATCCTCAAAGGAGGAAATCTATCTCTCTTTCTCTCTCTCTCTCTCTCTCTCTCTCTCTCTCTCTCTCTCTCTCTCTCTCTCTCCCCCTCTCTCCCTTTTTTACCCTTTCTCTCTCCCTCCCCTTTTATCCCACTCTCTTCCTCCATTTCTCTCCCTCTCTCTCAAACTCTCTCATTCTCTCTCCCTCTCTCTCCCTGTCTTTCTCTTTCCTTCCCCTTCTCTCCTGCTCCCTCTTCCTCCCTTTCTCTTTGTTTCTCTTTTTCTGTCTCTCTCTCCCTGCACTCCCTGCTCTCTCTCTCAACATTCTATGAATATGGTGATTATGGTACTGTAGCAGCTTTTGCTGATGTCCCAGAACTTTTGTAAATATTGTAGGCAGATGGAGGCACGAGTGAGGAAAGCTAGATTTAGAACTGCACTCATCATTGAATGATTCAAATAACTTTAATGAACACCGATCTGTATTAACTGCTGCATATCATTCAAGATAGGAATCTAAATATGATTGGGCCCTTTTGAGTTACAAGCCCTCAACTTACTTATTTGGTGAGATAAGTTGACCTCATTTTAGAGGAAGGCAAAATGATTATTAGTATCTCTATTTTTGGTTGTTACATCTGTAAATCAGCACTTCTTTTTAGCTGAAACTGCCTATAAATTACATACTCTTGAAAGTTAAAATTTAAAGAAAGTCTAAATAAAGGGTCCTTAACATTGAGTCTGTGGACTTGTTTACTTATTTGGATCTTATTTTACTGTTTGGATCATTGTATTTCAATATAATAGAAAAATAATTTATTTATATAACTAAATATTAGACCTAATATACAGAAATATAATTATATATCTATATATTAAGCCTAATATATAGAAATATAATTATTTATCTATATATTAAGCCTAATATATAGAAATATAATTATTATTAGCCCTAATATATAGATATATGATAAATATACTAAAATAATTCCTTTGCAAACTTGTGCACTTAGAAGTTTGACACAAAAGTTAACTTGTCTAACTTAAGTCAATTTTAATACTCAAATTAATAAATAATGAGGAGGATATACTTTAAGAATGCAAATGGAGAGAGGATTCTGGGAAGTTGGTGGAGTAGGTCAGAAAATAACAAGCTCTCATAATTTTCCCCCAAGAATTAAAATAGCACCCTAGGGTGAACAAAGTGTGAGAGCAGGTAAATAATAGTAGAGGCACAACCCGAGTCTTCCTGGGACAATTTGAGAAGATGGGAAGAAAAATCGCAGGACAAGGTTTGATCTCTGTGAAGGGTAAATATCTCTAGGCTAGGTTCTGTTTTAACAACCAGCAGCAAACCCTAGGGCTAGTTGGTTTGAAAGGCTGCCTTGGCCCAGCCACAGGAACTTTTACCCCTGGGATAGTGAGGGGAGTCGTGTGTTTGAACCCATGAAGTTCAAGAAAACTAGGATGACTAGGAACACCAACCCAGCTATGCTGTGAAGGGGGAGGGGGGGGCACTGTGGCAGCAAGAAAGAACCAGCCCACACCTGGTGAGTGCAAAAGCAGTGGAACAGAAAACCCCTGGCTATGGGCATTTATAGTAGGTGGGAGGTTTGGCTTTGGCTTCAAGCTAGGGAGGAGAACTGAAGATCTGTGTCAAGAGGCACCATTTCCCATACCACAGGGCTAGAGGTGATTACAAATAATTAAGCTATTACCACAAAAAATGCACAGGAAAAGGAGAAAGAATCCAGCTTTAGAAATCTATTATGGGAATAGAGATGACTTGAGTTCATCTTCAGAAGAGGATATTGAAATACAGAAACCCCAAAGAGTAATACCAAATGGTCATCTACCCCAAAAGAATTCATAGCAGATCTTTAAAAAGACTCTAGGTCTCAAGCCAAGATGTCGGAGCAGAAACAACACTTCCGTGGGGCTCCTGCCCACAACACTTCCAAATTTATGTAAGAGAGGACTCTGGAGCTACAGAACACACAAAATTACATAGAGAAGCTAGCCTCCCACTGAGGACAGCACAACAGCCAGGCAGGAAGCTACCAGCACAGCACTCTGGGAGCCCAGCCCAGGTACACATGAGTCAGAGGTTTTAGCCCCAGGGCATCGAGACAAGCAGACCCCTGGAGGGACTCCAGAACACCAGTAGCTGTGTTATTTCCAGAATTATCAACACATATGTACCTAGGACAAAGTGAGAGGTCAGTGCCCTATGGATTTTGGGACGAGTATTTGGGAGAGCATCAGCTTCTATCCCTGGGGGCAAGAAGCCACTGCACAGCCGACATTTTGCAGCTTCATTTGTAGCTTCAGCTCCTGGCCTTCAGACTGTAGAAGGATGCACAGATGAGTCTTGGGGGTAATTGCTCTTGCTTTAACCTTCCTGGATCTGGATTGTTGTCTGGGGTACTGGTCTTGGGGTGTGTGACAGCTTGCCAGAGTGTGTGGGGGCTTCCAGGAGGGCACCCAACTAATACCTCCGGCAGTTGAGAAAACCCCAGTATTTGGGATGGAAGTTCCCCTGTCTGGTGGCAGAGTCCTACTGCGGCAACAAGCCCAAAAGTCAAGTAATTAAGTGGCAACATGCCTAGCAAAGGAAACAAACTAAATAGAAAAATTCAACATTAGACTCTTATTTTGGGGGGCAAAGAGGATCAAAGCATGGAACAGGAGGAGGACTGTGAGGTCAGAACTCCTGCACCAAAAGCCCCAAATGAAAATACAAGCTGGCTACAGGCCATAGAGGACCTTAATAAGCAGATAAGAGAAGTGGAGGAAAAATTGAGAAGAGAAATGAGAAGGATGCAGGAAATGTATGAAATGAGAGTCAACAGCCTGACTAAGGAAAATAACACCTTAAAAATAGACTAACTCAAATGGCAAAAGAGGGTCAAAAAGGCAATGAGAAGAATGCCTTAAAAAGCCAACTTTGACAGATGGAAAAAGAATCTCAAAAGCTCACTGAGGAGAATCATTCCTTCACAATTAGACTGGAGCAAATGGAAGCTAGTGGATTTATGAGAAATCAAGATGCAAGCAAATAAAAGAATAGAAGGCAATGTGAAATATCTCATGGGAAAAACCACTGACCTGGAGAATAGATCCAGGAGAGATAATTTAAAAATTATTGGGCTACCTGACAGCCATGATCAAAGAAAGAACCTAGAAATCTTCCTTCAAGAAATTCTCAAGGAAAATTGCCCTGATGTTTTAGAATCAGAGGGCAAAATAGAGGTTGAAGGAATTCACCAATCACCTCCTGAAAAAGGTCCCAAACAGAAAACTCCTAGGAATATTATAGCCAGATTCCAGAATTCCTAGATCAAGTATAAAGTATTACCAACAGTCAGGA
Source organism: Gymnobelideus leadbeateri (assembly GCA_011680675.1). Lineage (NCBI taxonomy): Eukaryota > Metazoa > Chordata > Mammalia > Diprotodontia > Petauridae > Gymnobelideus > Gymnobelideus leadbeateri. Next base: position 254,863 of record WOXC01004875.1, read on the forward strand.
AAAACAATTTCAATACTGTGGAAACATAATCAGGATAACACAGCATCTGGCAGCTTCTACACTGAGGGTTTGTAGGGCATGGGATATGATATTCCGCAGGTCAAAAGACCTTACAGCACGATGATGTTCCATAACATGCATATACCATGACTTGTTTAGCCATTCCCCAATTGATGTGCACCCCTTTAATTTCCAATTCTTTGCAACCATGAAAAGACCTGCTATAAATATTTTTGTACATATGGGACTTCCTCCCTCTGCTATGATCTCTTTGGGTTATAACCTTGGAAGTGGTATTTCTGGGTCAAAGGGTATGATATTATTTATAGCCCTTTGGGCATAATTCCAGATTTCTCTCCAGAATGGTTGGATAAGTTCACAACTCCACCAGCAATGCATTAGTGTTCCAATTTTCCCACATCCTCTCTAGCATTTGTCATTTTCCTGTTTTATCATCTTAGCCAATCTGACTGGAGAGATGCGATACCTCAGACTTGTTTTGATTTGCATTTCTCTAATCAATAGTGATTTAGAGCATTTCTTCATATGCTTATAGATAACTTTAACATTTGATAAACTCGCAGATTTTTCAAGACTTTGTTAAAAAAAATCCTGATCTTAAAAGAAGATTCAACCTACAAGAACAAAGAGAAATATAGGCACATACCTAAGACAGATTATAAGGGATGCATAAGGACAGATTGTTTACTTTTTAAATACATAAAATGGCAAGATGGCAGAGTAGAAACAGCTCTTCCAAGCCTCTCTGCCCCCAGATTCTCCACAAACTATGTAAAAAAGGACTCTGAAAAACTTCTGGAGCCCCAGCACCCACAGAACACCACAGAGAAGCTAACCTCCCGCTGAGGACAGCCCAGCACCCTGCAGGAAGGACCAGCGCAGCGGTCTGGGAGCCGGCAGAGCGCAGAGCTCAGGAGCCGAGCCCAGGTCCACGTGAGCCGAAGTTTTAGCCCCAGGGCGGCAGGGCCAGCAGCCGGCTGGAGGAACCCCAGAACACCAGGAACTGTGGCGACCCCAGAATTATCAACATAGACTTGCCTAGGACAAAGTAAGAGGTTAGTGTCCTATGGACTTTGCGACCTGTATTTGGGGAATGCGTCAGCTCCCTCCCCTGGGGGCTAGAAGCCGCTGAGGACAAACGCCATTTTGTAGTTTTCAGAGGCAGCTCCCACTCCCAGCCTACAAATCGTGGGGAGATCCAGCGATCAGTCTTGGGGGGTAATCGCTCTTGCTTTAACCTCCCTGGATCTGGATTGTGATCTAGGGTGGAAGTTGTGGGTGGCTTTACAGCTTGCCAGAAATGGAAGTTGCCCCCCACACTTTCGGGGCAAAAATTCCTCTAGCTGGCCTTAAAGGCATAGTGTGGCAACAAGCCCAAAAGTCAAGCAATTAAGTGGCAACATGCCAAGGCAAAGGAAACAGAAAAATGCAACCCTAGACTCCTATTTTGGGGGCATAGAGCGGGAAAAGGACTGTGAGGTCAGAAGTCCTGCTCCAAAAGCCCCAGGGGAAAACATGAGCGGGTTGCAGGCCATAGAGGACCTTAAGAAGGACTTTAAAAATCAAATAAGAGAAGTGGAGGAAAAATTAGAAAGAGAAATAAGAAGGATGCAGGAAAAGTATGAAATGAGGGTCAACAGCCTGACTGAGGAAAACAACACCTTAAAAAATAGACTAACTCAAATGGCAAAGGAAGCCCAAAAGGGCAATGAGGAGAAGAATGCCTTAAAAAATCGAATTTGCCAGATGGAAAAAGAATCTCAAAAGTTCACTGAGGAGATTCATTCCTTCAGAGTTAGACTGGAGCAATGGAAGCTAGTGACTTTATGAGAAATCAAGATGCTGTTAAGCAGATCCAAACAAACGAAAGATTAGAAGGCAATGTGAAATATCTCATGGAAAAAACCACTGACCTGGAGAATAGATCCAGGAGAGACAATTTAAAAATTATTGGACTACCTGAAAGCCATGATCAAGGAAAGAAGCTAGAAATCACCCTTCAAGAAATTCTCAAGGAAAACTGCCCTGATGTTTTAGATCCAGAGGGCAAAATAGAGGTTGAAAGAATCCACAGATCACCTCCTGAAAAAGATCCCAAAAAGAAACTCCCAGGAATATTATAGCCAGGTTCCAGAATCCCCAGATCAAGGAGAAAATACTACAAGCAGCCAGGAAGAAACAATTTCAATATTGTGCAAACACAATCAGAATAGCACAGGACCTGGCAGCTTCTACACTGAGGGATCTAAGGGCATGGAATATGATATTCCAGAGGGCAAAAGAGCTGGGACTGAACCCAAGGGTCACCTACCCAGCAAAACTGAGTATTTTGTTTCAGGGGAAAATATGGTCATTCAGTGGAATAGAGGACTTTCAAGCATTCTTGAGGAAAAAACCAGAATTGAATAGAAAATTTGACATCCAGACACAAGAAGCAAGAGATGCCTGAGAAGGTAATCAGGGAAAAGAAATCAAAAGGAACTTAACAAAGTTGAACTATTTACATTCCTATATGGAAAAGCAATAACAGTGACTGATGATATCTTTCTCACTATGAAAATAATGGAAGAAGGGGGTGTGGTCATACGAATACATATGTGAATGTGTGTGTATATGGTTATAGTTATATATGGATAGAGGGCATATGTTGATTTTGTTGGGAAGGGAGAGTACTCAAGGGATGAAATTATGAGGTGAGAGAGGAAAGTGGCAAGAGGAGATGGGGAGAGACATGGTGGGGTAAACTATCTCATGTAGGGGAAGTGGGTGCAAAGGAGGGGAGAATAAGGAAGGCTAAAAAGGCAAAACCACATTCACATTGAATTTGGTTCAGGGAGAAAATGACATACATAGTAAATGGGATATCTCAACCTGCAGCAGGATAGGGGAAGGGGGATGAGAGGAGGGATGATGGATGGGAGGGCATCCTTGGGGGGAGGGGAGGTTGGAAGTACCCACTATAGAAGAGGGACAGGATCATGTAGTGAATGGACCAGGTGGGGGTGGGATGAGTGGGAGGGAATTATAAGCAGCCTTGTACAATATATCTACCATGATAATGTTTTGCATAGCTAGACATGTACAACATATACTGAATTACTTATATCCCAAGAAGGAATGGGTGACAAGGGAGGAAGGAAATGGATCTGAAATTCGAGGTCGTAACATTAAATGTTTTAAATATATATATATATATATGTATATATATATATAAATACTATTATTAATAATCTTTTGCCTATAATTGGGAGATAAGATGTGCAGGCATTGGGACACAAAGATTCATCTTCCTCTAATGGAAAAGTCGATGGGGGTATGGGAGAAGGTATGGGAGAGAGCAGATTGGAGGAAGTGATATCTTGTGGGACTGCTATTCTGGGAGGTTGGGTAGGGGAATAATGGGGGGAAAATGATTGTAACTCAAAATCTGGCGGAAATGAATGATGTAAAACAGCAGTTAATAAAGTATTTGTTTAAAAATAAATAAATAAATACATAAAATGTATGTCTACTATTCTTTGTTTTTGTAGACATTTTATTTACAGCTTTGAATTCCTGATTCTTTCCCTTCGTCCCTCAGCAGCCACCCTTACTGGGAGGATAAGCAATTCAATAAAGGTTGTACATGTGTAGTTACACAAAACATTTCCAGAGTGGAGATACTGTGAAAAACTTACTATATTTCTCTCCATCTTATACCATTCCCCATTTGTTCTATTTTCTACTTTGACCCTGTCCCTTTTCTAAAGTGTGATCTTCTAACTATCTTCCTGGCCCAAATTGCCCTTCCTTCAATCATCCCCCTTCTCATCCCATTCCCCTGTACTTTCCTGTAGGACTAGATACCCAATTGAGCATGTATGTTATTCCCTTCTTAAGGCAAATTCAATGAGAGTATGGTTGTCCCTTTCCCTTTTGCCTTCCTGTTCTTCCCCTCCATTTTAACAGTTCTCCCTTGCCTCTTTTATATGAGAAAATTTATCAATTCTGTCTCTCCCTTTCTACTCTCATTTTATTCCTCTCAGCTCTTAATTTTATTTTAAAAATATTATCCCTTCCTATTCAATTGATCCTGTGATCTATGTATACCTGGACAGATATATAATACACTGACATAAGTGTAAATATGCACATACAATATAGACATATATAGTATGTATACATATAGAGTATGTATATATGTGTGTGTGTGTTTATTTATATGCTCTTCACCTATCCTGATAGTGGGAAGTTTCATAAGTTAAAATTATTTTTTTTCCATATAGGCATGTAAATATGTCAACTTTGATAAATTCTTATGATTTATTTTCCCTGTTTATCTTCTCATTCTCCTCTTGCTTCTTGTATCGAATGTCATATTTTCTATTCAACTCTGTTTTTTTTTTTCATCAAGAATGCTTGAAAGTCCTCTATTTCATTGAATGACCATATTTTCCCCTGAAACATTATACTCACTGTTGCTGAGTAGGTGATTCTTGGTTTTAATCCTAGCTCCTTTGACCTCTGGAATGTCATATTCCAAGCCCTTTGATCCCTTAATGTAGAAGCTGCTAGATCTTGTGTTATCCTGCTTATGTTTCCACAATATTCAAATTGTTTTTTGTCTGCTTGTAGTATTTTCTCCTTGATCTGAGAACTCTGGAACCTGACTATAATATTCCTAGGAGTTTTCTTTTTGGGATCTCAGGAGGTGATTGGTGGATTCTTTCAACCTCTATTTTGCCCTCTCGTTCTAAAATATCAGGGCAATTTTCCTTGAGGATTTCTAGGAGGATGATTTCAAGATTCTTTTTTTTTTATCATGGCTTTCAGGTAGTGTTATAATTTTAAAATTATTTCTTCTGGATCTATTTTCCAGGTGAGTGGATTTTCCAGTGAGATATTTCATATTGTCTTCTATTTTTTTCCATTTGTTTGGATCTCTCACTTCTTAATTTCACCTTTTAAGTACCACCCCTTCCTAAGAAATTGGTCCTGTGACCTCTATGTATACCTATATATATATATATATATATATATATATATATATATATATATATATATATATACACACACACACACACACACAGACACACACACATACACATTCACATATGTATGCCCATATACCCTCCTAAATAGACATATGTGTATATATATACATACACATTTCTATTCCCTTCAACTATTCTCATACAGAGAAATGTTGCATAAGTTACAATGATCATTTTCCCATGTAGGAATATAAATTGTTCGACTTTGATGAGTTCCTCATGATTTCTTTTCCATGTTTACCTTCTCATGCATCTCTTGCTTCTTGTATCTGAATGTCAAATTTTCTATTTGACTGTTTTTTTTCATCAAGAATGCTGAAAAGTCCTCCATCCCACTGAATGACCACATTTTCCCCTGAAACATGATACTCAATTTTTCTGGGTAGATGATTCTTGGTTTTAATACCAGCTCCTTTGACCTCCAGAATATCATATTCCAAGCCCTTTGATCCCTCAGTGTAGAAGGTGCCAGATCCTGTGTTATCCTGACTGTGTTTCCACAATATTCAAATTGCTTCTTCCTGAATGATTGCAATATTTTCTCCTTAATCTGGCAACTTGGGAACCTGGCTATAATATTCCTAGGAGTTTTCTTTTGGGGATCTTTTTCAAGGAGGTGATTGGTCAATTCTTTCAACCTCTATTTTGCCCTCTGGTTCTAAAACAAGAGGGCAATTCTCCTTCAGAATTTCTTGAAGGATGATTTTTAGGTTCTTTTTTGATCACGGCTTTCAGGTAGTCCAATTATTTTTAAATTATCTCTCCTAAATCTATTTTCCAGGTCAGTACTTTTTCCAATGAGATATTTCACATTGCCTTCTATTTTTTCATTTGTTTGGACCTGTTTAATAGTATCTTGATTTCTCATAAAGTCACTAGATTTCATTTGCTCCACTCTAATTCTGCAGAAATGATTCTCTTCAGTGAGCTTTTGAGATTCTTTGTTTCCAATCTGGCAAATTCAACTTTTTAAGGCATTTTTCTCCTCATTGCCTTTTTGAGCCTCTTTTGCCATCTGAGTTGGTATATTTTTAAGCTGTTATTTTCTTCAGTCAGGTTGTTGACTCGAATTTTATAATTTCTTTGCATTGTTCTCATTTCTCTTCCCATGTTTTCCTCCACTTCTCTCATTTGGTTTTCAAAATCTTTTTTAAGCTCCTCTATAGCCTGTAACTAGTTCACATTTTCCTCGGAAGCTTTGGTGTAGGAGTTCTGACTTTGTTGCTCCTGTTCCATGCTTTGATCCTTTTTGTCTTCAAAATAGTAGTCTAATATAGGATTGCTCTGTTTGCTTTGCTTCCTTCACTTGCTCATGTTGCCACGCAATTACTTTACTTTTGAGCCTTTAGAAACAGTAGATCTCTGCTATTGGTAAGGGAACCTTTATCCCAAATGCTACCGTTTTCACAGCTGCCAGAGATATTGGTTGGGAGCCCTCTCTTAGGCCTCCACATGATCTGGTAGAGTGTTCACATACCCCAATACCTCTACCCTGGATAGCAATCCAGATCCAAGCAGGTTAAAGCAAGAGCGGTTACCCTTCATACCGCTTGCTTGTTTCCCATACAATCTGCATACCAGAAGCTTTGAAGCAGCCATGTGGCAGCAGCCACACAGCTGTGGAGCCTGAGCTGCTTCTCATCCCAGAGCCAAGGCTGTATCCCACTCCCAACTTCCTGTTCCTGCAAAGTCCTCACTGACCTCTCACTTTGTCTTTGGCTTCTGTGGGTTGATAATTCTGGAAACGACCACAGCTGCTACTGATCTGATGTTCCTCCAGCAGGTGACTTGTCAGGGCACCCTGAGACTAAAACATCTGGCTCATGTGGGGCTGGGCTTGGCTCACAGAGAAATGTGCTGGCCCCTTCCTGCTGTCCTGCTGGGCTGTCTTCATGGGAGGTTAGATACTCTGTGACATTTTGTGAGTTCTGTAGCTCCAAAGTTTGTCTAGAGTAATTTTTTACATGAATTCGGCGAGGTAGAAGCCAGGGCCCTGCAGAAGTACTGTTTCTACTCCGCCATCTGGACTCTTCCCCCACCCTCTTCCCCTGAGTTAATCTATTCTTTAAGGTGTTATTTTCTTCAGTCAGGTTGTTGACCCTTTCTTCATGATTCTCTTGCATCATTCTCACTTCTCTTCCCAATTTTTCCTCCACTTTTTTACTTGATTTTCAAAATCCTTCTTGAGCTCCTAATGCTAGTCAGGGCTGCCCTGGGGCTAATACTACCAGCTAACACTTGGCTGGGCTCAGCTCCCAGCTAGGTGTCATAAACCCTTCCTGTCCACCTGCTGGGTTCCCTTCATTGGGAGGTTTGTTTCTTTCTGTCACTTCCTGAGTTCTGCTGCTCTAAAATTTGTTTAGAGTCAAATTTTATAGGTATTTGAGGTGGTTATGGGTGGAGCTCATGGAGTGTTCCTGCTTCTGCATCTCCATCTTGACTCTGCCCCTATGTCTAGGATTCTTACTAATAACTGGATAGCTCATAAGAAAGTTTGGGGTAAACTTGAGTATGATATGAATTTTAAAATGAAACCTTTTAGGAAGAGCTAGAAAGATTTACTATTTTATACAAATAATGTATAAGAGGAAAAATTGTTAGAGAGGAATTAGATGGGGAGGAGGGCTGGTAGTTCTGGTCATCTACTTTCATTGGGACTGGGTTTAAGAGGGAATAATACATATATATTTAGATGAGTATAAAAGTCTCCTGAATTCAGAAGAAATAAAATGGTAGGGGCATATAGAGGGGGTGGAGAAGACAAGGAAGGGATCTTTAGAGGGGAGACTGAGGAAATAGATAAAAGGGGGATAGAGAAGAATGTTTATATTTATGGGAATGGGAGGATAGTAGAAGGATCCTTGGAGGGAGGTAGGCAAATAATGGGAGGACAAAGTAGTTGGTAGAAGTAAAGGAAGTAGAATATGTTTGGGAATGTATATGTCTATATATGTATGTATATATTTATAGCTATAGAGAAACATATTTAAACTTTATTATAGCCTTGTGTAGGGGTGAGGGAAGGACAAAAAGAAAAAAATTAAAAAGTACACAGCAGAGAACAGGAGAAAACTCACGAAGAAGCTAAGAAAAGATGGTCAATTCTCAACACAACATGTATTATTTATTATACAGGTTTTCTTGAAATGAAAATTCGTTACGTGTTTTGAATCCTCTTTTATATTCTGCGATGTACACAACATGCTTTTTTTCTTTTTAACTTTGTATTTACATTCCAATATGTAAGTTTATGATATGTTTGTTTCTTTTTTCTCTTCTGTATTTGTATTCTGGCATTTGACTCTTATTTTTTTTTAATGTGAGAGTAAAACAAAACTAAACAAAAATTTGAATGCACATGGATAATAAATCTCTGTAGAAGACTCTGCATTTCTTTAGGCCAGAATGATATTAGTGATGATGATTAATGAAGTACTACTGTGAAGTAGCTACTACAGGTGTTATCAATCCCATTTTACAGATGAGGAAGAAGGGAATAAATACTTATCTGATACCTAGTAGGCACCATGCTAGGCACTTTTCAAATATCTCTTTGATCCTCATAACAACCCTGGGAAGTTGATGCTTTTTATTTCTATTTTATAGCAAAGGAAATTGAGACATATAAAGGCAAAATAACATGCCCAGGGTCACTTTACTACTGAGTACCTGTGGTTGGATTTCAACTTATTCTCCCAGACTCCAGACTCAGCTTGCTTTATACACTTGCCCACCTATCTGCCTCATTTCCTCTGAGGGGACTGGCACCTAGAATACTTACCATAGCTAGTAAGTGTTGAAAACACAATGTGAACTCAGGTCTTCCTGGCTCCAGAATCAGCCTAGTATATATTGTACCATATTGCCTCTCATTAGACTGAAGGCATAATTCACAAAATCTCAGCTGGAAGAGAGACCCCAGAAGTCAAATGATCTAATCCACAGATTCTTGAAAAGATTTCTTTGTAGAATGTATTCTACAGCTTGTCCTATAGCCTTTACTTGAAGATTTCAAGTGAGGGAAACTCACTCTCAGGATATAAGGGAGTTTTCACTCTTGGATAAATTAAATCATTTAGAAAGTTTGCTTTACACTTTGGAATTCATTCATTTAGAGTTTAATTACACTGGTTTATATCTCATCCTTTGTGGACCCTTCAGAGGCAATCTTGTGATCCTTTGCATTCCTCACAGTGCTTGCCTCAAAACTAAACACAATGGATGATCAACAAATGTTTGTTGAATGAATCAGTGAAATTCTATGGAGGTTGGGGGTGGTAGTAAATTATGGATCATATGCTTAATTTTAAGTTATAGCCATTATTATATGGGTTTACATGTAGGAGGAATAACAAATAATATTTAGTTGACTTGATATTACCAATTTTAGTCTCAGAAAATCATGATGATAATAACTCACACATATATAGCAATTTTTCCCCAGTGATATACTTATCTTGTGGCTCATTGTGGCAAGGAGATGAACCCAGGTTCCCAGTGATTACACCAATGGAGTACAAGCTTAGATTCGTATTACCATGGTGGAAATATGTCTAATACTGGCACATGATGTATTGTTGTCTGAAGACTAGACTTCCTAAATATAGAGAGGCCCATTACCATAGGGTTGATTGACTAGAAGGATATGTATATATATATATATATTTGTTTATTTTTTTTTACATCAGCAATTCATGAAACTAATTTTGTCAGGCTTATGTGCCTTTCTTTAAAAAAAGTTTTCAAAAAAGGAGAAAGAATACTTTCATATAGTATTATGCACTTCCTCTTGAAATTCTTTGATTTATATTCAGAATGGGATCACAAGATTTCACATCAGGTTGGAGAATAGACTTTATTTTATGTTTGTGTGGTTATGGTTAACGAAGATAGGGGAATGGGCTGGAGGAGGGAATGATTCTGGGTGCAGTGATTTTTCCCCATATTTAGCCTTGAAATAAAGCTCAAAAAGGAGGAACGGGTGCCCCCTAATGTTTCAATGAAGATGTGCTTTAAACAAAATCAATAAATCTCAGGATAACTGCAGTCTAACTATTATTTGGTGTTGTTCTTATATCTATTTCTCTATCTATCTATCTATCTATCTATCTATCTATCTATCTATCTATCTATCTATCATCAGGTGTAAGAAGCTGTATTCTTGGCAGACCTTTCAACCTCTTTGACTTCATGACAGAACTAAAGAATTTCAGATTAATGAGTAAAAAACTACTTAAAACAAGAACTTTAGTAAAGTTGCAGGTTATAAAATAAATCCACATAAATCATTGGCATTTCTATATGTTACTAACAAAGCCAACAGCAAGAGACAGAGAAATTCCATTTAAAGTTACTGTAGACATTGTAAAATATTTGGAAGTCTAACTGCCAAAAAAACCCCAGGAACTATATGAACACAATTACAAAACACTTTTCATGCAAAGTCAGTTGTAAATAATTGGAAAAACATCAGTTGCTCATGGGTAGGCTGAGTTAATATAACATAAATGACAACTCTACCTAAATTAATTTACGTATTCAATGACATATCAATCAAACTAACAAAAAATATTGTGTAGAGCTAGAAGAAATGCTGACAAAATTCATCTGGAAGAAAAAAAGGTCCAGAATATCAAGGCAATTAATGAAAAGAAATGCAAGGGAAGTTGGCCTACCCATACCAGATCTTAAATGATGTCATAAAGCAGCAATCATCAAAACTATTTGGTACTGGCTAAGAAAAAGAGTGGTGGATCAGTGGAATAGGTTAGGTAAACAAGACACAGTAGTCATTGAATATAGTAATCTACTGTTTGATAAACTCAGACTTTGGATTCTAAGATAAGAACTCACTATTTGACAAAAACTGCTGGGAAAACTAGAAAATATCATGGCAGAAACTAGGCATAGACCAACATTTTGCACTATATACCAAAATAAAGTCAAAATGGGACATGATTTGAATATAAAGGCTGATAGTATAAGCAAAGTGGAAGAGCAAGGAATAGTTTACCTGTCAAATTTATGGAGAAGAGAAGAATTTATGACCAAGTAAAAGATAGAGAACATTATGAAATGCAAAATGGATAATTCAATTACATTAAATTGAAAAGATTTTGCACAAACAAAGCCAATGCAACCAAGACTAGGAGGGAAGCAAAAAACTGGGAAACAGTTTTTACAACCAATGTCTCTGATAAAGGATTCATTTCTAAAATATAGAGAGAACTGAGTCAAATTGATAAGAATACAAGTCATTCCCCAACTGATAAACGATCAAAAGATATGAACAGGATGTTTTCAGATGAAGAAATTAAAACTGTCTGTAGTCATATGAAAAAAAAATGCTTTAAATCACTATTGATTAGAGAAATGCAAATTAAAAGAAATCGGAGATATCACATCACACCTATTAGATTGGTTAACATGACAAAACAAGAAAATTATAAATGCTGGAGAGAAAATGTGGGAAAATTAGAATAGTAATGCATTGTTGGTGGAGTTGTGAACTGATCCAACCATTCTGGAGAGCCATTTGGAACTGTGCCCAAAGGGCTACAAAACTGTGCATACCCCTTGACCCAGCAATACCTTTTCTAGTTTTGTATCCCAAAGAAATCATACAGATGAGAAAAAGACCCCCATGTACAAAAATAATTATATCAGCTCTTTTGGTGGTGGCCAAGAATTGGAAATTGAGGTAATGCCTATTAACTGGGGAATGGTTGAACAAGTTGTGGTATATGAATATAATGGAATACCATGGTGCTATAAAAATGATGAGCAGCAAGACTTCAGAAATTCATGGAAAGACTTGAATGAACTCATTCTGAATGAAATAAGCCGAACCAGGAGAACATTATACACCGTAACAGCTACAAGGTGTGATGACTAACTTTGCTAGACTTATCTCTTCTTAGAAATGCAAGGATTCAAGACCAACCCCAAATGACTCATGACAGAAAATGCTATCCACATCTAGAAAAAGAACTATGGAGTCTGAATGCAGATTGAAGCATATTATTTGCTTTCTTTCTCTTTTCTTTTTTTTTTTTTGTTTGTTTATTATGGTTTCTTCCATTTGTTCCCATTCTTCTTTACAACACAATTAATGTGAAGATACGTTCAATATGAATGTATAAGTAGAGCCTATATCAAATTACATGCCATCTTGGGGTGGGGGAGGGGAGATATGGGGAGAAAATTTGAAATTCAAAATCTTATGAAAGTGATTTTGAAACATAAAAATAAATATTTTTAAAAACAATCTAAGATTTAGATGGTGCCTCAAAGGCCAGTATGTCCCTGAAAAAAAATTCCCTTTATAACATTCAAGAGATGGCTCACTTTTTACATGAAAACCTCTTGTGAAAAGCATTCTTTTTTGGGATAATTCTAATTATCGGGAAGTTTTGTCTCTTTTCATTGATCAGAAATCTTCCTCTTCTTAGCTTCTACATGTTAGGACCCACAGTCAAAAGCAGAAGAAATCTAATTCCTCTTGAAAGCCCTTCAGATATTTAAAAACAGTGTCTGTAAGTCTTCTTTTTATCCATGCTAAACATCCTCAGGTCTTTCAACTGATGATTATAATCTATAATTCCAGGACCACTCACTACGGTGTTCACTCTTCTCTGGATATTCTAGATGATATCTAGACCTAAACCAGACATCCCATATGTGGTCTGACCAAGATGGAATCAAGATACACTCTCATACTTACAAGATGCTTTTTGGGGGGGCAGGGGAGACTTCTTACAATATTTTATTACCTAGGCAATTTTAACTTGCTGCCACTTAACAGCATATGCTTCAGAGAAATGTTGTTTTGGTTGAAGCAATGATTTTCCATTTTTCCCTTTAAATCATTTCCTCTTGCAACCCTTTAACTCACCCTTACTAGACGTGTAGAAATGTTTTGTTTCTGTTCAAATCACCATTATACAATATAGCTGGAGTCTGTGTGGGCAGATTGATTTTGCCTGAGCTTGACCTTTCCTAATTCCAAGGTTAAATGCTCCAATGGTATTATTTTCTCATTGAGATTTTCTTTATACACCTTAACTTGATTGGCACAGTAACCATCAGGAACAACTCAGAATCAGGAATAAAAGACTGAACTGCTTCAATTCAAGACTTAAATATATTTGATTTATCATTTCCTTAGCATTTTCTCTCAGATAAATATGTGCAAACAACCTCTTTACAAATGCTTTTAATGTGATTATTGATATCCTGGTGATTGAGTTCACTATAATGTCAAGTTTATTCCACTAACTTAAAATCTTTTTCACTGAAGAGAGGTGCATAGTGGAATGGAAGAAACTTTGGACTTGGATAAAATCTGACTTTGCATCCTGTTGCTAATGCTTATTAATTGCAGAAAGGTCACAAGTCATGTCTTCTGTTCAGCTCTAGTGTTTTATCAAGCAAGATGACTTTGTAGAAATCATTTTGTCAATAGACAGCACTATGGAAACACGAATGTTATCTTTGGCATGTATAGTTGAAAGAGTGCTGGACTGGCAATTCTTATCCCAATTTTGCCACATACTTCCTTCCTGTGTGATCTCAGGCAAGTCACTAAACGTCTCTGGGCCTCAGTTTGCTGATTCTGATTAATGAGGGCTTTGGACAAGACGGTTTGGTAAGGCCCTTCTAATTCTCAATTCATGATCTTCTAATAACTGTCCCACCTTTTGAACTTGCTGTGTCCTTTGATGGCCTCATCACTTTGAATATCTAATTTGACATTAATTCCTCAGTAGAAATTAATGTATCACATAAGTACCAAAACAGAAGGACAGGTAAAGAATATCCAGGATGCTACACACAGAATGTAGACTTAACTGTTTCTAAGTGGTCCTGAGAAGCTTAGGAGAGAATAGAGAGATGTGGAGCAGATAGGTGGGGGCTAAGCACTTACAAAGATGAATTGAAAGAAGGCCCCAAAGAGCAAACTTTTCTTATTTCACAGTCTACCCACAACTCTGGATGTTTTAGGGGTACAACCATTGCAAGATTCACTATCTGACCATAATATATTATATCTCATAATATATAATCATAATAAAAGTTATATATATATATATATGCACATATATATATAAAGTCATATATATAAAAGTCATATATATATATATATACATAATCTAAGGTATATAAATGTTTGTTAACAATTAACAAGTGGCTTTTGCTGTGGTGTATGATGGTGAGAAACAATTGCTTCTCCTCTGCTCAATTTTTCTAGAGTTTTCCATCATGTTTGGCAAAAAAAAGAAAAGGCTTGAAATCTCCGGACCATCGAATTTTGAGCACAGGGTTCATACTGGGTTTGATCCCCGAGAACAGAAATTCACAGGACTACCACAGCAGTGGCACAGCTTGCTGGCAGACACAGCCAATCGACCAAAGCCTGTAGTGGACCCTTCATCCATCACACCCATTCAACTTGCTCCCATGAAGGTACTGTGATAGTGATGGTTTCTGGTTGATTTAAGATTTCATTTGTCTGCTTGTATTTAATTTTAGCAACTATATTTAGGAACAATTGGGAGGCAGCTCAGCACAGTGGACAGAGTTCTCTACTTGGAGTTAGGAAGTCCTGAATTCAAATACTGAATTTAATACTTCCTAGCTATGTGACCCTGGACTATTTATTTAAACTGTGTACCTTATGCATTCTTCTTTTACTTAACCATAGATGGTTTAGTCCCTGTATTAGTGGAGGACATTCCCAAACCAGAAGTTCCCTACTGAAATCAGAAATCTTTTAGGGGCAAAGTATAAACATGGTTAGTGATGACCTTTTGAATGGCTCCATTATGTGTGATATTGATTAACTTTAATTTAGTAACAGTCATTCCATAACTCAAAAATGTGATTCAGTTTATAAAACAAAATATGAATAACTTTCTCCCTTATAGTTGTGAGCAGCTTAATATCCTCTTCAGCCCCATAAGATGTAATCACAAAATAGATGTGACCTCTCTTCAAATGGTTGTTTTAAAAACTGACTTCATTAAGTGTAGCTTCTGAAACAGAGGTTACTAGCTCATTATTGAATGAATACTAGTGATATATGTATGTATATATATATATACATATGTTTATATATACATGCATAGGTATATGTATGTATATATATATACATAGATGCATATATATATATGTTATCAAAATTTAAAACTGCATCTTAAGACTTTTGGCACACTATATAGATACATATTTATTCTTTCTAAGAAGCAAGCATATCTAGGAGACTAAATGTTATTCTATAGTTAAGAATTAATAAATTATTATACTTAATATTCAACTGGAATGTGGTCACATTAATATGGATGTTGTTAAGGATACAGATTGCAAACCATTCAAGACTACCCTTCCCAGGTAATTCTTGCATTTCCTCCCTTAGTTTCACCATAAAGCGTTCCCCTAACATATCAGGGGCCTTCCTTACATTTTTTTTTGTATCTTATGACTTCCAGTATAACATCTGGCTTGTACGACAGTTTTTTTTTTTTATTTTATTATATGATTTATAAAGAAATGTTTACGGAGTGCCAAAAAAAAAAAGTTGTGGTTTGGGGTTTTTGGTTTTGTTTTTATCATTGAAAAGGAAAAAAAATGTCAGAATAGAATTAGGATCAGTTTTTCTGATATTGGAAATCATGCCATAAAGATATTTAATACCTAACATAGAACTTAGGTTTCAGGTACATTTTCTATCCCCATTGCCCTTTTTAATTCTATTAGCAACTTTTAGTTTGATATAGGTTGAAAATAGACAATTTCTGGCTCCTAGTGGGACTTGAAATTTTATAATGATAATTTAATTATGTGGGATAAGAAGACTTGGCTAGGTTGTGATCTGCAACATTAAAAGAATTAAACATTAAAAGGGTCTGTATTGATGAACTCAAAGATAACTTTTTTTTTTTTTGCTTTTTGGAGGGCAATTGGGGTAAAATGACTTGCCCAAGGCCACACAGCTAGTAAGTGTTAAGTGTATGAGGTCAGATTTGAACTCAGGTCCTCCTGACTCCAGGGCTAGTGCTCTATTCACTGTGCCACCTAGCCACCCCAAGATGATTAAATTTTGAACTACTCTAGCCCAATATTTGGAAATCTCTGAGAGTAAAATAGAATCATAAAACAAAATTAAATTTAGAAATGAAAGATACTGAGTCATACATATATGGTTCATCTTTTATATTTTTGTTGATTCTTAATGTTGACAATTGAACATGCTTATTAGTCTTCTACATTTAAATTGAATAATTTCAGTGAATGAAGCACAAAAGCACTTTTTCATTTATTCACTTTGGGAATTATTTATCCCTTTCTTTTTTTTATTTTCCTACTATTCAGTACTTTCCCAATATTTTACCCTTGCTCTGCTCTACCATCACTGTTCCCATTCTCAGTCCCTTGGTGAACCAATATGATTCTATACAGTTGGCTGTTCTTAATTTCTTGACCTCTTGGCCTATCACTGATTATAACTTGTTGAACCCAAACTCTAGATCTCCCACCATATTCCTTCTTTGCCCCTTCACATATGTTACTTAATAGATTTAGAGAAAGTCATGAAACTATGCTGACTGGGTCCATTGTAAATGCATGTTATCAAATACAATCTGGGATTTTATGGCAGAGAGGTAATGCTTTTACTATTCTTTAATTGATTCTTACCAAAGTAGCTGTTCCAAATTCTCTCTTCTGTCATTACCACCTCCTTATTACCTTCACTTCCTACTTCACAAAAAAGAGGTCATGTGCCAAGACCTCCCTTTTCTCTTGTTCTCTTTATCTGATATCCTCCTGACATCACACTCTATCATCTCTTCTTTTATTACAGTCTTTGATGAAGAGTTTGCCTTCTCTTTACCAAAATTAATCCTGCTACCTACACCCTAAATCCCATCTCTTCCTTTGTTCTATACCTGATTGCCTCCACTATCCTGCCAACTTCCTCTCTAATCTTCAGTCTCTTGCTGTCTACTGGCTTCTTTCCTGCTTCTTACAAACACACTTAAATCTTTTGCATCCTTTCAAAAAACAAACAAGCAAACAAACAAAAAGCCTCAGCACATCTTACTGTCTTTGTTTGATATCATCCTATGTCTTGCTTCCTTTTCTGAGCTAAATTCTCAAAAATTGCATTTCCTCCTCCCTCACACTCTCTTTTGAAACACTTCTTCAACCTAGCTTCTGATCTCATCATTCAAGTGAAACTGCTTTCTCTAAAGCTCTGAGCAAGTGCTTAATTCCCAGATATAGATCTGGGCCCTCTATTCCTGTCCCACAGATACTGACATTCCCAACTCTCCTTTTTTCCCCTGAGAGCCATATCCCTAGGCACAGGTGTGGCTGTTGTCAAATAAACAGAAGAGATACTATAGACATAGGAGTGGAAAGAAGTGTACCACAGAAATCCATTTTTTCATCAATTTGAGATGTGAGAGACATGGCCAAATTGGACAGTATGAAATCAGTCAAAAGTTTTTCAGCTTTAAAAGAATTAAGAAAGCCTACACTCCATTCTCCCTGCCCAATTACCTTTTATGAATATCATAACTTCTCATAGCTAACTTCACCACATAGCAATATGAGGAACAGATGAGATGTTGCTGACCGTTAAGATGTTAGAAGTAAAAGGAAGGAACAGGGAAGGCTCCCTGCTAATTCTGCCAGATGGTGAAAGAGACTTATAAGAAGTTTATAATGTTCATATTCTCCCTGCACACACATAGGAAGATACTTCTCCTTTCTGCCCTGATGATTCATCTAGATATGTGCATAAATACCCTGACACCTGGGTGAAGAAACACTGGTGATAAGCAGTGGTTTTATATGGCTTCAGTCTGCTGTGTCCACAGATGGCCCTGTGGTCTATCATCACCAAAACAGATCCCAGTTAAAGGCTGTCACTCAAGGTCCTTAACACCCAGTGATGCCCTAACAAAAAGACAGTAAATAAATGAAATCAGATATATACCTTCTAATTATTCTAAGAATCCCATTGATGTAAAAATTCATGTGACTGTAGTTTGTCCTGAGCATACGCTTTATCTGTGAGGGATATGGCTAGTTTAAACGGCATTCCCTGCCTATTGTCCCAGTTATTCTGCTGGTCTATGGATATTTGTTGGCCCTCTTCAACTAAACATATACCTTTTATTTCTTGATTGAACGAATCTTTACTTTCTTTCTGAAGCCCATTTCCTTCCCTGAATTATTACTCAGTGTAGCTCTCATGAAATAGGAATTCGATTTCCCACAGACCTGAAACCTTTTATCTCTTGTTTCTATCCATATTTATATTTGAGTGTTGTAGTACTCTGGATAGTCAAATATTTTGGCTTGAGCCAAGCAACTGAATGCTCTGACCAAGATTTCAAGGTTCTTTGGTGGAAGAAGGAAAAGGATAGTGACTTTCTCCTTATGCTTCGATCCCCAAGGTTCCTATTGGCAACTAGAAGCAATTTACACATATATTTCATTCATATGTTTATTCCCTTTCCACTCTTTAGCTGATTTAAATGAGGGGGGAGTTGTTTAAATGCTGTAATGCCTTCCCATATTCCTCTTGTCAGACTACTGGTGGAATTGTTTAAATATCTATTCCACCAGAATAATTTCCTAGAGGAAAGCAAGTGTTTTTCTTTCTCTCTTTCTCTATTGTCTTTCTTTCCTTCCTTCCAGAACTTGCCTTGTGTGTGTTTAGATAAAGAAGCTCAAATAAAAATCCTTAAACCAAACACAACCATTCGGGAAAACATTTTGTAATGATGTGAGAAAATAATTAAAGTGTTCATGTTTTGATCCTACATACCCTTTGATCATGCCTCTGGGCATTTATATGCAAGAAGAGCCAAAGCAGAAATATTCCCATAAATAACAACATTTTCCAAATAGCACTTTTTGTGCTAACAAAAATCCTGAAGCAAAGTGCGTGCCCTTCTTTTGGGGAATAGCTGAGCAAACTATGGTATATGAATGTGAAACAATTCTGTTGTGCTATAAGAAAAGACTCACATGAGGATTTCAGAAAAGCATGGGAACATCCATGCAAAGTGAGACAGAGTGAAGTAAGCAGAATAAGGATAATGGACACATTAATTCCAGTTATGCAGATCAAGAGAAAATTAAAAGGAAACAAAATACTTTATGAAGAGTGGGTTTGAATCAAGGTGGTAGAGAGGAGGGAGTGTATTCAGAAATAATTTCGATGTAAAAACAAAAGATATCATTAACACTTTTGGTTTTTAATATTAAAAATGGGGGTGGCTCCTGGAAAAGTCAAAGGGGGTATGGGAGAAGAGATGGGAAAGAGCAGATTGGTTGAGGGGATATCCTGTACGACTCTTATTCTGGGGTCGTGAGTAGGGGAAAGATGGGGGAAATGTAAATCAAAATCTGACGGAAATGAATGATGTAAACCAGAAGTTAATAAAGCATTTTGAAAAAAATGGGGGTGGCTAGGTGGTACAGTGAATAGAGCACCAGTCCTGAAGTCAGGAGGACCTGAGTTCAAATCCAGGCCTCAGACACTTAACACAAAACTAGTCGTGTGATCTTGGGCAAGTCATTTAACCCCAATTGCCCTACCTTACCCTCTCCAAAAAGCAAATATATATATATATATATATATATATATATATATATATATATATATATATATATATGAAGAAAAAAAAATCCAAGGAGACAAGACAAAAAGGGTTAAAATAAGGCAGAGTCCAGAATGGATTGTAATAAGGGGCTCTACTATTCTACCATCCTAAAAAAACAAAACAAAGAAACCTAGATTGTGGAGAGTAGAGCACATTAGGTCACTTCTTCTCTATCTTTAGGCAAACGACAAATAATGTAGTTGCTTTATTTTCTCAACTCTATATGCACAGATTGTCAGAAAGCAAAGAGAAGTCAGGAACAGAAACTGCTTCTAAGAAATTAAAGTGTTTCTGAGGGAGACAGGTCCATTACAAATCAATGAAATCAGGATGACTTCAGGAACAGGTTCCTCTCTGTGGATGGACAGAAGATGATGGCTCCACTATCAGCTAGTTACAATGATGAGATAAATTATGTAACCTTTTAACTAGGAATTCTCAAGATAAGTTTTATGGTCAAAAAAAGAACTAGTATTGTTCTTTCCAAATACATCTTTGCAGTATTTTAATGCACTAGTTTTCTACCATTTGAAAGATATCTGCTACAGTGCTTGGAAAGGGGTCCAAGCAGACCCAGGATGGAACCTGTGAGCCTTAACACAGTGCCCCTATCTCTGGAATTGCATAAACTGGACTCAATTTAAGGAATTATTTTCCCAAATCACTTTCTTTGATTTATACTATCCCCATACAGTTTCCTTTGGAAATTCTCAAAATGTACCTGCCACATAGATTTGTATCCAGGTCCTTAGAGGCAAATAATGGATTTTCAGTTTCTATACAAATATTTAAGGTAACAATATATGAGGCAAATAATGGGTTTTCAGTTTCTATACAAGTATTTAAGGTAACAATGTATTCATCGGGTTCAGGACAGATTTTATTTCACCTCACAGAAAATTTTAAAGTGCATAAAGGATCTATAGTAGCCCATAAATAATTACTATTGTTCTCTTCTCTTTCTGTTACCCCCACGCTTCTCCTTGGTCCTAAAGTGCTCCATACCAATAGGACCACTGTGTACTTCGGACTACCCTCAGAAGAAAAATTAACTTGGGGTTGTGCTAGTAGGGTAATCCCCCAATAATTACATTGAGTAGCATTTCATCCCAGAGTCAATACAAGCATTCTGCCTTAGGGTACTACCCTGAGGGCTTGACTTATCTGTAAAGGAAACACACTTTCCAATGAACCTGCAGTATCCAAATAATTCAAGACAAGGGGACATCTTTGTTTTGTGGAATTGAAACCAAGAAGAGTAACACTTGTAGAATGGAGTAAGTCCCAAATGTCCAGTTTCTGCCCTCTATAAAGGAAGCATTGGGAGAAGTCTGGTATTCTACCCACTAGCCCTCAGGAAAATAAGCATTTATATGGTACCTATGATGTGTCAACCACCTTTTACAAATATATCATTTGAGATAAATAATCCACAGTAGTAGTGAAAAGCAAAGTTCAAGTCTTTGGTTTCTCCATATCATGACTTAGGTCCACTCCTTGCTGCTTCTCTAGCTGGTTGTGCCCAGCAATATCCCCTGATCTCTCTTGAAGGATAGAGGGGTTTCACTGGTTCCAAACACAGGATTGCTATCAAGGCAACATCAAGACTGATATTGCACAGAAATGCCTGAAAGTTATATGCCAGGATCACTCTAACTGGCAAATTTCCCATCTTCCATTTAAGAAACTGAGGTTTAGCAACCTTCACTCTGCAGTTCACAGGCCACATCCCTTGCTACACTTGCCAACTCCAGGGCTGGGAGGTTATTCCACTTTCTAAGGCTGGGGCCAGGAACTTGGGATCCATTTACCGCACTCTTGGGTCAGATATGGAGTGTGTGTCACCTCTATTACTGCAATAGCTTGCCAGCAGGTCTACCTGCCTTAAGTCTCTTCCCACTACAAAATATTCTCCATTCAAACACTAAAGTGATTTCCCTAAAATGTAAGTGTGATCATGTCACTCACAGACTCAACTCCAGTGGCTTCCTATTGCCTCCAGGATCAAATACACAGTGTTCTGTCAGGCACTCAAAGTCCCTCATAACCTAACCCCCTCCTACCTTTCCACTCTTCTTATACCTTACTGTGGTCAAGTCTGAAAACAAAGAACCAAAAAGTAACAGAGTTTATACAACTTCAGTTAACTCTGAAAATACCAAAGAACTCACATCACAGAAGTTATCAGAACTAGTTTACTATAAGAAATGAAATAAATAAATAGAACAAAGAACTAACAGTGGTCATAAGCAAAAAGTTTCTTTGTTCCATTGGAGGTGGGAAACTAGACACATGTGTCAGGGCCTCTTCTAGTAGAAGACCCTCTTTATTGTGTGCAAATCTCAATACATACACTAGTGGCTATGCAGTAAGTTTGTAGGCCTGACAGTGAGTGAAAACAGCAACAATGAGACAAGTTTGATTCATAGAAAGATTTCATGACTAGAACATGGTAAAAAGAGAGAGGCAAAAAGAGGCATATTCTGGGTACAGAGCCAAGATGGCAAAATAGAAACAGGATTTCTTCCATGGGCGCCCCCCCCCACTTCCATCTCCTCCAACACATGTAAAAAATTAGTCTAAACGGAACCCACAAAGTGACAGCGAGAACTAACCTCCCACTGAAGATAGCCTGGCAGGTCAGCAGGAAGGGGCAATTGCAGCTCTGTGGGAGCCAAGCCCAGCCCTGCCTGAGGCTGAGGTTTTAGCCTCAGGACACCCCAAGCAGTCACAGACAGAGGGATGTTGGGAGAGTAGATCACCAGCAGCTGTGGTGGTTTCTAGAATTATCAACCCATAAATGCCAAAACAAAAGGAGAGGTCAGTGGACATTGGGAACAGGGAGTCTGGGAGTGTGGTCTGGCTGCTGTCCCTGACGGAAAAGTGGCTGAGGCACACCAGCTACAGCAGAATGGCTGCTTCAGAGTTCCTCACCTTCAGATTGTAGGGGGACCAAGCAACCAGTCTGAGGGTTAATGGCTCTTGCTTTAATCTGCTTGGATCTGGATAGCTGTCTTGGGTGGAGGTCCTAGGGTGTGTGACCAGTGAGGCAGAGCATGTGGAGCCTTCAGAGAGGGTACCCAACAAATACCTCTGGCAGCTGAGAAAGCCCCAGTGATTTGGGATAAAGCTCCCCTTCATGGAAGCAGAGTTCTGTGTCAAAAAACTCAAAAGTCAAGTAAATGAGTGGCGACATGAGCAAGCAAAGGAGGAAAAGCAAAAAGAGCAGTCCAACTTTGGACTCCTTTTTTTGGGGACAAAAAGGATCAAAGCATGGAACAGGAGGAAGACAACAGAGTCAGAACTCCTGCACCAAAAGCTTCCAAGAAAAATATGAACTGGTTACAGGGCATAGATGAGCTTAAGAAGGATTTTGAAAACCAAATAAGAGAAGTGGAGGAAAAATTGGGAAGAGAAATGAGAATGATGCAAGGAAATCGTGAAAAGAGAGTCAATAACTTGACTGAAGAAAATGATACCTTAAAAAATAGACTAACTCAAATGGCAAAAGAGGTTCAAAAAGCCAAAGAGGAGAAGAATGTCTTAAAAAGCCAAAATTGCCAGATAGAAAAAGAATCTCAAAAGCACAATGAATTCCTTCAGAATTAGATTGGAGCAAATAGAAGATAATGAATTTATGAGAAATCAAGATACTATTAAAAAGATCCAAACAAATGAATAATAAAAGGCAGTGTGAAATATCTCATTGGAAAAATGACTGATCTGGAAAAAAAGATCCAGAAGAGATAATTTAAAAATTATTTGGCTACCTGACAGCCATGATCAAAGAAAGAACCTAGAAATCATCATTCAAGAAATTCTCAAGGAAAATTGCTCTGATGTTTCAGAACCAGAAGGCAAAATAGAGGTTGAAAGAATCCACCAATCACCTCCTGAAAAAGATCCCAAAATGAAAAGTCCTATGAATATTATAACCAGGTTCTGGAATTCCCAGATCAAGGAGAAAATGTTATAAGCAGTTAGGAAGAAACAATTTGAATATTGTGGAAACACAATCAGGATAACACAGGATCTGGCAGCTTCTACACTGAAGGATTGAAGGGCTTGGAATATGACATTCCAGAGGTCAGAGGAGCTGTGATTAAAACAAAGAATCACCTACCCAGCAAAACTGAGTATCATGTTTCAGGGGTAAATACAATCATTCAATGGAATATAGGACTTTCAAGCATTCTTGATGAAAAAAACAGAGTTGAATAGAAAATTTGACATTCAGGTATAAGAAACAAGAGAAGCATGAGGACCTAAACAGGGAAAAGAAATCATAATAATCTTATCAACATTGAACTATTTACATTCCTCTATGGAAAAATGATATCTGTAACTTATGAAACTTTTCTCAGTATGAGAATAGTTGAAGGGAATAGAGATATATATGTATATATACATATATATGTATATGTATACATTCATATATATATATATATGTCTATATAGGAAGGTATATGAGAGTATGAATACATAGGTGAGCATGTGTATATATGCGTATAGGTATACATAGAGGGCCAGGAAGGAACGATACTTAAAAGGTAAAATTAAGCTATGAGAGAGTAATATAATGAGAGGAGATGGGGAGAGACAGAATAGGGTAAATTATCTCGTATAGAAGAGACAAGGGAAAACTGTTACAATGGAGAAGAACAGTAAGGCAAAAGGAGATGAGTCAACCTTACTCTTTTTGAATTTGGCTTAGGGAGGGAATGGTATACACATGAAATAAGGTACCTTACTGTACAGGAGAGTAGGGGGAAAGGGGATGAGAGAGGGGGTGATGGAGGGGAGAGCAGGTTGGGGATAGGGAAGTTGGAAGCACACACTTTTGAAAAGGGACAGGGCCAAAGTAAAAATAGAACAATTGGGGGCAGGATAGGATGGAGGGAAATATAGTCAGTCTTTCATAATATATCCACTCTAGAAATGTTTTGCATAGCTTCACATGTACAACCTATATTGAATTGCTTATCTTCCTAGTATGGGTGGGTTAGGAGGGAGGAAGGGAAAGAATCTGGAATTAAAAGTTTTAAAACCAAGTATTTAGAAAACACATATACATATATAAATACAGGCACTCGGGCATAGAGATCCATCTTACCCTACTGGGAAGTTGGAGGTGGGATGAGGGAGGATGTAGGAGAGAGCAGATTGGGGCAAGGCGTATTCAGTGGGATCACTGTTTTGTGGTTGTGGGTAGGGGAAAGATTGGGAGAAAATTTGTAACTCAAAATTTTGTCGAAATGAATGATGTAAATTAAAAATAAACATAAAATTTAATTCAAAATCTAAAAAAAAAAAAGTCATGATCGTGGGATCCTGACACTCCCCGATATGTACTCTTTGATCCAATGACACTACCCTCCTGACTATTCCAAATCCAGGACTCCATCTTTTGACTTTGGGCATTTTCTCTGTCTGCCATGCCTGGAAGACTCTCCCTTCTTTGCTCTGAGCACTGACCTTCCTGGTTTCCTTTAAGTCCCAACCAAAATCCCACCTCCTACAGGAAGCCTTCCCTAATCCTTCTTAATTCCAATGCCTGGGGCGGAGCCAAGATGGCAGAAAGGAAGCAGTAACCTCGCTGAGCTCCTCTGTCACTAAGTCCCAAAGGGTAAATATGAGCGGATTCCGGAGTGACAGAGCCCAGTGGAAGACAGAGTGTGGCAGAATCCAGCCCAGGAGGTTGCCCAGTGTGTCCTCACAGGTCGAGCGCAGAGCGCGTGGGGTCTGCACAGCTCAGACCTAAGAGCAGACAAGCAGACTACACCAGAGAGAGAAAAAGCCCCAGCCTGCAGACTTACCAAGGACGAATCGCAGTCATCTCGAAGAGGGAACGGATCATTGGAGCCAGGTAGGAGAGTCGGGCCCCCAGTGGAGAGAGTGGCTTCTCAGGCTGCATTCAGCCCCCAGCCTGGAAGTTTAGAAACTGCCTGCCTGTATAATACAGGGGCTGGAATGGCAAAGTAAATTCTAGCTGCTCCGATCCTCCCATCCCTCCTTCATGAAGCAGAAAACCCAAAGATAAGTCTCCCACCCAGATTGAAATCCCAAGTTAATGGAAATAGCCTCAGGCTTGAGAATCTCCAAGAAGGGGTGTAACTGAGACAACCAGGAATCTGAAGAGAAGAGAGGGAGGGGACCCAACTAGCCCCACCTCACCTCACCAACAAAAGCCTACTTATAGCCCAGGGGTATAGAGGCAGAAATCTGAAGTGGTCAGACTCATCCCCACCTACACATCTACATTCCTCACTGACTTCCTTGACTTAGCCATAAACTAGCCACCCAGAGGTATTCAAAGTCAAGGATCAAGCCCCAAACTCATAGCCTGAGACTCTAAGAAACAGGAAGTCACAGTGGGAAGGAAGGAAGCTGAAAAGGAGAAGGGGAAGGCAAGAAAGTCTATTCGAGCATACTATGCAGGGCAAGAACAACAAAACACACAGGACAATATAGACTCTCTGCCCACACCAGAGACCACAGAAGGAAACATGATCTGGTCTCAAGCCCAAATAGCATTCCTGGAGGAGCTTAAGAAAAATTTTAAAGACCAAATCAGGGAGGCAATGACCAACTTGGAAAAAGAAAATACCTCCCTAAAAAAGGAACTTCAAAAACTATCTGAAGACCATAATTCACTAAAAATTAGAAACAATCAAACTGAAACTCAGAACTCTATGATGCAGCAGGAGTCAATCAAAAAAAACAAGATGATCGAAAAATTGCAAGAAAATGTAAAATATCTCACTGGAAAAATAACTGACCTAGAGAACAGATCCAGGAGAGACAACCTAAGAATTATTGGTCTACCAGAAAGCCATGATGAGAAAAGCAGTCTAGACAACATCCTCCAAGAGATTGTCAAAGAAAACTGTCCTGAGGTCCTGGAATCAGAAGATAAAATAGCTATTGATAGAATTCACTGGACTCCTCCTGAAAGAGATCCCAAACTGAAAACTCCAAGAAATATAGTAGCCAAATTCCAGAACTATAAGATTAAAGAAAAAATTCTACAAGCAGCCAAAAAGAAACAATTCAAATATCGAGGAACTACAGTTAGGATCACACAGGACCTAGCAGCTTCTACATTAAAAGAGTGGAGGGACTGGAATTTGATATTTCGTAGGGCAAGAGAGCTAGGACTACAACCAAGGATTAACTACCCTGCAAAACTGAGCACAATCTTTCAGGCAAGGAGATGGACGTTTAATGAAGTAAGGGACTTCCAGACTTTCCTAATGAAAAAGCCAGAGCTCAATGGAAAATTTGATCTCCAATTACAAGACTCCAGAAGGATATAAAAAGGTAAACAAGGGTAACATAGACTCACACATGCAGATGTGCACACACCCACACCCACAAACACAAGCTCATTACCTGGGATGCAACAAGAGCAAAATGTTCACATCCCTATATGTGGAGCTGATAACTGTCAATATTTGAAATCTTTATGACTATCATGACCTGCAAAAGGGTTATACTTAGAGGGTGTGGGTATGAATGCACTAACATGGAGTCTAAAAAAAAAAAAGACTATTAAGGGGATCAATGGTACTGTAATGGGAAAAAGGAAAGGATGAGCTAGGAAAAGGTAAAATATGCCATCTGAAGAGGCATCAAAACACACTATAGAAGAAGGGAAAGTAAGAGGGAGAGGAACATCATTTAAACACTATTCTCACTGGTTCTGGTTCAAAGAAGGATCAAATTAATCAGTGAAGTTTAAGAATCTAACGTGAATAGACACATAAATTCATTAAATAGAGGAATTGGAGGGAGGGAGAGGAGCACTGTTTGAAATTTACTCTCATTGGTTTGGAATCAAACGGGGAGTAATTTACTCTGATAAGTATGAAAATTTATTGTGTCCTATAGATAGTGGGAGGGTAAGGGGGGGGTGAAAAGGAGGAGACTAAAGGGAGGGGTTATAAGGGAGGGAAATAGTAGTAAGGGGAGAGGGTAGGTTAAGAAGGGGGGTCACTGGGTGGGAACACTGAGGGAGGGGGCGGTCAAAAGGGAAAACTTCAAGGAGGGGAAGGGAGAAGGAATAAACAAAAACATAAACAGGGGAGGGAATAG
This sequence comes from Gymnobelideus leadbeateri, assembly GCA_011680675.1. NCBI lineage: Eukaryota > Metazoa > Chordata > Mammalia > Diprotodontia > Petauridae > Gymnobelideus > Gymnobelideus leadbeateri. Next base: position 282,689 of record WOXC01004875.1, read on the forward strand.
GATGGAAGGGAAGAGACAGATAGTCATCATTACTGTGAATGTGAATGGGATGAACTCTCCCATAAAACAGAGGCGGATAGCAGAATGGATTAAAAACCATAATCCTACAATATGCTGTCTTCAAGAAACACATTTGAAACAAATGGATACCCACAGCGTAAAAGTAAAAGGTTGGAGTAAAATTTATTATGCCTCAGCTAAAGTAAAAAAAGCAGGGGTAGCAGTACTTATCTCAGATAAAGCAAAAGCAAAAATAGATCTAATTAAAAGAGATAAGGAAGGAAACTATATCCTACTAAAAGGCACCATTGAGAATGAAGCAATATCACTACTTAATATGTATGCACCAAGTGGTATAGCATCCAAATTCCTAGAAGAGAAGTTAAAGGAATTAGAGGAAGAAATAGATAGCAAAACTATACTAGTGGGGGACCTTAATCTCCCCCTCTCTGAACTCGAAAAATCTAACCTCAAAATAAACAAGAAAGAAGTTAAGGAGGTGAATAGAATCTTAGAGAGACTAGATATGATGGATCTCTGGAGAAAACTGAATGGGGATAAAAAGGAATTTACTTTCTTCTCAGCAGTGCGTGGTACATTCTCAAAAATAGACCATGTACTAGGGCATAAAAACCTCACGATCCAGTGCAGAAAGGCAGAAATATTAAGTGCATCATTCTCAGATCATGATGCAATAAAAATTATATGCAATAAAGGGCCATGGAAAGATAGACTAAAAACTAATTGGAAACTAAACAATTTAATCCTAAAAAATTGGTGTGTCAAAGAAGAAATTATAGAAACCATCAATAAATTCATTCAAGAGAATGATAATAATGAAACAGCATACCAAAATTTGTGGGATGCACTAAAGGCAGTTCTCAGGGGAAGTTTTATATCCCTGAGTGCATACTTAATTAAAGCAGAGAGAAGGGAGGTCAATGAATTGGACATGCAATTGAAAAAGCTAGAAAAAGAACAAATTGAAAATCCCCAATTTAGTACTAAATTAGAAATATTGAAAACCAAAGGTGAGATTAATAAAATTGAAATTAAGAAAACCATTGAATTGATAAATAAAACTAAGAGCTGTTTTTATGAAAAAATCAACAAAATTGATAGACCCTTAGTCAATATGATAAAAAAAAGAAAGAAGAAAACCAAATTATGAGTATCAAAAATTAATTCCAATGCCTTCCCTTTGTTAATTATTTATTATTCCTGCATATAACTTGCGTGCATATATTTGTTCACATGTTTTCTCTCTCACTGCATTGTATGCTCTTTGAGGACATGGATTATGTTTTGCTTCTTTATATATCCCAAGTGTTCATCCCAATGTCTGGCAGATAGTAAGTGCTTAATAAAACTTTACTGAATTAGTAAAAATAACAAAAATTATCATAAAAAATAACAGTTATATAGTTTTAAGGTCTGCACAGTATGTTACGAATGTCCTACAAAAGAAGGTATAATCAAAAAAACCTAAACAAAGCCTTCATATTATATATGTGAATCAAGTTAATAAGGCAACTCTCTTGATCAACCCAATTCAGTAATAAAAAGAAAAATGTAAATTTGATTTCAGAAAGGTGAAAACCAGTCTGGCATTATGAAGACACAGTGTTCTAAGTTCATTAAATTGCCTTTTCACATGACCTAAACAGAAAGCCTTGGGGTTTTTATTCACAAAGCTTTTTCTTTTTTTTCTCTGCTGCTCTTCAAGATGTAATCATTCTTTTAAAAAAATGTTTTATTATAAACTTAGTCACCAGCCACAAAAATAATGAAACACACAAAGTAAGAAGTGATTTATTATGTGCAGCCCTTGTGGCAATTGCAAATTAGAACCAAATTAAGCAAAGAGTTAAAAAAATGCTTTGGCACTGTTTTTATTTATGTATATCCCTTCCTTCTCTCTCCTCTCTCCCTTTGTTCCTTCTTACTTCTTGCCTTTCTTGCCTTTCTCTGATATACACAGTCATGATTGTGCTTTTGCTAATCTCATTTTGTATCACTTGATATAGATCTTTACACTCATAAACTTCATAATTAACATTTTATCACATCACGAATTTAATCATATTTCATATTAGTTTAATGATCTATCTTTACTTCTTACTACATTGATAAAATGTGTTTAGTCCTTTCCCCTTTGTTGGGCCTCCATTTTTTTTGTTATTTTAAACAGAAGTTCTAAATGCTTTTATACAGGAGTGTTTTTTCCCCTTTTTAATGATTTATTTGTGATAAGTGTCCTAGGATGGACTCACAGCATCTACAGGAGTGATCAGCTTTGTGATTCTGATTGAATATTGCTATCACTTTTAGCATGTTTGCAACATTTTTCTGTAGTGCCACCAACATTGCTGAGGATTTACATATGGCTCCTCTGTTTCTTTTCATTCCATTAGAAAATGTTACTATTTAAACACAAACACAAACATACACATATGTGTATATTTAGACTGATAGTTTAGTTAAAGTTTATTGTTGTGTATGTTGTAGGACATGGATTCAAACACATTTCTGTCTTTCTTTTTTTGATCCTATTTTTTCCCAGTAGTAGATTTTGTGAAATAGAGATTTCATTTTCTGGCTTTTTAAAAAGTTTGTATTAGTCAAACCTTTATCTTGTTTAAAAAATAAATTGGGCTCTTTGGATTTCTCATTCTTTTGGTTTTCCCCTGTTTTTCCGATTTTAATGTTATAGGGTGAAACCTCAAATTTTCATACCTATTGTTAATAGAGAATTTAGTTAACTTTTCATTTTTTTAATAATTAATATTTCCTTTTTCATAAATTATCTGTGTCTTTTATATGTGTTACTCCACTGAGGAATATCTCTCTCTCTCTCTCTCTCTCTCTCTCTCTCTCTCTCTCTCTCTATATATATATATATATATATATATATATAGATATATATATAGATATATACATATATTGCTAGTTTTCTAGGCATGCATCGATTCATTATAAAGATTGAATATCAGACTCTATTTACTGAAATTTTGTCAATCTATTTCACTTTTAATTTTAGAGGTGTTTTCTTGTGCAAATTCTTTTCATATTTTAATAATGAAATCTGACAGGTTTTTTGTGAATATGTAAAGTATCTGTGATTTTGTCCACATAGGGAATTCTTTTTTAAAAAATTTAATAGTGCTTTGTTCTTTCCAGTTACATGTAAAGACAATTTTCAACATTCCCTTTTCTAAAGATTTTGGGCTCCATATTATTCTCCTTCCTTTTATCCTCTTACCCCCCCAAGATAACAAAAAATCTGATGTAGGTTATACATGTACAATAATGTAAACCATAGGGAGCCAAGATGGCGGAGTAGAAACAGCTCATCCAAGCCACTCTGCCCCCAGATTCCCCCCAAACGATGTAAAAGGGGACTCTGAACAACTTCTGGAGCCCCAGCACCCACAGAACAACACAGAGAAGCTAACCTCCCCCTGAGGACAGCCCAGCAGCCCTGCAGGAAGGACCAGCGCACTGGGACCTGGCAGCGTGCAGACGAGCAGAGCGCAGAGAAGAGCTGAGCCCAGGTCCGGTGAGCCGAGTTGTTCCCCGGGCGGCAGGGCCAGCAGCCAGCTGGAGGAACCCCAGAACACCAGGAGCTGTGGCGACTCCAGTATTATCAACATAGACTTGCCTAGGACAAAGTAAGAGGTTAGTGTCCTATGGACTTTGGGTCCGGTATTTAAGGAATGCGTCAGCTCCCTCCCCTGGGGGCTAGAAGCCTCAGAGGACAAACGCCATTTTGTAGTCTTCAGAGGCAGCTCCCACTCCCAGCCTGAAAATGTGTAGGGAGATCCATCGATCAGTCTTGGGGGGTAATCACTCTTGCTTTAACCTCCCTGCATCTGGATTGTGATCTAGGGTGGAAGTCGTGGGTGGGTTTACAGCTTGCCAGAAATGGAAGTTGCCCCCCACACGTTCAGGACGAAAATTCCTCTATCTGGCCTTAAAGCCATAGTGTGGCAACAAGCCCAAAAAGTCAAGTAATTAAGCGGCAACATGCCAAGGCAAAGGAAACAGAAAAATGCAAACCTAGATTCCTATTTTGGGGGCATAGAGCAGGAAAAGGACTGTGAGGTCAGAAGTCCTGCTCCAAAAGCCCGAGGGGAAAACATGAGTGGGTTGCAGGCCATAGAGGACCTTAAGAAGGACTTTAAAAATCAAATAAGAGAAGTGGAGGAAAAATTGGAAAGAGAAATGAGAAGGTTACAGGAAAAGTATGAAATGTGGGTCAACAGCCTGACTGAGGAAAACAACACCTTAAAAAATAGAGTAACTCAAATGGCAAAGGAGGCCCAAAAGGGCAATGAGGAGAAGAATGCCTTAAAAAGTCGAATTTGCCAGATGGAAAAAGAATCTCAAAAGTTCACTGAGGAGATTCATTCCTTCAGAGTTAGACTGGAGCAAATGGAAGCTAATGACTTTATGAGAAATCAAGATGCTGTTAAGCAGATCCAAACAAATGAAAGATTAGAAGGCAATGTGAAATATCTCATGGGAAAAACCACTGACCTGGAGAATAGATCCAGGAGAGACAATTTAAAAATTATTGGACTACCTGAAAGCCATGATCAAGGAAAGAACCTAGAAATCACCCTTCAAGAAATTCTCAAGGAAAACTGCCCTGATGTTTTAGATCCAGAGGGCAAAATAGAGGTTGAAAGAATCCACCGATCACCTCCTGAAAAAGATCCCAAAAAGAAAACTCCCAGGAATATTATAGCCAGGTTCCAGAATCCCCAGATCAAGGAGAAAATACTACAAGCAGCCAGGAAGAAACAATTTCAATATTGTGGAAACACAATCAGAATAGCCCAGGACCTGGCAGCTTCTACACTGAGGGATCGAAGGGCATGGAATATGATATTCCAGAGGGCAAAAGAACTGGGAATGAACCCAAGGGTCACCTACCCAGCAAAACTGAGTATTTTGTTTCAGGGGAAAATATGGTCATTCAGTGGAATAGAGGACTTTCAAGCATTCTTGAGGAAAAAACCAGAATTGAATAGAAAATTTGACATCCAGACACAAGAAGGAAGAGATGCCTGAGAAGGTAATCAGGGAAAAGAAATCAAAAGGAACTTATCAAAGTTGAACTATTTACATTCCTATATGGAAAATCAATAACTGTGACTGATGATATCTTTCTCACTATGAAAATAATGGAAGAAGGGGGTGTGGTCATATGAATACATATGTGAATGTGTGTGTATATGGTTATAGTTCTATATGGATAGAGGGCCTAAGTTGAATTTGTTGGGAAGGGAGAATACTCAAGGGATGAAATTGTGAGGGGAGAGAGGAAAGTGGCAAGAGGAGATGGGGAGAGACAGGGTAGGGTAAACTATCCCATGCAGAAGAAGCAAGGGGAAGTGGCTGCAAAGGAGGGGGAGAATAAGGAAGGCTAAAAAGGCAAAACCACATTCACATTGAATTTGGTTCAGGGAGAAAATGACATACATACTAAATGGGATATCTCAACCAGCAGCAGGATAGGGGGAAGGGGGATGGAAGGAAGGATGATGGATGGGAGGGCATCCTTGGGGTGAGGGGAGGTTGGAAGTACCCACTATAAAAGAGGGACAGGATCATGGAGGGAATGGACCAGGTGGGGGATGGGATGAGTGGGAGGGAATTATAAGCAATCTTGTACAATATATTTACTATGATAATGTTTTGCATAGCTAAACATGTACAACATATACTGAATTACTTATCTTCCCAGAGGGAATGGGTGACAAGGGAGGAAGGAAATGGATCTGAAATTTGAGGTCGTAACATTAAATGTTTCAAATATATATAAATACCATTATTAATACTCTTTTGCTTGTAATAGGGAGATAAGATGTGGAGGCATTGGGTTGCAGAGACTCACCTTCCTCTAATGGAAAAGTCGATGGGGGTATGGGAGAAGGTATGGGAGAGAGCAGATTGGAGGAAGCGATATCTTGTGGGATTACTATTCTGGGAGGTTGGGTAGGGGAATAATGGGGGGAAAATGATTGTAACTCAAAATCTGGTGGCAATGAATGATGTAAAACAGAAGTTAATAAAGCATTTGTTTAAAATAAAAAAAAAATTAAAAAAAGCCTTTGGCTTAAAAAAAATAATGTAAACCATATTTCTACGGTAGTCATGCTAAAAAAGAAGATATGACACCAAAGGAAAAGAAAAACAAAAAAAGTAAAAATGAATATACTCTGATCTGCATGCAGACTCCATCAGTTCTTTCTCTGGATGTGGACAGCATTTGCCATCATTAGTCTTTTGAAATTGTCTTAGATCATTGCATTTCTGAGAAGAGCTAAATTAATCATTGTTGATAATTGCACAGTTGTTGTTATTACTGTGTACAATGTTCTCCTGGTTCTGCTCGCTTTGCTCAGCATAAGTTCATGTAAATCATTTCAGGTTTTTTCTGAAATCTGCCTGCTCATCATTTCTTATAGCACAATAGTAGTCCAATATATTCATATGCCACAACTTGTTCAGCCATTCCCCAATTGATTGGCATCCAATCAATTTTCAGAACTTTGCCCACAAAAAGGGCAATTATAAATACTTTTGTACATGTAGGCCCTTTGCCCTTTTAAATGATCTCTTTGGGATACAGTTTGCTGGTGGTATTGTTGGACCAATGAATATGCATGGTTTGATTGGCCTTTGGGCACGGTCCAAGTTATTCTCCAGAATGGTTAGATTAATTCAAAATTCCACCAAGGTGCATTAGGGCCCCAATTTTCCCACATCTTCTCTAACATTTATCACTGTCCTTTGCTGTCATATTGGCCACTCTGATTGGTTTGAAATGGTACCTCAGTGTTTTAATTTGCATTTCTCTAGTCAATAGTGATTTGGAGGGTGGTAGAGCCAAGATGGCTCAGTAAAAGCAGGTACTTGCTTAAGCTAACCCCCAAACCCCTCCAAATACCTGTAAAATGACTCTAAACAAAGTCTAGAACTGCAGAACCCACAAAATTGTGGAATGAAACACACCTCCAGGCCAATACAGCCTGGAAAAGCCGGCAGGAAGGAGCCCAGGCAAGGAGCAAAGCATAGTCTGACATGGGTTGCACCAGGTGCACCAGGCCAGAGCAGGCCTCAGGTGACTCAATCACTAGCAGATTTGATGATTTCCAGACTTCTAAACTCAAAAACTGAGAAGTTCATGGAAGGTTGCTAGGGGAACGCTGTGGGACTTGGGTGAAAGAGGAGTGTGTGGTCTGGCCCAGGCCCCAGCCCCACAGTGGTAGAGGTGACTGTGACAGCAGCAGCAGCAGGCTCTACCAATGCTGGGGGATCCAGTACCTGATACAAAACCCCAGAAGCCTGGGCCAGTATATCCTCTACCATTCTCACCTAGACCCCCACTGGAAGCAGAATGCTGTCCTGAGAAGGAGTTAGAAAGTCAATTATTTGGCTGGAAAGCTGAGTAAACAGTGTAAAAAAAAGTCAGAGTATAGAATCTTACTTTGGTGACAAAGAAGATTAAAACACAATCAGAAGAAGACAACAAAGTCAAAGCTCCAATATCAAAAGCCTCCAAGACAAATATATATTTGTTGCAGGCCATGGAAGAACTCAAAATGTATTTTGAAAATCAAGCAAGACAAGTAGAGGAAAATTAGAGAAGAGAAATGAAAGTGATGCAACAAAATCATGAAAAACAAGTCAACAGATTGCTAAGGGAGACCCCCCCCCCAAAAAAAAAAACACTGAAGAAAATAACACCTTAAAATTGATTAAGGAATGGCTAGGTGGCACAGTGAATAGAGCACAAGCCCTGGAGTCAGGAGGACCTGAGTTCAAATCAGACCTCAGACACTTAACACTTACTAGCCGTGTGACTTTGGGCAAGTCACTTAACCCCAATTGCCTTACCTTCCACCCTCCAAAAAAGAAAGCAAAAGCAAAAAAGATTAACCCAAAAGGCAAAAGAGGTCCAAAAATCCAATAAGGAGAAGAATGCTTTAAAAACAGAATTGGCCAAATAGAAAAAGAAGTCCAAAAGCTCACTGAAAAAAATAACCCCTTCATAATTAGAATGTAGCAAATGTAAGCAAATAACTTTATGAGAAATCAAGAAATTATAAAACAGAATCAAAAGAATAAAAAAAAGTGAAGACAATGCAAAGTGTCTTATTGACAAAACCGTTGAACTGGAAAATAGATCCAAGAGAGAGAATTAAAAAATTATTGGACTACCTGCAAGCCATGATCAAAAAAGGTCTTAGTCATCATTTTTCAAGAAATTATCAAGAAAACTGCCCTGATATTCTAGAGCTAGAGGTTAAAATAGAAACTGTAAGAATGTACCAGTACCCTCTTGAAGGTGATCCCAAAAGGAAAACTCCTAGAAATATTGTAACCAAATTCCCAGGTCAAGGAGAAAATATTGCAAGCAGCCAGAAAGAAGCAATTCAAGTATTGTAGAAATACAATCAAGATAACACAAGACCTAGCAGTTTCTACATTAAGGGCTTGGAATTTGATATTCTAGAGTTCAGAGGAGTTAGGATTAAAACCAAGAATCACCTACCCAGAAAAATTGAGTGTAATACTTCAGGGGAAAAATAGATATTCAATGAAATAAAGAACTTTCAAGCTTTCTTGATGGAAAGACCAGAGATGAATAGAAAATTTGACTTCCAAATACAAGAATCAAGAGAAACATGAAAAGGTAAATAGGAAAGAAAAATCATAAGGGACTTATTAAAGTTGAACTGTTGACATTCCTTCATGGAAAGATAATATTTGTAAATCATGAGAACTTTCTTAGTATTAGGGTAGGTGAAGGAAATAGATAAGTATATAGATAGATAGATGGTACAGAGTGAGTTGAATATTAAAGGATGATGTCTAAAATTAAGGAATGGGAGTGGAATGTATTGGAGAAGTAGAAAGAGATAAAATGGAGTAAATTATCTCACATAAAAGAGGCAAGTAAAAAGTTTTCACAATGGAGGGGAAGAGGGGAAGTTGAGAGGGGATGAGTGAACCTTACTCTCACTGTATTTGACTTAAGGAGGGAATAACATACACAGTAAGCTGGGTATCTTACCTTACAGGAAAGTAAGGGGTAAAGGGATAAGTGGGGGTGGTGGAATGATAGAAGGGAGGGCAGATTGGAGGAGGGGGTAGTCAGAAGCAAACACTTTTGAAAAGGGACAGGGTCAAAGGAGAAAATAAAATAAATGGATGGGGGCAGAAAGGATGGAGGGAAATATAGTATTTCACAACATGACCATTATGAAAGTGTTTTGCAGGACTACAAATGTATTACCTATATTGAACTGCTTGTCTTCTCAATGAGGGTGGTTGCAGAGGCAAGAAGGGAGAGAATTTTTAACTTAAAGTTTTAAAAACAAATGTAAAAATAGATTTTTACCTTTCAACTGGAAAATAAGATATTCAGGCAAGAAGATATATAGACTATCTTGCCCTATGAGAAAATAAGCGGGGAGGGCAGGAGAGAGGGGCATTGTGATAGAAGGGAGGTATACTGGGGAAAGGGATACTCAGAATGCATGCCATCTTGGGGTGTGGGAGAAGGGAGAGACGGGGAGAAAATGTGTAGCTCAAAATCTTGTGGAAATAAATGTTAAAATTTAAAATAAATTATTATTTTAAGTAGTGATTTAGGGCATTTTTCCACATGACTATAAATAGCTTTGATTTCTTCATCTGAAAACTGCCTGTTCATATCCTTTGACCATTTATCAATTGGGGAATGACTTGTGTTCTTATAATCTGACTCAGTTATCTGGTTGGCTGGTTGGTTGGTTGGTTGTTGTCCTTCATTCTCGAAAAGTACAAAAATGACATCGCTATGCTGAACTCAGGTTTCAATGTGTCCAACTGTGACTGATCAGAGCAATATGAGCTTCGGATGCTCTACCACAGGCTAGGCACAAATAGTCTGTGAACATTTGGAGTGGATTCTCCAAATTTGTACATCTTGCATTTCCTTTGATCTATTTCAATTCTGCTTTGCTCATCGAAGACAGCACATGTGGGCATGCCATGCTGAATGATCCTGTGCCATTTTCTCTCATGTCATAATCAATTCCAAAGTTCTTGAGAGAGACCTTGACAGTGTCCTTGTATCTCCTCTTCTGACCACCATGTGAATGCTTTCCCTGTGTGAGTTCTCCATAAAGCAGTCTTTTTGGCATGCATACATTTTGCATTCGAACAACGTGGATATGTTCACTTCCCTTGGAAGTATACTTTCTAGGGATATACACATTGTTAATGAGGTTGACTCAGTTCTTTATAGATTTAAGAAATGAGACCTTTATTAGATACACTTTCTGTAGAAAATGATTCCCACTTTCTGCTTTCCTTCTAATCTTGATTGCATTGATTTTGTTTGTGTAAAAGCTTTTTAGCTTGCTCTAATCAAAATTATCCATTTTGCATTTTTAAATGCTCTCTACCTCTTATTTGGTCACAAATTCTTCCCTTCTCCATTGATCTGACAAGAAAACTATTCTTTGCCCTCCTAGTTTGCTTATGGTGTCACCCTTTATTTCTAAATCATGCACCCATTTCTACCTTAACTTGGTATATATAGTACGAGATGTTGTTCTATCCCCAGTTTGTGCCTAGTCATTTTCTAGTTTTCCTACCAGTTCTTGTCAGATGCACAGTTCTTATCCCAGAGGCTGGAGTCTTTGGGTTTATCAAACAGTAGATTACTGTGGTCATTTACTACCATATCTTGTGTAACTAACCTATTGTACTGATATATCTCTCTATTTCTTATCCAGTACCAAGTAGTTTTGATGACTGCCACTTTGTAATGTAGTTTTGGATCTGGTATGGCCAGGAAACCTTCATTGCTTTTTTTCATTAATTCATAGGGAATTCTTAATATGGGAATTCCTTCCACTAAAAGCAGGTCACAACCATCTATGACATTAAATAAATATTAGGGAGTTACCTAGTGCACATAAAAGTTAAGTGATTTGCCTAGAAGCTAAATAGGTAGTTAGTATAACAGGTAAGACTTGAATCCAGGTCTTTTTAACTCCAAACCCCCATTCTATCCAATATACCATGCTACTTCTACTTATTCTTTGTAAATCAAAATTGACTGTAGAAATAATGAGGATAAGGAGCAGCTAGGTGGTGCAGTGCACTGGCTCTGGAGTGAGGAGGACCTGAGTTCAAATCTGTTCTCTGACACTTTCTGTGTGACCCTGGATACATCACTTAACCCTAATTGCTAAGAGAGAGAGAGACAGAGAGAGAGAGAGAGAGACAGAGAGAGAGAGAGAGACAGAGAGAGAGACAGAGAGAGAGAGACAGAGAGAGACAGAGAGAGAGAGACAGAGAGACAGAGAGAGAGAGACAGAGAGAGAGACAGAGACAGAGAGAGACAGAGACAGAGAGACAGAGAGAGACAGAGACAGAGACAGAGACAGAGAGAAGAATAAAAAAAGAAAAAAATGAAGGAAAGAAAGAGGATTAAGCAGAAAGGGTGACATGATAGAAAACATTCATATAAATATTCATATAACACATGTTGATTTTGTTTAAAGAGTTTTATTGATACTTTTTTAATAGCACTGTTATTTCCCAGTGATTTCACCCCTAAATCCTCCTTGTAACAAATAAGTACAATCAGGCAAAGCATGCCAACACCTTGACCATATATGGGAAAGTATTGCTCTTCCCTTGCCCAATGATCTGCCACCCCTCTCCAAGGAGGCAGGAGACCTCCTTAAGTCACTATGGGTCAAAGTTCTGAAGTCTTTCAGTGTTATTTTCCATTACACCATTGTGATAACTGTATTAATTATCCTCATTATTTTGCTTACTTTGCATTAGTTCATGTGGATTTCTCTGAATTCTTCATCATTATCATATGTTGGCAACTTTGGACCAGAGAAGAAATCTGCATCCAGAGTGCAGGTTGACAGGACTTTATAGCAGCACCCCAGGAACAATCCTTAAGAGCAAACAAATTATTTTGCAACCTTTTGGTGATATTTTTATATATCTGGCAATATTTAATTCTAAAAGAATTAAATTAAATAATCTGTACTGTTAAATAATCTGTATGGCTAAAGGGATGTTCTGCTTGTAGAAAGAATCTAGAAGAGTTATTTACAAATGCTCTTATGGATGCCAGTGATGAAATAACCCATCGTGCTGCTAAGAAACAAAAATAAGAAATTAAGCCCTAAGTTGTGCTCAGATGAAGTGCTCTGCAAACAGGTTCTGTAAATTTATGGGCCCATAAAGATATTGCCTTATTGATTTTGTATTATTATGGCCAACATATGGTCTCTTTCTTCCTCCTTTTCCTCATTTTGCCTACTCTCTCACACGAATCTATGCAACATAAGGACAAGAGAACAAAAGCACCTGTCTGCAGAGATTACTGAGCCATGAAATTAATGCAAAAACCTGCTCTATTAGAAAGGAAATGTGCAATGTATTACAATTTATTTTAGGCCTTCTGCCTGATTGCCTTAAGAATGTACTGATTTCTTTGGGCCATGAGTACATGCTATTTGACTTTTGGTTTGCAGACTAATTAGAATTCATCTGTAAATATGACATCTGTTTTCACATTGACCTAACCAGCCTGCGAAGTGAATATATCTCACCTCCTTCCTGGTTCACAGCCACATCATGGAGGCCAGTAATTGGAGGAACATGAATCATTCTTTTTAGTGTAGAGACACATAATGAGTGCACCAGAAACAAGAACCAGTGAGGTTTCTGATCACAGGATTCTTAAAATGGACAGTAAGATTTGGGCAGCATATTAGGAATTTGTGGCCCCATTCACTCAAAAAGTCTGAGGAACTTCTCAGAGAAGGAATTGTAAAGCTATGTTAATTTGGTCCTGTCCTCTCCCCAGAAGTTGTTTTGGCTCATGTTAGATACAGGGGGCAAGGTGCCAAGTGCTGCCCCCAGTGTCTAATTGGGAGGAAGAAATGAAGAGCTGCTACCACATTCATACTATTCTGCCTAATCTGTACCTTGGAAAAACCAAGTACCAGGGTGAGTGTAAGGAAAAAAAAATCCACCTGTATTTTATTAAACATCTCCCCTCCCCTTTAGCCCATTTACCTGGAATGATGTTCATTGAATTTTGGATTCATGGAAGCTATGAATTGATCCAGTCATACCCGAGAACAATTTGAAATTATTCTGGAAAAGATACTATACACTTAGGCCCAGGGATATGGTTTCTAGACAAACATATGTGTGTGAATATACATATATATGTATATATAATATTTGTTATATGAGGAAATTTTATAGATATTGCATTCATTATAATATTATACACACATATACCATGGAGATGAAAAAAATAGAAAGGTACAAACTTTATAATAAAAGACTCTAGGAAGCAAAAAATCATGAAACAATTGATGTCCTTTGTTTGACAAATGGCTAAAGAGATTGTACGGTATCAATAGTCCATATCATCATTCAGTAAGAAATTATAAATGTGAAGAATTTAGCAGCAAAACATTGTAAGACTTGTATAAATTAATACAGGTCAAAGATGCAGAATAAAAATGTATATATCCAGTGACTACCTTTATTTGCATGTAAAGAACATTCAAATAACATTCAAATGTGGGATTGTAATGACCAGTCATGGCCCCAGACAACATGAAAAATAATACCTCTCGCGGTGGCTGAGCAGCTGCTATTGCCTAGCTATCTCAGGAGCTCCTGGCTTGCAGATTGTAGGGGGACCAAGCAACCATTCAGAGGGTAATAGCTGTTACTTTACTGCTTGGATCTGGATTGTGGTCTTGAGTGGTGATCCTGGGATTTGTGATCAGTGAGCCAGAGGTTATAGTGTCTGTAGAAAGGGTGCCCAACTAATGGCTCCAGCAGCTGCAAAAACCTCAGTGATTTGGGATGAAGCTCTCTCCATTTTGGAAGCAGAGTTCTACTGTAGCAAAGTGCTCAAAAGTCAAGTAAGTGACTGGCAAGATGAGCAAGCCCAGGAAACACCAAACCATAGATTCCTTTTTTGGGGACAAAAAAGATCAAGGCATGGAGTAGGAGGAAGACAGCAAAGTCAGAACTCCTCTATCAAAAGCATCCAAGAAAAATATGAAGTGGTTATAAGCCATGGAGGACTTCAAGAAGGACTTTGAAAATAAAGTAAGAGAAGTGGAGGAAAATTTGGGAAGAGAAATAAGAATGTTGCAAGAAAATCATGAAAAACTAGTCAACACCCTGCTTAAGGAGACCCCAAAATACACGGCAAAAATGAACACCTTAAAAAATAGACTAACTCAAATGCAAAAGAGGCTCAGAAAGCCAGTAAGGAGAAGAATGCCTTAAAATGCCAAATTTGCCAGATGGAAGAGTGATTTCAAAAACCAACTGAAGAGAATAACTCCTTCAAAATAATACTGGGGGTGGCTAGGTGGCACGTTGAGTAGAGCACTGTCTCTGGAGTCAGGAGGACCTGATTTCAAATCTGGCCTTAGACACTGAACACAAAAACTAGCCATGTGACCTTGGGCAAGTCACTTAACCCCAGTTGACCTCCAAAAAAATAATAGCAATTGGAAGCTAATGACTTTATGAGAAATCAAGACACTATACAAGGGATTCAAACAAATGAAAAAATAGAAGGCAACATGAAATATATCATTGGAAAAACCACCTATCTGGAAAATAGATCCAGGAGAGATAATTTAAAAATCACTGGACTACTTAAAGGTTATGATCAAAAAAAGGGCCTACAAATCATCCTTCAAGATATTCTCAAGGAAAATTGACGTGATATTCTAGAAGCAGAGGCAAAATAGAAATTGAAAGTATTCACTGATCACCTCTTTTTTTTTTTTAGGAGGAAAATCTTTTTTATTTCTGCAAAACCTTGACATTTTCTTTTTTTTTTAAACAAATGCTTTATTAACTTCTGTTTTACATCGTTCATTTCCGCCAGATTTTGGGTTACAATCATTTTCCCCCCATTATTCCCCTACCCAACCTCCCAGAATAGTAGTCCCACAAGATATCGCTTCCTCCAATCTGCTCTCTCCCATACCTTCTCCCATACCCCCATCGACTTTTCCAGTGGAGGAAGGTGACTCTTTGTGTCCCAATGCCTGCACATCTTATCTCCCTATTACAAGCAAAAGAGTATTAATAATAGTATTTATATATATTTGAAACATTTAATGTTACGACCTCGAATTTCAGATCCATTTCCTTCCTCCCTTGTCACCCATTCCTTCTTGGGAGATAAGTAATTCAGTATATGTTGTACATGTCTAGCTATGCAAAACATTATCACAGTAGATCTATTGTACAAGGCTGCTTATAATTCTCTCCCACTCATCCCACCGCCCACCTGGTCCATTCCCTACATGATCCTGTCCCTCTTCTATAGTGGGTACTTCCAACCTCCCCTCACCCCAAGGATGCCCTCCCATCCATCATCCCTCCTCTCATCCCCCTTCCCCCTATCCTGCTGCTGGTTGAGATATCCCATTTAGTATGTATGTCATTTTCTCCCTGAACCAAATTCAATGTGAATATGGTTTTGCCTTTTTAGCCTTCCTTATTCTCCCCCTCCTTTGCAGCCACTTCCCCCTGCTTCTTCTACATGGGATAGTTTACCCTACCCTGTCTCTCCCCATCTTCTCTTGCCACTTTCCTCTCTCACCTCATAATTTCATCCCTTGAGTATTCTCCCTTCCCAACAAATTCAACTTAGGCCCTCTATCCATATATAACTGTAACCATATACACACACATTCACATATGTATTCATATGACCACACCCCCTTCTTCCATTATTTTCATAGTGAGAAAGATATCATCAGTCACAGTTATTGATTTTCCATATAGGAATGAAAATAGTTCAACTTTGATAAGTTCCCTTTGATCTCTCTTCCCCGATTACCTTCTCAGGCATCTCTTCCTTCCTGTGTCTGGATGTCAAATTTTCTATTCAATTCTGGTTTTTTCCTCAAGAATGCTTGAAAGTCCTCTATTGCACTGAATGACCATATTTTCCCCTGAAACAAAATACTCAGTTTTGCTGGGTAGGTGACCCTTGGGTTCATTCCCAGTTCTTTTGCCCCCTGGAATATCGTATTCCATGCCCTTCGATCCCTCAGTGTAGAAGCTGCCAGGTCCTGGGCTATTCTGATTGTGTTTCCACAATATTGAAATTGTTTCTTCCTGGCTGCTTGGAGTATTTTCTCCTTGATCTGGGGATTCTGGAACCTGGCTATAATATTTCTGGGAGTTTTCTTTTTCGGATCTTTTTCAGGAGGTGATTGTTGGATTCTTTCAACCTCTGTTTTGCCCTCTGGATCTAAAACATCAGGGCAGTTTTCCTTGAGAATTTCTTGAGGGGTGATTTCTAGGTTCTTTCCTTGATCATGGCTTTCGGGTAGTCCAATAATTTTTAAATTGTCTCTCCTGGATCTATTCTCCAGGTCAGTGGTTTTTCCCATGAGATATTTCACATTGCCTGCTATTCTTTCATTTGTTTGGATCTGCTTGACAGCATCTTGATTTCTCATAAAGTCACTAGCTTCCATTTGCTCCTGTCTAACTCTGAAGGAATGAATCTCCTCAGTGAACTTTTGAGATTCTTTTTCCATCTGGCAAATTCGACTTTTTAAGGCATTCTTCTCCTCATTGCCCTTTTGGGCCTCCTTTGTCATTTGAGCTTGTCTATTTTTTAAGGTGTTGTTTTCCTCAGTCACGCTGTTGACCCTCATTTCATACTTTTCCTGCATCCTTCTCATTTCTCTTTCTAATTTTTCCTCCACTTCTCTTATTTGATTTTTAAAGTCCTCCTTAAGGTCCTCTATGGCCTGCAACCCACTCATGTATTCCCCTGGGGCTTTTGGAGCAGGACTTCTGACCTCACAGTCCTTTTCCCGCTCTATGCCCCCAAAATAGGAGTCTAGGGTTGCATTTTTCTGTTTCCTTTGCCTTGGCATGTTGCCACTTGATTACCTGACTTTTGGGCTTGTTGCCACATTATGGCTTTTAGGCCAGATAGAGGAATTTTCTTCCCGAATGTGTGGGGAGCAACTTCCGTTTCTGGCAAGCTGTAAACCCACCCACGACTTCCACCCTAGATCACAATCCAGATCCAGGGAGGTTAAAGCAAGAGCGATTACCCCCCAAGACTGATCGCTGGATCTCCCCACGATTTGTAGGCTGAGAGCCGGAGCTGCCTCTGAAAACTGCAAAATGGCGTTTGTCCTCTGAGGCTTCTAGCCCCCAGGGGAGGGAGCTGACGCATTCCCCAAATACAGGTCCCTAAGTCCATAGGACACTAACCTCTTACTTTGTCCTAGGCATGTCTATGTTGATAATTCTGGAGTCACCACAGCTCCTGGTGTTCTGGGGTTCCTCCAGCTGGCTGCTGGCCCTGCCGCCCTGGGGCTAAAACCTTGGCTCACGGGGACCTGGGTTCGGCTCGGCTCCTGCGCTCTGCACACTGCATACTGCATGCTGCCAGGTCCCAGACCATTGTGCTGGTCTTTCCTGCAGGGCTGCTGGGCTGTCCTCAAGGGGAGGTTAGCTTCTCTGTTTTGTTCTGTGGGTGCTGGGGCTCCAGAAGTTGTTCAGAGTCCCCTTTTACATAGTTTGGGGGGAATATGGGGCCATAGAGGCTTGGACGAGCTGTTTCTACTCCGCCATCTTGGCTCCACCCCCCCACTGATCACCTCTTGAAAAAGATCCCCCAAAGAAAACTCCTTGGGATATCATAGCCAAATTCCAGAGTTCCAAGCTTAACGAGAAAATACTGCAACCAGTCAGGAAGAAATCATTTGAGTATTGTGGAAACACAATCAGGATAACATAAGACCTAGCAGCTTCTATATTAAGGGATCAAAGGGCTTGGAATATGATATTCCAGAGGTCAAAATACCTAGGACTAAAACCAAGGATCACCTACCCAGCAAAACCAATATAATGCTACAGAGGAAAATATGGTCATTCAATGAAATAGAGGATTTTCAAGCACTCTTGATGAAAATACCAGAGCTGAACACAACATTTGACTTTCAAATACAAGAAGCAAGAAAAGCACGAGAAGGTAAACAGGAAAAAGAAATCATAAGAAACTTATTAAAGTTGAATTATTTACATTCCTACATGGAAAAATGATCATTGTATCTCATAAAACTGTTCTCAGTATGAGGATAGTTGAAGGGAATATATGTGTGAGTATACATACGTATATGCATGTATGTATAGGAGGGTATACGTGTATATAAATATATATGTGCCTGTGGGCATATGTATGTTCATGTACACATAGAGGGCACAGGATGAGTTTTATATGAAGGGATGATATCTAAAAAGTAAAATTAAGAGGTGAGAGAGGAATTTACTGAGAGAAGGAGAAAGGAGCAGATAAATTAGGGTAAATTGTCTCATATAAAAGCATCAAGTGAAAACTTTTACAATGTAGGGGAAGAACAGGGAGGTGAAAAGAAATGGAAAACCCTTATTCTCATTGAATTTGGCCTAAGGAGGGAATAACATACACACTTAATTGGGTATCTTACCCTACAGGAAAAAGGGTGGTAGGGGATAGGAGGGGGAATGATGGAAGGGAGGGCAGACTGGGGGATAGGGTAGTTAGAAGCAAACATTTTTGAAAAGGGATAGGGTCAAAGGAGAAAATGGAATAAGTGAAGGGCGGGATAGGATGGAGGGAAATATATTTGGTCTTTCACAATATGACAACTATGGAAATGATTTGGGTAACTGCACATGTCCAACCTGTATTGAATTGCTTGTCTTCCCAGTGGGAGCGGGTGAAGAAGGAGAAAGGAAAAAAAATCTGGAGCTCAAAAGTTTGAAAAAGAACATTTAAAAAAATAATGCCTCCTTTCTTTAGAGAGTTGAAGGACTGCATGTAGCAAATGTTTCATATACTATCAGACTTGGTCACAGTACTAACTGGTTTTATTTAATGGTTTTACTTCATCAGTAAAGACTTGTCTATCCAGAATTTACTGTGATATTAAGACTGAATTCATTACATTAAAAAACTGTCCTTCTTTGCACATGATAACTTAAATTTCAGGTATTCTGCTCATCATTCCAATGCATTCATCTTCTTTCCTTTGTCCCTGGGATGGTTCCTAATTTTTAATGCCCAGTATAAACTTAAGTTAGTACGTCTCTCTGACAGTTCAATCAGAAGTATTGAGCTGACCAGATTGGGGACTCACCTGTCCAATGATGTTAAAGAAAATGGTCATTTGGGGATTCCCTGAGTAGCAGAGAGCTTGTAACTTGGGATTCAGCAGATAGCTGCCTTCATTTACCACTTGGCCCATGCCTGAAAGTTATGTTATCTACAGTCACAGGTAAAGAACTGGGGCATTTATTTATTTATTTATTTATATAAGCAATTGGGGTTAAGTAACTTGCTCAAGCTTACATGGCTAGTCATTGTTTTAAGTGTGGGTGCTCATTTTCTGAGGCCAGATCCGATCTCGGTTCATCCCAACTCTGAGGCCGGCACTCTTACTCACTGTGCCACCTAGCCGCCCCAAAATCAATTTTTTTTTTGTTGTTGTTTTTTTTCCCCTTTTGGAGGGCAATTGGGGTTAAGTAACTTGCCCAAGGTCACACGGCTAGGTTATTTATTTGTGTGTGCGTTAAGTGTCTGAAGCCAGATCCAACCCAGGTCCTTCTGACTCCAGGGCCGACGCTCTACCCACTGCGACACCGAGGCGCCCCTGAAACTGAGTATTTAAAAAGGGAATATGTGTATGAGTGTATGTTTGTGCACATTTGTATTTGGAGGGGGTTATCTGATTCAATTTTATTGAATGAATACCTTAAAGATAAGTGGTTTGAAATGCTATCATAAAAATTTAAAATATGGCGTTAGTTATATGAGTATGTACTTCCATAATACAAGTATTTTATTCAAGTCAAGTCAAGCATTTATTAGGCATTTACTATGTGCCAGTCAATATGCTATTATCACTTAGAATATATTTGGGGTGAAGTTTATATTTTAAAAATATAGACTGTCTCTTGCAGAAGGGAAAGCCTGGCTGTTATACTGGAAACAAAGTTGTTTTTTCTTTTATTCTTTGAAAGGAAAATGTTTAATTGTAAATGCAATCAGTCTGGCAGTTCATCTGTATCTCAAAACCAACTGTCAAAAATAGCACATCTATTTAGAGTTGCATCTGTCTCCTTAAGCAGATCAGATTCTACTATACTAAGATTTCATAGGAGAGTGCGGATAAACTGTATTCTTCTCAAGCTATCAATAAACCTATAGGACTGATAAAAGTCAACAAAGAAATCAGCCTGGGAGAAGGTGAATTCTCTAAATACTCAGTGCCTTCTTATTATTGTTGTTGTGGTTGTTCAGTTGTTCAGTCACGTCTGACACTTTGTGACCCCATGCACCATACTATACATGTTTAAGATACCGGATTGGTTTACCATTTCATTCTTCAGTAGATTAAGGAAAACAGGCTAAGTGATCTGACCAAATTCACACAACTATTAAGTGTCTGAAATCAGATTTGAACTCAGGTCTTCCTGATTTCAGGATGCAGGCGTAAAGGTAAAGAATACATCCAAACTCTCAGTAAATTAGCTTGTTTTCTATTCATGGAAAAAATCTAGAATTCATTTATTAATTGAAGAGTTGATGAGGTGAAAAAGGAATCAGTAATCACTGTAAGCTGCCATTGGTTTAAGTAAATCAAATTGTGACAAACTTTTTTGGATGGGGTTATTAAACTGGTCATAGAAACACCACAGACATAGTATGCCTGAATCTTAGAAAGCGTTTAATAAATTTTCTCAAAATATGCTTAAAAAAGATATTCTAGGGGGCGGAGCCAAGATGGCGGAGTAGAAACAGCTCTTCCAAGCCTCTCTGCCCCCAGATTCTCCACAAACTATGTAAAAAAGGACTCTGAAAATCTTCTGGAGCCCCAGCACCCACAGAACGACACAGAGAAGCTAACCTCCCGCTGAGGACAGCCCAGCACCCTGCAGGAAGGACCAGCGCAGTGGTCTGGGAGCCGGCAGCGTGCAGAGCGCAGGAGCCGAGCCGAGCCCAGGTCCACGTGAGCCGAGGTTTTAGCCCCAGGGCGGCAGGGCCAGCAGCCGGCTGGAGGAACCCCAGAACACCAGGAACTGTGGAGACTCCAGAATTATCAACATAACTTGCCTAGGACAAAGTAAGAGGTTAGTGTCCTATGGACTTTGGGACCTGTATTTGGGGAATGCGTCAGCTCCCTCCCCTGGGGGCTAGAAGCCGCTGAGGAGACACGCCATTTTGTAGTTTTCATAGGCATTTCCGGCTCCCAGCCTACAAATCGTGGGGAGATCCAGCGATCAGTCTTGGGGGGTAATCGCTCTTGCTTTAACCTCCCTGGATCTGGATTGTGATCTAGGGTGGAAGTTGTGGGTGGGTTTACAGCTTGCCAGAAACGGAAGTTGCCCCCCACACGTTCGGGACGAAAATTCCTCTATCTGGCCTTAAAGCCATAGTGTGGCAACAAGCCCCAAAAGTCAAGCAATTAAGTGGCAACATGCCAAGGCAAAGGAAACAGAAAAATGCAACCCTAGACTCCTATTTTGGGGGCATAGAGCGGGAAAAGGACTGTGAGGTCAGAAGTCCTGCTCCAAAAGCCCCAGGGGAAAACATGAGCGGGTTGCAGGCCATAGAGGACCTTAAAGAGGACTTTAAAAATCAAATAAGAGAAGTGGAGGAAAAATTAGAAAGAGAAATGAGAAGGATGCAGGAAAAGTATGAAATGAGGGTCAACAGCCTGACTGAGAAAACAACACCTTAAAAAATAGACTAGCTCAAATGGCAAAGGAGGCCCAAAAGGGCAATGAGGAGAAGAATGCCTTAAAAAGTCGAATTTGCCAGATGGAAAAGAATCTCAAAAGTTCACTGAGGAGATTCATTCCTTCAGAGTTAGACTGGAGCAAATGGAAGCTAATGACTTTATGAGAAATCAAGATGCTATTAAGCAGATCCAAACAAATGAAAGAATAGAAGGCAATGTGAAATATCTCATGGGAAAAACCCCTGACCTGGAATATAGATCCAGGAGAGACAATTTAAAAATTATTGAACTGCCTGAAAGCCATGATCAAAGAAAGAACCAGAAATCACCCTTCAAAAGAAATTCTCAAGGAAAATTGCCCTGATGTTTTAGACCCAGAGGGCGAAATAGAGGTTGAAAGAATCCACAGATCACCTCCTGAAAAAGATCCCAAAAAGAAAACTCCCAGGAATATTATATCCAGGTTCCAGAATCCCCAGATCAAGGAGAAAATACTACAAGCAGCCAGGAAGAAACAATTTCAATATTGTGGAAACACAATCAGAATAGCCCAGGACCTGGCAGCTTCTACACTGGGGGAGAGAAGGGCATGGAATATGATATTCCAGAGGGCAAAAGAACTGGGAATGAACCCAAGGGTCACCTACCCAGCAAAACTGAGTATTTTGTTTCAGGGGAAAATATGTCATTCAGTGGAATAGAGGACTTTCAAGCATTCTTGAGGAAAAAACCAGAATTGAATAGAAAATTTGACATCCAGTCACAAGAAGGAAGAGATGCCTGAGAAGGTAATCAGGGAAAAGAAATCCAAAGGAACTTATCAAAGTTGAACTATTTACATTCCTATATGGAAAAGCAATATCTGTGACTGATGATATCTTTCCCACTATGAAAATAATGGAAGAAGGGGGTGTGGTCATACGAATACATATGTGAATGTGTGTGTATATGGTTACAGTTATATATGGATAGAGGGCATAGGTTGATTTTGTTGGGGAAGGGAGAGTACTCAAGGGATGAAATTATGAGGTGAGAGAGGAAAGTGGCAAGAGGAGATGGGGAGAGACATGGTAGGGTAAACTATCCCATGTAGGGGAAGTCGGAGCAAAGGAGGGGGAGAATAAGGAAGGCTAAAAAGGCAAAACCACATTCACATTGAATTTGGTTCAGGGAGAAAATGACATACATACTAAATGGGATATCTCAGCCTGCAGCAGGATAGGGGGAAGGGGATGAGAGGAGGGATGATGGATGGGAGGGCATCCTTGGGGTGAGGGGAGGTTGGAAGTACCCACTATAGAAGAGGGACAGGATCATGTAGGGAATGGACCGGGTGGGGGGTGGGATGAGTGGGAGGGAATTATAAGCAGCCTTGTACAATATATCTACTATGACAATGTTTTGCATAGCTAGACATGTACAACATATACTGAATTACTTATATCCCAAGAAGGAATGGGTGACAAGGGAGAAAGGAAATGGATCTGAAATTCGAGGTCGTAACATTAAATGTTTCAAATATATATAAATTCTATTATTAATACTCTTTTGCTTGTAATAGGGAGATAAGATGTGCAGGCATTGGGACACAAAGATTCATCTTCCTCTAATGGAAAAGTCGATGGGGTATGGGAGAAGGTATGGGAGAGAGCAGATTGGAGGAAGCGATATCTTGTGGGACTGCTATTCTGGGAGGTTGGGTAGGGGAATAATGGGGGGAAAATGATTGTAACTCAAAATCTGGCGGAAATGAATGATGTAAAACAGAAGTTAATAAAGTATTTGTTTAATAAAAAAAATAAAATAAAATAAAATAAAAAAAAATAAAAATAAAAATAAAAAAAAGATATTCTACCACTCTAATAACACCATCTGGAAAGAAAACCATCATTTTGTGACAGTTTGTTTTTGAGCTCAAAGCTTTTTTTTTTTTTCAGGTTTTCCACAAGAAAAATGACCATGCATCCTCAACATGTGAATATATACATTTAGGTTATATACATGTAGTACGTTGCAAAACATACACAAAAGAAATTTTTAGAGGCACATAGGTAGTAGAATACAAAGCACACTGAAGTCAGGGAGACGTGAGTTCAAAACCTGCCCCACTTAACTCTGTCATTTTGAAAAAGCTATTTAACCTCCCTGGACCTCAGTTTCCTCATCTGTAAAATGAGATGGTCAGATTCAATAGCTGCTAAGGTTCCATTTAGTTCTAAATCTGTGAAAAAGATAAAATGAAAATATTGTCATATGTATTTTATCAATGGCACCAAATTTTTTTTTCTTGAGAACAGGGTTATTGAATATGCTTACTTATTTCTGAAAAAAAATGTTTCTATGTCTGTCACAGGAAAGAGTGTGAGTCTATAAGTAATATGTTGTGTTAGGAATTAATTATCCAGTTAATTTGATCCATGTAGCTAGACAAGCAGGTAAATTGCTTTTTCTTACTTTTTTGTGGTAAGATGCACAATACAGCAATCAAGTAATAAATGATGAAAGCAAGTGAACATAACAGCTTTTCAGCAGTATTCTTTCTCTCTGTGTAGATATTCACCATACACAATGCAAAAACAAGTAAAAGCAAATTGTCTTTGATTTCTGGACAGCAGAGAGTTTTCAATATAAACAAATCCATTTCTCATTCTTTATATAGTTTTGCTTAATGTATAATATTACACATTAATTTCCTGCTCAGATTTCCATATTTAGTTGTGGTTTTGTATAAGGGTAAATAAAAGGAAGAAAACCATGTTAGTGGGACCACGGTGTGCAAAAAGAGGAAAAATGAATAGTAAATCTAGAAAGGTAAAGTAGGGCTAGGTTGTGAAGGGTGCTAAATGCTAAACAGAGAACTCTGTATCTGTTCTAGATTTAATAGGGTCAGTGACCTTTTTTGATAATGAGGTAATATAGTCAGATACACATTTTATGTTCGCTTCAGTAGATGCATAAAGGATAGATTGAAATGGGGCAAGACTTGAAGCAATAAAACCAATTAAAATCTGTTACATAAATCTAGAAGAGGGTTGATGATGTTATTAGAGAGAAGGGAACCTATATGAGAGATGCTGGGTAGATAGAAATGTCCTGATTTGGCAACTGCTTAGATATGAGTTGAGAATGGCAGAGAATTTTCAAAGTGAGGTGACTAGCAGAATGGTGATAACATAGAGAGAAACAAAGAAGTTTGGAAGATATTGGGATCTTCAGTGCAGATTACAACCCTTCCATGTCTGCTCGTCTTTTGCCTACTTAATATGAAGGAGAGATATGTTGAAGGACCATGACTGGTCACTGTTCTAGAATATTGAACCTGCCCTTCCAGAGGCTTCTGTAATAGGTATGTAGTGATCTGAGGGATAGTTGTTAGGTTTAGTGGGGGAACAGGGAAGATATTATTTCAATGCCACTTATTTGCTGCTGCTGTGGGTCTTTGGGTTTGGATTTGGTATAATTCCCTAGTGATAAAATGTGAAGGGTGGGTGCTCTCATACTGTGAGAGAGGGTAGAGTTGGGGGTGGTGGTAGTAATAGGTGAACGATGACAAGTGTGGTTGTGTTGAAAATGAGGCTCATGATTAACTATCACAGAAAAAGTGGATTGCAACACATTTTTCCATCATCCAGTTGTTTGATCACACACCTCCTGGAGTCATGCCTTAATATCTGAGGGATTCTTGGACCCTTCCTCAGACCCCACTTATCTAGAAGATAATATAATTAAGTTCATTCAGAAATGAATAAATGACCAAACTCAAAGAGTCGCAATAATATATTAATGTCAGACTAAAGGGAGATCTTTAATAGAGAATGCAAAGATCTTCCTTTCACCTGTTCTATTTGAAATGTTTATCACTGACTTTCATGAAAACATGAATACCATGGTTATCAAAACTGCCAATGACATTTAGTCCTGGAAATAATTTTGACAAGTTGTACAACCCGGATGGATGAGAGAATTTGAAACAATTGTCTTAAAGTATTTGAAGGCACAAAATGCAAAAGAGGAATTAGACTTCGTTTGCTTGACCTGAGAAAGTAGAAACAATTAATTGGCAGAAGTTGTTGGAGAAACAGACATCAGTTCACATTGGGAAAATATTTCCTAACTCTGGAGACGTTCAAAGGTAGGGTGGGCGATTTTTTTTTTTAACAAATGCTTTATTAACTTCTGTTTTACATCATTCATTTCTGCCAGATTTTGAGTTACAATCATTTCCCCCCCCCCCATTATTCCCCTACCCACCCTCCCAGAATAGTAGTGCCACAAGATATTGCTTCCTCCAATCTACTCTCTCCCATACCTTCTCCCATACCCCCATCGACTTTTCCATTAGAGGAAGGTGAGTCTTTGTGTCCCAATGCCTGCACATCTTATCTCCCTATTACAAGCAAAAGAGTATTAATAATAGTATTTATATATATTTGAAACATTTAATGTTAAGACCTCGAATTTCAGATCCATTTCCTTCCTCCCTTGTCACCCATTCCCTCTTGGGAGATAAGTAATTCAGTATATGTTGTATATGTCTAGTTATGCAAAACATTATCAGAGTAGATATATTGTACAAGGCTGCTTATAATTCCCTCCCACTCATCCCACCCTCCACCTGGTCCATTCCCTACATGATCCTGTCCCTCTTCTATAGTGGGTACTTCCAACCTCCCCTCACCCCAAGGATGCCCTCCCATCCATCATCCCTCCTCTCATCCCCCTTCCCCCTATCCTGCTGCTGGTTGAGATATCCCATTTAGTATGTATGTCATTTTCTCCCTGAACCAAATTCAATGTGAATGTGGTTTTGCCTTTTTAGCCTTCCTTATTCTCCCCCTCCTTTGCAACCATTTCCCCTTGTTTCTTCTACATAAGATAGTTTACCCTACCCTGTCTCTCCCCATCTCCTCTTGCAACTTTCCTCTCTCACCTCATAATTTCATCCCTTGAGTATTCTCTCTTCTCAACAAATTCAACCTATGCCCTCTATCCAAATATAACTGTAACCATATACACACACATTCACATATGTATTCATATGACCACACCCCCTTCTTCCATTATTTTCATAGTGAGAAAGATATCATCAATCACAGTTATTGCTTTTCCATATAGGAATGTAAATAGTTCAACTTTGATAAGTTCCTTTTGATTTCTTTTCCCTGATTACCTTCTCAGGCATCACTTCCTTCTTGTGTCTGGATGTCAGATTTTCTATTCAGTTCTGGTTTTTTCATCAAGAGTGCTTGAAAATCCTCTATTCCACTGAATGACCATATTTTACCTTGAAACAAAATACTCAGTTTTGCTGGGTAGGTGACCCTTGGGTTTATTCCCAGTTCTTTTGCCCTCTGGAATATCATATTCCTTGCCCTTCAGTCCCTCAGTGTAGAAGCTGCCAGGTCCTGGGCTATTCTGATTGTGTTTCCACAATATTGAAATTGTTTCTTCCTGGCTGCTTGGAGTATTTTCTCCTTGATCTGGGGATTCTGGAACCTGGCTATAATATTCCTGCGAGTTTTCTTTTTGGGATCTTTTTCTGGAGGTGATTGTTAGATTCTTTCAACCTCTATTTTGCCCTCTGGATCTAAAACATCAGGGCAGTTTTCCTTGAGAATTTCTTGAAGGGTGATTTCTAGGTTCTTTCTTTCATCATGGCTTTCAGGTAGTTCAATAATTTTAAATTGTCTCTCCTGGATCTATTTTCCAGGTCAGTGGTTTTTCCCATGAGATATTTCACATTGCCTTCTACTCTTTCATTTGTTTGCATCTGCTTAACAGCATCTTGATTTCTCATAAAGTCATTAGCTTCCATTTGCTCCAGTCCAACTCTGAAGGAATGAATCTCCTCAGTGAACTTTTGAGATTCTTTTTCCATCTGGCAAATTCGACTTTTTAAGGCATTCTTCTCCTCATTGCCCTTTTGGGCCTCCTTTGCCATTTGAGTTAGTCTATTTTTTAAGGTGTTGTTTTCCTCAGTCACGCTGTTGACACTCCTTTCATACTTTTCCTGCATCCTTCTCATTTCTCTTTCCAATTTTTCCTCCACTTCTCTTATTTGATTTTTAAAGTCCTTCTTAAGGTCCTCTATGGCCTGCAACCAACTCATGTTTTCCCCTGGGGCTTTTGGAGCAGGACTTCTGACCTCACAGTCCTTTTCCCACTCTATGCCCCCAAAATAGGAGTCTAGGGTTGCATTTTTCTGTTTCCTTTGCCTTGGCATGTTGCCACTTGATTACTTGACTTTTGGGCTTGTTGCCACACTATGGCTTTAAGGCCAGATAGAGGAATTTTCGTCCGGAATATGTGGGGGGCAACTTCTGTTTCTGGCAAGCTGTAAACCCACCCGCAACTTCCACCCTAGATCACAATCCAGATCCAGGGAGGTTAAAGCAAGAGCAATTACCCCCCAAGTCTGATCGCTGGATGTCCCTACAATTTGCAGGCCGGGAGCTGGAGCTGCCTGTGAAAACTACAAAATGGCATGTCTCCTGAGAGCCTTCTAGCCCCCAGGTGATGGAGCCGACACATTCCCTAAATACTGGTCCCAAAGTCCATAGGACACTAACCTCTTACTTTGTCCTAGGCATGTCTATGTTCATAATTCTGGAGTCGCCACAGCTCCTGGTGTTCTGGGGTTCCTCCAGCTGGCTGCTGGCCCTGCTGTACTGGGTCTAAAACCTCGACTCACATGGACCTGGGCTCGGCTCGGCTCCTGTGCTCTGTGTGCTGCGTGCTGACAGGTCCCAGACCGCTGAGCTGGTCCTTCCTGCAGGGCTGCTGGGCTGTCCTCAGCGGGAGGTTAGCTTCTCTCTGTCGTTCTGTGGGTGGTAGGGCTCCAGAAGTTGTTCAGAGTCCCCTTTTACATAGTTTGGGGGGAATTTGGGGGCAGAGTGGCTTAGACGAGCTCTTTCTACTCCGCCATCTTGGCTCCACCCGAGTGGGCGATTTCTAATGGAAGTAGCTTCTCTATTTCTGGAAGTTCTCACATAGAGGTAGGGTGACCACTGGGTGGGCATATTATACAGGGGATTTTTGTTTCAGTATAGATTGGACCAGGTGATCTCTCTGGTGCCTTTCAACTTTGACATTCTCTATAATTTAATGTTATTTCCATCTAAAGATTGTCTCATTTTCTCATGCAACTGTTGTCTATCTTTCCTAAATCTGTACTAGCTGAATCTCTCCTCCATCTATAAACTATGTTGGTGTTTCCTTCCAAGAAATTCTTTGTCAATCAAGCAAAAACCCCAGCCTCAATTTATTTCTTGACATTCTTTTTTTTTAAGTGTAAACGGCTCTATTCTCATTAGAAAAAAAAATTATAGAAGTAGGACACAAAATTATAATTATGGGTATTATTTGTACTACTGGCCAATTCTTAAGCTCATTCTACTTTGATATATATATTTTCAAGTGATAGGATTAAATTATAGGCTGTATTTTTATCAGTGAGAAAGCTATCATTCTGATTTCCTCAGAATTACTTTTAATTGATTCCAATGCTTTTTAGTGATCACATTTATTTTAAAAAAATAATGGAAGGAAAGGTGGAGCCAAGATTACTGAGCAAAGGCAGTGACTTGTCAGATCTCTTTCCCCAAACCCTTCCAAATACATTAAAAAATGACTCTAAACAAATTCTAGAGAAGCATAACCCACAAAATAAGGAATGAAACAAATTTCCAGCCCAAGACAAGTTGTGAGGTCAATAGGAAAAATCTGTTGCACAAGGGTGAGAGAGGAGCACAGTCCAGCGCTGGCTTTACAAGTACAGACTGGGCCCCAGAAAACATGAAGCAAGCCTTAGGGAGAACTGAATCACTAGCAGCAGTGGTGGTTCCTAGATCCTTCAGACCACAGATGCCAAAAACATAGAAAGTAAGCAGGAAAGGTTTGTTGCACCTCGGTGAAGTGGAGTACAGTCTAGTCCAGGCAACTCTAGCATAGCCCCAGTCCCAGAAAACTAGGAACAAGCTTTGGGAGTAATTGAATCAGCAGCAGCAGCAGTGGCAGCTTCCAGAGTTCTCAGCCCATAAACAGTAAAGGGATCCAATAGCTGGTCAGAAAGAGATTATAAGGTTCTTTTTGCTAGCACAGAAGCAGGTCTCTGTTTTTTTTTCCCATACTTGGATCCAGGTCACAGTCCTGGGCAGCAGTCTCCAGGCAAGGAGGAGCACTAGCACACCAGAGTTTGGAACCACAGCTGAGGGGGTGGGGGAACCCTCCTCACATTTCCAGGGCAGAAAAGAGTCTTTGTGCTTCCTTGAAGAGTAAACACCTCTCCTTAGGTCATACCACCTTGGAAGAACTGAAAACTTACAGTTCCCTAGATATATCTCTGAAAACAGCTTCATAAAACCCTTGAACATTGGGACAGTGCACCCTCCATCCTGTAAGAGCCCTACTTTAATAAAGAGTTAAACATTAAGTAATAGGCTAGAAAGAATGAACAAATAATGGGGAAAAACTTTCAGGCTATAAAAAGTTATTATAGTGACAAGGAAAATCAAAACACACACTCAGAAGAAAACAAAGTCAAAGATCCTACATCCAAAGCCTCCAAGAAAAATATGAATTGGTCTTAGGTCATGGAAGATATAAAAAAAAAGATTTTGAAAATCAAGAAAGAAAACTAGAAGAAAAATTGGGAAGAGAAATGAGAGTGATGCAAGACCATCATGAAAAATGAGTCAACAGTTTGATAAAAGAGACACAATAAAATGACTAAAGAAAATAGAACCTTAAAAATCAGAGTAGATCCAAATGGTAAAAGTGGTCCAAAAAGCCAATGAGGAGAAGAATACCTCATAAAGCAGAATTGACAAAATCAAACAGGAAGTCCAACAGCTCACTAAGAAAATAAGTCCCTAAAAAATAGAATGGAGCAAATGGAAGCTAATGACTTTATGGGAAATAAAAAAAAAAAACCAATAAAACAAAACCAAAAGAATAAAAAAATAGAAGACAATGTGGAATATTTCACTGAAAAAAACCAACTGATCTGGAAAAGGAGAGAGAATTTAAAAAATATTGGATTACCTGAAAGCCATGACCAAAAAATATAACAAAACAAACAAACAAAAAACCTAGATATCATCTTTTAAGAAACTATCGAGGAAAACTGCCTTTATATTTTAGAACCAGAGGATAAAATAGAAATTGAAAAAGTCCACCAATCACCTCCTGAAAGAGATAGCAATATGAAAATTCCCTAAAATATTGTAGCCAATTTCCAGAGTTCTCAGATCAAGGAGAGAATATTTCAAGCAGTCAGAAAGAAGCAATTCAAGTATGGTGGAGCCACAGTCAGGATTACACAAGAATTAGCAGTTTCTACATTGAAGGGTCACAGGGCTTGAAATATGATATTCCAGAGGGCAAAGGAGCTAGGACCAACAACCAAGAATCAATTACCCAGCAGAACGGAGTACTGTTCTTCAGAGGGAGAAGTGGACATTCTGTGAGATAGAGAACTTTCAAGCATATATTTATTTTTTATTTTTTGGAAGGGGCAAGGCAAGGCAATAGGGCTTAACTGACTTGCCCAAGGTCACACAGCTTGTAAGTGTGTTGAGTGTCTGAGGCCAGTTTTAAACTCAGGTTCTCCTGATTCCAGGGCTGATGCTCTATTTACTACACTTGAAAAGACTAGAAGTGAATAGGAAATTTGACTTTCAAATAAATAAAAGATGCAATAGAAATTAAAAAAAAAAAGCTAATCGGTGAGGGGATTTAATATGGTTAAATGGTTTATATGGGAAGACGATATCTATAACTCATAAGATTTTTCTCATAATTAGGGTAGTTAGGAACATATACAGAGAGCACAGGGATGAGTTGAATATGAAGGAGTGAGAGAGGAATGTACTGGAAGAAGAGAAGTGAGCAAACCTTACTCTCTTCAGAAGTAGCTAAAAGAAGGAATGACATATACACTCAATTGGAAATAAAAATCTGTCTTACCTTACAGAAAACTAGGAGAGGACGGGGATAAGAGGAGAAAGGGAGGGTGGTGGAGGGGATGGCCTATAGGAGGAAGGAGTAATCAGAAGCAAAACACTTTTGAAGAGGGACAGGATGAAAGGAGAGAGAGAATAGAATAAATGGGGGGATAGTATGGAGGGAAATACAGTTAACAATAGCAAGTGTGAAAAAATATTGAATTAAGTTCCTCTGGTAAAGGGTTCTTTTCTCAAGCATATGGAGAACTGAGTCAATTTTATATAAATAAGAAACATTCCCCAATTGAGAAGTGATGAGGGTATGATCAGTTTTCAGGTGAAGTGGTCAAGGCTATCTGTAGCTCCATGAAAAATACTCTAGCTCACTATTCGTTGGAGAGATACAAATTAAAACAATTCTGAGGACTAGCTCATACCTATTATATTGAGTAATAGGACAGAAAAGGTAGATGACAAATAATGGGAGGGATGTGGGAAAGAGGAGACTTTAATGTATTCCTCTTGAAGTTGTGATTCACCCATTTTAGAGCAATTTGAAATTATGCCTGAAGGGCTATGAAACCATAGATCCCTTTGATCTAGCAATACCACTACTGGTTTGTATGCCAAAGGAGATGAAGAATAATAAAACAAAATAATAATAAAACAAAAAAACACATAAGTATGAAAGTATTTCTAGTAGTTCTTTTCTGGGAGTAAAGCGTTAGAAGGTGAGGGGATGCCTATCAATTGGAGAATGGCTGAAAAGTTGTAGTATAGGATTATGAGGGAATACCATTGTACTATGAGAAATGATGAGCAGGGTGCTCTCAGAACATGTTACCCGGGAAGACTTTCATGGGTTGATACAAAGTGTACTTGTACTTGTACTACCTTGTACTGTGTACAAGGTAGCAGCAATATTGCAAGATGTTCATTTGGGAATGACTTAGCTATTCTCAGAAATACAACAATCCAAGACAGCTCTTTATGATGAAAAATGCTATCCATCCCCAGAGAAAGAACTGATGGTGTCTGAATACAGATTGAAGCATATGTGTTTTTTTTTACTTTATTTTTCTTGATGTTTTTATAATCGTTTTTTTTTCACAACATGACTGTTATGGATATGTTTTTCATGACTGCACTTGTATAAACTATATTAAACTGCTTGCCTTCTCAATAAGTGGGGGTGGAAAAGGAGGAAGGGACAGCATTTGGAACCTGAAGTTTTAAAAATAAATGCTAAAATTGTTTTTAATTATAACTGGGAAAAAATAAAATACTAAATATAAAAAATAATGAATTTTAAAAAGTTTAATGGAAGCAGCTGTGTTAAAAATGGTACATGCTATAAATAGTGTATCATACATTTAGATTCTTCTTCAGGTTATCATTTAATGAATAATTGCCAGTGAATCATTTAACATTTCTAAATTAGAGAAACAGAGTAAACATGAATGCAGTCAGATTCAGCTTAGGAGTTTACAAATTCACAGTTAAATTGAATAATTTTAAAACACATTTTATGATGTCATTTAAAACCATTTTCAGTATCTCTGAATGAATCTGCTATAGACTTTTGATTTTCCATTCAATAAAGAATGTGTATTCTGTAAACACTTAGGTAAAGTCTGCTTACAGGTCATAAACTTACTGTATCAGGTTTATCTAAATAAAGGTCTTTTAAACCTAATCTCTTCCTCTTCCAAATTGCCCTATTTCTCTTGAGGGTACCATTATCTTTCCAGTCACCCAGATTTACAATCCAGGATAATCTTTCACTCTTCCTTCTCATACATACCACATAGCTCAACAGTTGCCAACTGTTATTGATTTTACCTCCCCAGTGTCTCTCATTTTAAAACATTATTGCTTAAAAAAGTATTTTACGGGGCGGCTAGGTGGTGCAATGAGTAAGAGCGCCGGCCTTAGAGTTGGGGTGACCCAAGATTGGATCCGGCCTCAGAAAATGAGCACCCACACACAAATAATGAC
This sequence comes from Gymnobelideus leadbeateri, assembly GCA_011680675.1. Classification (NCBI taxonomy): domain Eukaryota; kingdom Metazoa; phylum Chordata; class Mammalia; order Diprotodontia; family Petauridae; genus Gymnobelideus; species Gymnobelideus leadbeateri. The sequence goes on from WOXC01004875.1 coordinate 316,479, forward strand.
TGGCCGTGTAACCTTGAGCAAGTTAGTTAACCCCAATTGCTTTAAAAAAAAAAAAAAAAGTATTTTACTCAGACAAGTAGTACAGTGAATATCTAGTTTTCTCTTACTTAAAGTCGAGTTGACAAGCAGTAAGTGCTTAATGTATGCCAGACACTGTGCTAAAATCTAGGGATAGAAAGAAAGGCAGAAGTTGTTCCTGCCTTCAAGGAGCTCATGTTCTAACCAGGGAGACAACATGTAAACTATATATTTGCAAGATATACAGGGCAAATTGGAACTAATTTGAGAAGGAAGTCTCTAACAATAGCAGGGTAGAGTGGAGTGGAACTGTAAGAGACCTGTTGAAGAAGGTAGGATTTGAGCTGAGTCTTGAAGGAAATCATAAAATAGAGTAAAGGAGGGAGAGCATTCCAGGCATGTGGGTCAGCCACTCACTTCATTAGGAAGTGGAGTTTCATTTGTGAAGAACAGAATGAAGGTCAGTGTCCCTGGAGTGTCACAGTGCAAGTGAGTAAAGTTTAAAAAATAAAAGGAAAGGTATGAAAGAAGCAGGTAGTAAAAGACATGAAGAAAGCAGAGCATTTTATATGGAAGTAATAGGGAGCTATTGGAGTTTCTTGAGGAGGGGAGTGATATGGTCAGACTTGAATTTTAGGAAGATCACTTTGGCAGCCAAATGGAGGATGGAGATGGACTGGAGTGAGTAGAGGCTTGATTGAGGGGAGGTCACCAATCAGAAGGCTATTGTAATGAGATCTTCTAGGTATAAATGAAAAACCCCTGCAGATATCTTCCCAAGATAATTGTTGAGCTACCCAAAAATGTTTTAATAACTTTAAATTTAACAACAAACCTCCCAAACTAACTTTAATGGGATTTTCTTCCATTTCAGAAGTCTAAGACTGTATTTCAGTTACACCTTTCACTTCAGGCCTACAGAATTTGCAGATTCTGCAAATCATTATCTCTCAGTAAATATGAGTTCAGGGTGGAGGGTGGGGGAGGAGGGGAATTAAAACACTTTCCTTACAATAGCATCTGCTAAGTATGCAAGCAGAGCCTAGAAATCTTGTCATTCCACAGAAACCTCTGCTAGACATGCCAGCTGTTAGAGGAAGGAAGTGTCGGCTGGAAACCCCAGGCCATGCCAGCTCCACATCCCAAATGTTGTAGGGTATGGAAGACAGGGAATTATGGAAACAGCGCCAAATTGAAAGGAACAACAGAAAGAGAAATTATTTCACAGACTGATTGTCACGAAGTAGGCTCCTGTGCAGGGGATGAGTTAGCTATTTGCAGAAACACCATGGGTCAAAGGGAAAGGCTGTCTTTAGCATACTTGTCAGCAGCTCTACTTTAGGAAACAGTTTACTTTGTATTGGTGAGTACCTTGCTTTCTAAAGGGTAAATGTGTCAGTGCTGCCATTTTTATCAGAGAGAGGGGTGTGGAGGGGAAGATGTATTTGAATCAATGAGAGGCATCATGGTACAGTGGATAGACTCTTTAGGAATAGGAAGACCTGGATTAATGATTGGGTTTGTGACCTGGGCAAGTCACTTAAGCTTTTAGTGCCCTGGCCAACTCTCTAAGACTATTAGTTTCACAGAAAGTGCCAACCTGAATTATAGAGAGGGGTTTCTCATCTAGGAGTTCCCCATTCCAGGGAAATTACAAGTCAGGTCTCTGTCACTATGAATAGATCTCCATAAGTACGTTGCATCTTGGCTGATGGTACACCTGTGTTTTACTTTAAGGGACCACTTAAATAGCTACATCTGCTGCCTTTGCCTTTATGATTTTCTGGTATGAAGTTTTGTGGTCCAAATAGCTACAGAAAAGCTCCAGCTTATTCATGATAGATATGCTGAGGAGTGTGAACAGGGTGTGGGAGAATTCCATCAAACATGCCCTTTGAATTTCTATGATAAATTAAAGAATAGAACTAAAGTGCTCATTGCTTAAGAGGGAGATAACAGAACTCTATATGTCAGCAGGAACCTGAGAGAAATGTGCTAAGATTTGGAATAAATTAGAATGATGACAAATCTAAATCTGAATCCAAACTGAAACTTTGACCTTTGAGAGCCTCAGTACATGCCTGCCACAATGTTTGTCTAATATTAATAAATTGGGTGGGGAGAGGGAAACAATGATGTGTTAACAACCATTTTGGCTAATTGTTAAGTTCAAATCAATGGGAAAAGTTAAGGCAAATCTGGGTTCCAGTTCTGTTCTTTGACTTACAAGGTGTGTGACCCTGGGCAGGGCACTTTTCGACTGTAGTTTCTTCCTCTGTAAAATAAGATAATATCTATCCTTTCAGCTTTCTAGGTTATCAAATGTGAGTTTTCAAATAAAATAAGTGTAATTTTAGTAAGTTAAAATGCTTGCTATATAAAGGTAATGTTTCATTAATAAGAATTTTTTAGAGTTTCCAAAAAGGCTTCATGAATTACAAAGATATTGTATTCTTATTGTACCCACTTGGGCCTATATCCAGTGAGAGTAAGAAAAATACATATTTTTTGGTCTTCCTTAAAATGTGATGAAGCATATTCATGGAGTTCAAGTTCTAGAAACCTTCATGTTTGACTGGTTTTGTATGGGTGGACCTTCTCTCTAGGGACATTTTGCCAAACAAATGCTCTCAAAAATGGAATGCTTATGACAAGTACAAACAGGTATAAACCAAAAGGTTGTGGTATCAAAAAAGATTGATGTCAAGTATAAACCAAAAGTTTGTGGTATCCAAAAGATTGATGTGGATCATTGAGGAATTCATTCACCAACTGATTCACCAATTATTCTAGTTATTTAGTAGATATTTTAATTGTTTAATAGTTTAGTAGATATATACAGATAATGATATTAGGGCAGGTGACTGAGAAGGAATGCAAAGGAGCATTGGTCCTGTAAGAATGACAGAAACAGTAAAGCCAGAATAAGTTGAGACTAGTAACAAGTGCTAAGAAAAATAAAAATTTTTCCTTTTCATTGGTTTCTCACCTCACATGTTTTCCCATAGCTGCCAAATTGCTTTTTTGAAATGAAAATGGCAATGTTGAAAGACCCTAGAGTAGCTCACCTCTTTTCACAAGCATTCCAGTAAAGGCTTTTAGGAAAGCACCAGGTGAAGCAATAATCAAGAAGACCAAAGGGAAATGCCATCATTCTCCTTCTCCCATCCAAGGTCTACACAAGGACAACCAGAAACTAGGGGGTATATCAAATAGGAGTATCCCAAAGGATGAATATGTCCTCTGTAACTTCATCAGGCTACAGAGGGAACCACTGTGGGTCACTGCATAGGTGAACAATGTACCCACACCTCAGGGTCCTCTGGGAAACCCAAAGAGGATGCTCCTGTCACAGCCACAATAGGAGAGAGTACCCACACAAAAACCAGGCTACTTACAAGAGGACTGTAACCACCAATCATTTCAATTACATAGCAAGAGAAAAAGCCAATGCATTGTCTTTGCAATCCATGCATCGGGGATCCCCAAAAGAGGCCAGAAGGAAAGTTCTCCTATTGTAACTATGGCAGGAAAGAGGGTTAACACAGTGCTGGAGTAACCTCTACTCTTCTGGGCTCTATCTCTATCCTGCACTTTTAAAGATATTGTTTTTTACTTTGTTAAAATTTATCTTACTTGTGGAGCCAAGGCGCTCTTCCCCCAGACCACTTGCAAACCATGTAAAAGGGGACTCTGAACAACTTCTGGAGCCCCAGCACCCACAGAATGACACAGAAAAGCTAACATCCCGCTGATGACAGCCCAGCAGCCCTGCAGGGAGCGGCCAGTGCAGTGCTCTGTGAGCCAACAACATAGCATGCAGGGAGCCCAGTCCATGTCCAGTTGAGCCATGGCTTTAGCCCCAGGTGGCTGGGCCGGCAGCCAGCTGGAGGGACCCCAGAACACCAGCAGCTGTGGCAACTCCAGAATTATCAACACAGACATGCCTAGGACAAAGTGAGAGGTTAGTGCCCTATGGACTTTTGGACCGGTATTTGGGGAATGTGTCGGCTTCCTCCCCTGGGGGCTAGAAGCCACTGAGGAGACACGGCAAACTCGCCATTTTGCAGCTTCAGTGGCAGCTTTAGCTCCTGACCTATGAACTGTAGGGAGATCCCGCAATCAGTCTTAGGGGTTAATCGCTCTTGCTTTAACCTGCTCGGATCTGGATTGTGATCTGGGGGGAGGTCTGGGGTGGGTATACAACTTTCCAGATACAGAAGTTGTGAAGACCCCACCATTCGGGACAGAAGTTCCCCTGTCTGGTGGCAGAGACCTACTGTGGCAACAAACCCAAAAGTCAGATAATTAAGTGGCAACATGCTTAGGCAAAGGAAACAAAATAAATAGAAAAATGCAATATTAGACACCTGTTTTGGGGGCAAAGAGGATGGAAGCATGGAACAGGAGGAGGACTGTGAGGTCAGAAATCCTGCTTCAAAAGCCCCAGAGGAAAATATGAGCGGGTTACAGGCCAGAGAGGACCTTAAGAAGGACTTTAAAAACCAAATAAGAGAAGTGGAGGAAAAATTAGGAAGAGAAATGAGAAGGATGGAGGAAAAGTATGAAATGAGGGTCAACAGCCTGACTGAGGTAAATAACACCTTAAAAATAGACTAATTCAAATGGAAAAGGAGGCCCAAAAGGGCAATGAAGAGAAGAATGCCTTAAAAAGCCAAATTTGCCAGATGGAAAAATAATCTCTGGGGCAAATTGAAGCTAATGACTTTATGAGAAATCAAGATGATGTTAAACAGATCCAAACAAATGAAAGAATAGAAGGCAATGTGAAATATCTCATGGGAAAAAACATTGACCTGGAAAAAAGATCCAGGAGAGACAATTTAAAAATTATTGGACTACCTGAAAGCCATGATCAAAGAAAGATCCTAGAAATCACCCTTCAAGAAATTCTCAAGGAAAATTGCCCTGATGTTTTGGACCCAGAGGGCAAAATAAAAATAGAGGTGGAAAAAATCCATAGATCACCTCCTGAAAAAGATCCCAAAAATAAAACTCCCAGGAATATTATAGCCAGGTTCCAGAATCCCCAGATCAAGGAGAAAATATTACAAGCAGCCAGGAAGAAACAATTTCAATATTGTGGAAACACAATCAGAATAGCACAGTGCCTGGCAGCTTCTACACTGAGGGATCTAAGGTCATGGAATATCATTTTCCAGAGGACAAAAGAGCTGGGATTGAAAAAATATGTTTCAAACACTGACCAAGAGGAAAACCAAGATGAAAAGAACAACCAGCAACAATTTTATGTAAAGCCTCAAAAAAATGACTTGGTCGCAGAGACAAGAGTACAAGGAGGAAATGATGTAAGGGATATAATTAAAGCTGTGAAAGAAAGATCTAAATCAAGAATTAATAGCTGAGAAGATAAATTGTTAAACTCTGAAAAAATACTCCTTGAAAATTAAACATCAGTGACTCCATGAGAACAAGAATGTATTAATCAAAATCAAATATTGGAAAATAGAAGAAAATGAAAGATATCTCCATTCAAAAATGACTGACTAAGAAAAGGGGTCAAGGAGAGAGAATGTAAAAGTCATGTGACCACCTGAAAGCTATCATTTATTATCAATGAAAATGCCTGAATGCTGTATTTAAGGAAACTGTAACACTGTCCACATCTATTAGGACCAGAAAGCAAAATAAAAATAAAATCTACTGTTTACTTCTAAAAGAAAAGCCCACGGGGGTGGAGCCAAGATGGCGGAGTAGAAACAGCTCATCCAAGCCACTCTGCCCCCAGATTCCCCCCAAACGATGTAAAAGGGGACTCTGAACAACTTCTGGAGCCCCAGTACCCACAGAACGACACAGAGAAGCTAAACTCCCGCTGAGGACAGCCCAGCAGCCCTGCAGGAAGGACCAGCGCAGTGGTCTGGGACCTGGCAGCATGCAGTATGCAGAGCGCAGGAGCCGAGCTGAGGCGAGCCCAGGTCCGCATGAGCCGAGGTTTTAGCCCCAGGGCGGCAGGGCCAGCAGCCAGCTGGAGGAACCCCAGAACACCAGGAGCTGTGGCGACTGCAGAATTATCAACATAGACTTGCCTGGGACAAAGTAAGAGGTTAGTGTCCTATGGACTTTGGGACTGGTATTAGGGAATGCGTCGGCTCCCTCCCCTGGGGGCTAGAAGCCTCTGAGGACAAACGCCATTTTGTAGTTTTCAGAGGCAGCTCCTGCTCCCAGCCTGCAAATTTGTAGGGAGATCCAGCGATCAGTCTTGGGGGGTAATCGCTCTTGCTTTAACCTCCCTGGATCTGGATTGTGATCTAGGGTGGAAGTCGTGGGTGGGTTTACAGCTTGCCAGAAACGGAAGTTGCCCCCCACATGTTCGGGACGAAAATTCCTCTATCTGGCCTTAAAGCCATAGTGTGGCAACAAGCCCAAAAGTCAAATAATTAAGTGGCAACATGCCAAGGCAAAGGAAACAGAAAAATGCAACCCTAGACTCCTATTTTGGGGGCATAGAGCAGGAAAAGGACTGTGAGGTCAGAAGTCCTGCTCCAAAAGCCCAGGGGAAACCATGAGCGGGTTGCAGGCCATAGAGGACCTTAAGAAGGACTTTAAAAATCAAATAAGAGAAGTGGAGGAAAAATTGGAAAGAGAAATGAGAAGGATGCAGGAAAAGTATGAAATGAGGGTCAACAGCCTGACTGGGGAAAACAACACCTTAAAAAATAGACTAACTCAAATGGCAAAGGAGGCCCAAAAGGGCAATGAGGAGAAGAATGCCTTAAAAAGTCGAATTTGCCAGATGGAAAAAGAATCTCAGAAGTTCTCTGAGGAGATTCATTCCTTCAGAGTTAGACTGGAGCAAATGGAAGCTAATGACTTTATGAGAAATCAAGATGCTGTTAAGCAGATCCAAACAAATGAAAGATTAGAAGGCAATGTGAAATATCTCATGGGAAAAACCACTGACCTGGAAAATAGACCAGGAGAGACAATTTAAAAATTATTGGACTACCTGAAAGCCATGATCAAGGAAAGAACCTAGAAATCACCCTTCAAGAAATTCTCAAGGAAAACTGCCCTGATGTTTTAGATCCAGAGGGCAAAATAGAGGTTGAAAGAATCCACTGATCACCTCCTGGAAAAGACCCCAAAAAGAAAACTCCCAGGAATATTATAGCCAGGTTCCAGAATCCCCAGATCAAGGAGAAAATACTTCAAGCAGCCAGGAAGAAACAATTTCAATATTGTGGAAACACAATCAGAATAGCCCAGGACCTGGCAGCTTCATGAAGGATGGATGGGAGGATCGGAGCAGCTAGAATTTACTTTGCCATTCCAGCCCCTGTATTATACAGGCAGGCAGTTTCTAAACTTCCAGGCTGGGGGTTGAATACAGTCCGAGAAGCCACTCTCTCCACTGGGGGCCCAATTCTCCTACCTGGCTCCAATGATCCTTTCCCCTGTGAGATGACTGCGATTCTTCTTTGGTAAGTCTGCAGGCTGGGGCTATTTAGCAATGGCAAAAATCCATTTTTGCTATTGCTGACTTAGTGCTATCAAGGATATTTTAAATGAGAATATTGTGAATGAATATGCTTCATTATTATTATTTTTAAAATCTTGGTCTTTCACTTTCTGATTTAGTCTGGTTATGTAATTCAGTCTGTTTCTAAGTTCATTTTAAGGGCTTTTATAATTAAAACAGATAATTCATAAAAAAAAGAAAAGCCCAAAAGGATAACTTCCAGGAGTAAGGGAAGGATAATATTGTTCAGAGATAGATCACTATCCCCACTACTAGAACCCCACTACCAAAGAATAGGTAATACTGGGGAGATTCACAAGAAAGAAAAAAAAAGGAATGACCTTGTGATTGGGAACTGAGTGAGGAGAAAATAAGAGGAGCAGTGGAAAAGAAACAGACCACTTGAATTGTGGGATTGTGGGTCACTAGGCCAAGCACACTCCTCTTTTACTACCTTTTAAAAGTGAGGACAGGTGTAAAAAAGGGAAAAACATAAAAGGATAAGATGGAGGAATACTAGACAATGTATCATAAATGTGAATGTGACAGAGTCACCCTTAAAATACAAGAGGATAGCATAATGGCTTAAAAAGCAGAATTTAATAATATATTGCTCACAAGAAACACAGAATACTTAAAACATGAAAATTCACAGAGTTAAAATGCAAGGCTACCACAAAAGATATATTATGCTTTTGGTCAACTCAACAAGGAAGAATAGTCCTGATATCAAACAAGGTAACAGTAAAAATAAATTCAATTAAGAAATAGGGAAGAGGGGGAGGAGCCAAGATGACTGAAAGGAAGCAGTAACCTCACTGAGCTCCTCGGTCACTAAGTCTCAAAGGGTGAATCTGAGTGGATTCCGGAGTGACGGAGCCCACTGGAAGATGGAGCATGGCAGAGTCCAGCCCAGGAGGTTGCCCAGTGTGTCTGGACAGGATGAGCACAGAGCCATGGGGTTTGCACAGCTCAGACTTAAGAGCAGAAAAGCAGACTACACCAGAGAGAGCAAAAGCCCCAGCCTGCAGACCTACCGAGGACGAATCACAGTCGTCTCTCGGATGGGTAGGATCAGTGGAGCCAGGCAGGAGAGTTGGGCCCTCAGTGGAAAGAGTGGCTTCTCTGGCTGCATTTGGCCCCCAGCCTGGAAGGTTAGATACTGGCTGGCTGTATAGTACAGGGGCTGGAATGGCAAAGTAAATTCTAGCTGCTTGGATCCTTCCATCCCTCCTTCATGAAGCAGAAAACCCAAAGATAAGTCTCCCACCCAGATTGAAATCCCAAGGTAATGGAAATAGACCCAGGCTTGAGAGTCTCCAAGAAGGGGTGTAACTGAGACAGCCAGGAGTCTGAAGAGAAAGAGGGAGGGGTCCCAACAAGCCCTACCTTACCTCACCAACAAAAGCCTACTTATAGCCCAGGGGTATAGAGGCAGAAATCTGAAGTGGTCAGACACACCCTCACCTACACATTTACATTGCTCACTGACTTCCCTGACTTAGCCATAAACTAGCCACCCAGAGGTATTCAAAGTCAAGGATCAGGCCCTAAACTCATAGCCTGAGAAACTAAGAAACAGGAAGTCACAATGGGAAGGAAAGAAGCTGAAAAGGAGAGAAGGGGAAGGCAAGAAAATCTAGTCGAGCCTACTATGTAGGGGAAGAACAACTAAATGCACAGGACAATATAGACTCTCTACCCACACCTGAGACCACAGAAGGAAACATGAACTGGTCTCAAGCCCAAATAGCATTCCTGGAGGAGCTTAAGAAAAATTTTAAAGACGAAATCAGGGAGGCAGTGACCAACTTGGAAAAACACCTCAGTGAAGTAACTGGAGGAAATGCCTCCTTAAAAAAGGAACTTCAAAAAACTAATTGAAGACCATAATTCGCTAAAAATTAGAAACAATCACACTGAAACTCAGAACTATATGATGCAGCAAGAGCCAATCAAACAAAACAAGACGATCGAAAAATTGGAAGAAAATGTAAAATATCTCACTGGAAAAATAACTGACCTAGAGAACAGATCCAGGAGAGACAACTTAAGAATTATTGGTCTACCAGAAAGCCATGATGAAAAAAGCAGCCTAGACAACATCTTCCAAGAGATTGTCAAAGAAAACTGTCCTGAGGTTCTGGAATCAGAAGATAAAATAGCTATTGATAAAATTCAGAAACTCTTCCTGAGAGAGATCCCAAACTGAAAACTCCAAGTAGTATAATAGCCAAATTCCAGAATTACAAGATTAAAGAAAATATTCTACAAGCAGCCAGAAAGAAACAATTCAAATACCGAGGAACTACAGTTAGGATCACACAGGACCTAGCAGCTTCTACATTAAAAGAACAGAGGGAATGGAATTTGGTATTTCATAGGGCAAGAGAGCTAGGACTACAACCAAGGATTAACTACCCGGCAAAACTGAGCATAATCTTTCAGGCAAGGAGATGGTCGTTTAATGAAATAAGGGACTTCCAGACTTTCCTGATGAAATAGCCAGATCTCAATGGAAAATTTGATCTCCAATTACAAGAGTCAAGAAAGACACAAAAAGGTGAATAAGGGAAACACAGACTCACACAAGACAAGACAAGGACTGTGTGGCAAAGCAGGGGCACTGAATGTGTTTCCTTGCTGCATCCCACAGTTTGGGACCCAGGGGGAGGATGGATTTGCGACTGGTGGGTGGGGTGAAGTGCCATGGACCCCAAGGACCCCAATTTGGTTTTGTTGCCCAGCCTCCTCTCTGGACTTGGAAGTAGGGGCTGGAGCAGTGTGAGGGGAAAGAACAACCCCCTCCTCCCAAGAGAACTTTATGTGATAATGCTTTGTATTTTGTGAATTGATGGGATAATGCTTTGTATTTTGTGTTTAAGGCCCAGTGGCCACTTTGGTAACTTTAGATGTACCTTGAAAATATGACTTAAGAGATGGTTAGTGCTAATTGAAATGTAAATTGTCTATGTTATGGGCATACTTAGTAAGAATTTACTGAATAAGTGACTAATTGTACTTTGAGATATTGTTACAGATAAGAGACTAATTGAGTTAATCAAGACTTTGCCCCATGAGTGGAAGACTTGTACTTTGAAAACTGATGTAACTGATTGAGTTAACTTAAGAGTGACTATTTTTTGATTTTACTGATAAGTGACTGAGTTAACATTTGCCCCATGAGTGGAAGACTTGGACTATTGTGTTTTGAGGTTATATTGTGATTTTCTTATGTACCTGGAAAATGTGACCTTAAGAGATGTTTTAGTGCTAATTCAAATGTAAATTGTGTATGCTTTGGGCATGAAAAATCTTGGGGCCAATTGTAATGGAAATGCAAATTTAAAGATCTTCCCTGCCCCTAGCTTAAGTGCACCTGGAGCCTGTGGTGGGAGGCTTGTTTTTCAGGAAAGCCCACACCTTGATACTTTGTGATTGGGCAGTGGGTCTAGGAAGTTGTTAAAATCTCTGAGCCAGGAGAAGGCTATATAAGCCCTGAGGAGAGGCTTTGCTTTGGGGCTCACTTTGAGAAGTGTTGTGTGCTTTGACCTGATGAGACTCTGGGAAGCCTTTGTTGAGAGCCCCCCGGCTTTGAAATCCCAGATGTTGATGCTTCCCTCTCTGGTAACTGTGATTTGGTATTGATGTATGTAATGTTGGGACAGTTTGGAAGCCTGTCTGTTTGATCTTTAAATTCTGCCTGTATAATCTGAAGTTCAGGGTGCTGACCTTTTCCCCCTGAACTAGGTAATATATGTTTGATTAAAGTAAGCTTGTTAACTGATTTTGAGTTTCTTTCCTTTACAAAAGCATATCTAAGAACCTGTGTTTGCAGTCACCCTGGGGATATTGGGGTGCTTGCTGCTACAAAATGGCAGTAAAGGAAATTTGAAAATAAAGGAACTATGGAATTGAATCTTGTTAACTGAAACTAAACTAATAAATAAATTAAAAAAAAAAGAAATAGGGAAGAGTCAGCTAGGTGGCATAGTGAATAGAGCACTGGCCCTGGAGTCAGGAGGACCTCGGTTCTATTCCAGCCTCAGACTGTTAACACAAAAATAACTAGTCGTGTGATCTTGGTCAAGTCACTTAACCCCAATAGCCCTCCAGAACACAAAAAGAAACAGACAAAAAGAAATAGGGAAACTGCAATATACTTAAACATGCCATATATGATAATTCTATATTAATAGGTATCACATATTCATATAAAATCACATGATCACCTTAGAAGAAAACTTAGTTGAATTACAGAGAAAATAAGGAATATAAAACCATAATAGCAAGGTGGAGAATTGTTGTACCACCTTTTAGACATAAACAACTAAAAAAAAAGATAAGCAAGAATGAAGTTAAAGAATTGACTAGAACTTTACAAGAGTTGTATTTTATAGATCTATGGTGATTATCGAATGGGATCAGAGACTGTGTGTGTGTGTATGTGTGTATGCATACACACACACACACACACACACACACATATATATATGCACACAAATATACACTCATATATGTGTGTATATATATTTATGTGTATATTTTCTCAAACATATGGATAAATTTACCAAAATTTATCCTGTATTAGGGTACCGAAGCTAAACAAACATGTAGAATATCAAAAATATTTTATCTTTTATTGACCATAATACAGTTGAAACTCTCTTCACTGAAGGACCTTTAAAGAAAAGTTTGAAAATCAATCAGAGAATAATTTAACCTTGAAGAATTGGTTTCTTAAAGAGCAAATGAAGAAAATGACATTTGTTGGGGAAGACAGAAGAAAACAGGCACAGTAATGCACACTGAGGTTTGGTTTAGTCATTGTGGAACATGATTTGGAAGTACACCAGAAAATCACTAAACTATGCATAAGCTGTAGTAATACTGCGGGAGGGGGTACTAAGCAGTCAGCATTGATGGGGCAGGGGGATAGTAAGAAGGTTAAACTTTTGGTGCCTTAAATTCTACACCCAAACATATAAAAAGGAATCAACTTTTCTTTCTCCATAGTCTCCTTGAACATTGACTGACTTGAGGAAGGTCTTACAATGATGAATAGCTTGAGAATTGGGAAACATTTAACTTGGAGAGGAGATGATTTGGCAAGGGGCAAAGGTGGGGAAAGGAATCAGGCATCAGGCTTTTCAAATATTTATTTATTTTTTAAATTATTTTTAATTTTTTTTTTTACATTTCAGACATTTAATTTTAAGACTTCGAATTTCATATCCATTCCCTTCCTCCCTTTTAACCCACTCCCTCTGGGAAGAGAAGCAATTCAGTATGTGTTGTATATATATAGATATGCAAAACATTACCATAGTAGATATATTGTAAAAGACTGCTTATATTTCCCTCCCATCCATCCCACCCCCCACCTGGTCCATTCCCTACTTTGATCCTGTCCCTCTTCATTGTGGGTACTTGCAACCTCCCCTCCCCCTAGAATGCCCTCCCCTCCATCATCCCCTCTCTCATCTCCCTTCCCCCTACTATCCTGCAGGGTGAAATATCTCATTTAGTATGTATGTGATTCTCTCCCTGAGCCAAAATCAATGAGAATAGGGTTTTGCCTTTTTGCCTTCCTGTTCTTCCCCTCCCCTGCAACTACTTCCCCTTGCCTCTTCTACATGAGATAGTTTATCCTACCCTGTCTCTCCCCATCTCCCCTTGTCACTTTCCTTTCTCACCTCTTAACTTCACCCCTTAAGTATCATCCCTTCCCACCAAATTCAAACTGTGCCCTCTATTCCATGTACACCTGTAAACATATATACACACATTCACATATGTATTCATATGTCCATGTACCCTCCTTCAATTATTTGCATAACGAGAAAGGTTTCATCAAACACAGTTATTGTTTTTCCATGTAGTAATATTAAAAATTCAACTTTGATAAGTTCCTTTTTATTTCTTTTCCCTGATTACCTTCTCAATCATCTCTTGCTTCTTGGGTCTGAGTGGCAAATTTTTTATTCAACTCTGGTTTTCTCCTCAAGAATGCCTGAAAGCCCTCTATTCCACTGAATGACCATATTTTCCACTAAAACAAGATACTCAGTTTTGCTGGGTAGGTGACCCTTGGCTTCAACCCCAGCTCTTTTGCCCTCTGGAATATTATATTCCATGCCCTTCGATCCCTCAGTGTAGAAGCTGCTAGGTCCTGGGCTATTCTGATTGTGTTTCCACAATATTGGAATTGTTTCTTCCTGTCTACTTGGAGTATTTTCTCCTTGATCTGGGAGTTCTGGAACCTGGCTATAATATTCCTAGGAGTTTTCTTTTTGGGATCGTTTTCAGGAGGTGATTGGTGGATTTTTTCAACCTCTATTTCCCGCTCTGGGTCTAAAATATCTGGGCAATTTTCTTTCAGAATTTCTTGAAGGATGATTTCTAGGTTCTTTCTTTGATCATGACGTTCAGGTAGTCCAATAATTGTTAAATTATCTCTCCTGGATCTATTTTCCAGGTCAGTGGTTTTTCCCACTAGATATTTCTTCAGTGCCTTCTATTCTTTCATTTGTTTGGATCTGTTTAACAGCATCTTGATTTCTCATAAAGGCATTAGCTTCCATTTGCTCCAGTCTAATTCTGAAGGAGGGATTCTGCTCAGTGAGATTTTGAGATTCTTTTTCCATCTGGCAGATTCGGTGTTTTAAGGCATTCTCCTCATTGCCTTTCTGGGCCTCTTTTGCCATTTGAGTTAGTCTATTTTTAAGGTGTTGTTTTCCTCAGTCAGACTGTTGACTGTCATTTCATACTTTTCTTGCATATTTCTCATTTCTCTTCCTGATTTTTCTTCCACTTCTCTTATCTGCTTCTTAAGGTCCTCTATGGCCTGTAACCAGCTTGTATTTTCATTTGGGGCTTTTGGTTCAGAAGTTCTGACCTCACAGTCCTCTTCCTGTTCCATGCTTTGATCCTCTTTGCCCCCAAAATAGGAGTCTAAAGTTGCATTTTCTGTTTATTTTTTCCTTTGCCTGGCAATATTGCCACTTAATTACTTGATTTTTGGGCTAGTTGCCACAATTGGACTCTGTCACCAGACAGGAGAGCTTCCATCCCAAACGTGGGGTCTTCACAACTTTCTGAGGTTGGGTGGCCTGTGTAAAGCCTCCACCTGCTCTGGCAAATTGGATACCCTCCCCAAACCTCCACCCTAGACCACTATCCAGATCCAAGCAGGTTAAAGCTAGAGCGAATAACCCGCAAAATGATTGCTGGATCTCTCTACAGGAGCTGGAGCTGCCACTGATGCTGCAAAATGGCCTCTGTGCTGCGTTTCCTCAGCAGCTTTTCGGCCCCAGGGGAGGAAGCCGATGGGGTCCCCAAATACTGGTCCCAAAGTCCATAGGGCACTAACCTCTCACTTTGTCCTAGGCATGTCTGTGCTGATAGTTCTGGAATATCCACAGCTGCTGGTGTTCTGGGGTCCCTCCAGCTGGCTGCTGGCCCTGCTGCCCTGGGACTAAAACTGGGGCTCATGCGGGCCTAGGCTATGCTCCCAGTGCACTGTGCTGCTTGCTGTCAGAGCACTGCACTGGCCGCTCCCTGCTGGGCTGCTGGGCTTTCCTCAGCAGGAGGTTAGCTTCTCTGTGTCGTTCTGTGGGGGCTGGGGCTCCAGAAGTTGTTCAGATTCCCCTTTCACATTGTTTGGAGGCAGTGTGGGGCGGAGCATCTTAGAAATGCTGTTTCTACTCTGCCATCTTGGCTCCGCCTCTTTTCAAATATTTAAAGGATAGTAATATATATATATATATATATGTGTGTGTGTGTGTGTGTGTGTGTGTGTGTGTATGTGTGCGTGTGTGTGTGTGTGTGTGTGTGTGTATGTATGCAGATTGTTTATGTGGGCTTATTCTATATATCCTGCAACGTTGCTAAGGTTGTATATTATTTCAGTTAGCTTTTTACTTGACCTCTTAGATTCTCTAAGTATATCATCATATCATCTGCAAAGAGTGATAATTTAGTTTCTTCTTTTCCTATTCAAATGCCTCCAATATTTTTCTTCTCTTATTGCTAAACCTAACATTTCTAGCACAATATTGAATAACAGTGGTGATAATGGACTT
Organism: Gymnobelideus leadbeateri; assembly: GCA_011680675.1. Lineage (NCBI taxonomy): Eukaryota > Metazoa > Chordata > Mammalia > Diprotodontia > Petauridae > Gymnobelideus > Gymnobelideus leadbeateri. Next base: position 332,085 of record WOXC01004875.1, read on the forward strand.
CCTTCTTTCACAGGCAGTCTTATTGGAAATGTCTCTCATTACGTATATTGCTTGCTAATGGTCTTAGGAAGATGCTGCTTTTAATTTTAAGGAAAGCTCCATGTATTCCGATGCTCTTTAGTGTTTTTAATAAGAATGGGTCTTTTATTCTGTCAAAAGCTTTTTCTGCATCTATTGAGCTATTCATATGGTTTCTTTTAGTTCTGTTGTTGATGCAATAAATTATTTTTTCCCAGAATTTTATTTTAGACTCAAATGCAGAACACAAATAGAGAATAGAGAAAAGAAACAAAAAATGATATCATAAACTTAAATAATATTGGAACTTAATTACAATATTAGAAAGAAAGCATTTTATATGCATAGAAGAACATAACAGAGAAATCAAAATATGTAACAAATTTTCATTTCAAAAATGCCTATATGATAATTAATATTCAAGTTGAGAATTGTCCATCTCATTTTCTTTGAGAGTTTTCTTTTGTTCTCTGCTGTGAATTTTTAAAATTTGTTCTTTATAAGCAATTTTTATCAATTTTGCTGAGAGTTTTCCTAATATTGAACCAGCCCTGCATTCCTGGTTTAAACCAAAGGTTATTATTCTCTTGATAATTTGCTGTAAAATTTGCTACTATTTTATTAAAAGTTTTCACATCTATATTCATTAAGGAAAGTGGTCTATAATTTTCTAAATTCTCTGTTTTGGCTCTTCCCAGTCTAGCCATCATTATAATATTTGTATCATAAAAGTACTTGGTACTACTCCTTCTTTGCCAATTTGCTCAGATAGTATATTAAGTTTTGGAATTAATTGTTCTTTAAATATTTGATAGAATTTACTTGTAATTACATCTGACCATGGAGGTTTTTTCCAAGGGTTTTAATTGATGACTTGTTCAGTTTCTTTTTCTGAGATGGGGTTAAGTATTTTACTTCCTCTTCTGTTAATCTGAGCAATTTATCTTTTTGTAAATATTCATCTATTTCACTAAGATTGTCAAATTTATGGGCATAGAGTCGGGCAAAACGATTCCTAAATATTGTTTTAATTTCCTCTTCTTTGGTGGTAAATTTACCCCTTTTATTTTTGATACTGGTAATTTGGTTTTCTTTTTTCCTTTTTTTAAATCAAATTAACCAAAAGTTCATCAATTTTATTGTTTTCTTTTAATAAAACAAGCTCTTAGTTTTATCTATTAGTTCAACAGTTTTCTTTTTTTTTAATTAAACAAATGCTTTATTAACTTCTGATTTAGATCATTCATTTCCATCAGATTATGAGTGACATTTTTTCCCTACCCACCACCCCAGAAGAGCAGTCCCACTAGATATCCCCTCATCCAATCTGCTCTCTCCCATATTTTCTCCCATATCCCCTTCGACTTTGCCATTAGGGCAACGTGAATCTCTGAGTCCCAATTCCTGGACATCTTATGAAACATTTAATTTTAAAACTTCGATTTTCAGATCCATTCCCTACCTCCCTTGTCACCCACTCCCTCTGAGAAGATAAGCAATTCAGTATGTGTTGTACATGTATAGCTATGCAAAACATTACCATAGTAGATAAATTGTAAAAGAATGCTTATATTTCCCTCCCACCGGTCTCACCTCCTACCTGGTCCATTCCCTGCTTTGATCCTGTCCCGCTTCAAAGGTGGGTACTTCCAACCTCCCCTTCCCCCAGAATGCCCTCCCCTCCATCACCCCCCCTCTCATCCCCCTTTCCCCTACTCAGGAGAGTGAATGAGGGTAAGATATTCCATTTAGTATGTATGTGATTCTCTCCTTGAGCCAACTTCAATGAGAATATGCTTTTGCCTTTTTGCCTTCCTGTTCTTCCCCACCTCTGCAACTACGTCCCCTTGCCTCTTCTACATGAGATAGTTTACCCTACCCTGTCTCTCTCCATCACCTCAGGCCACTTTCTTCTCTCACCTCTTGACTTCACCCCTTCACTTCCTTGGGGCGGCTAGGTGGTGCAGTGAGCAGAGTACCAGCCCTGGAGCCAGAAGGACCCGAGCTCGGATCCGGCCACACACCCAACACACAAACAAAAACCCAGCCGTGTGACCCCGGGCAAGTCACCCAACCCCAATTGCCCTCCAAAAAAAATAATCATCCCTTCCCATCAAATTCAACCTGTGCCCTCTATCCATGTATACGTATGAACATATGCCATGTACCCTTCTTCAATTATTTTCATAATGAGAAAGGTTTCATCAAACACAGTTATTGGTTTTCCATGTAGGAATGTAAATAGTCCAACTTTGGTAAGTTCCTTTTGATTTCTTTTCCTTGATTACCTTCTCAAGCATCTGTTGCTTCTTGTGTCTGGATGTCAAATTTTCTATTCAACTCTGGTTATTTCATCAAGGGTGCTTGAAAGTCCTCTATTCCACTGAATGACCATATTTTCCCCTGAAACAGGATACACAGTTTTGCTGGGTAGGTGACCCTTGGCTTCAATCCCAGCTCTTTTGCCCTCTGGAATATCATATTCCATGCTCTTCGATCCCTCAGTGTAGAAGCTGCCAGGTCCTATGCTGTTCTGATTGTTTCCACAATATTGAAATTGTTTCTTCCTGGCTGCTTGTAGTATTTTCTCCTTGATCTGGGAGTTCTGGAGCCTGGCTATAATATTCCTAGGAGTTTTCTTTTGGGGATTTTTTTTCAGGAGGTGATAGGTGGATTCTTTCAACCTCTATTTCCCCCACTGGGTCTAAAACATCAGGGCAATTTTCCTTCAGAATTTCTTGAAAGATGATTTCTAGGTTCTTTCTTTGATCATGGCTTTCAGGTAGTCCAATAAATTTTAAATTATCTCTCCTGGATCTATTTTCCAGGTCAGTGGTTTTCCCCATGAGATATTTCACATTGCCTTCTATTCTTTCATTTGTTTGCATCTGTTTAATAGTATCTTGATTTCTCATAAAGTCACTAGCTTCCATTTGTTCCAGTCTAACTCTGAAGGAATGAATCTCCTCAGTGAGCTTTTGAGATTCTTTTTCCATCTGGCAAATTCGACTTTTTAAGGCATTCCTCTCCTCATTGCCTTTCTGAGCCTCTTTTGCCATTTGAGTTAGTCTATTTTTTAAGGTGTTATTTTCCTCAGTCAGGCTGTTGACTGTCATTTCATACTTTTCTTGCATCTTTTTCATTTCTCTTCCCAAATTTCCCCCCACTTCTCTTATCTGCTTCTTAAGGTCCTCTATGGCCTGTAGCCAGCTTGTATTTTCATTTGGGGCTTTTGGTGCAGGAGTTCTGACCTCACAGTCTTCCTCCGTGCTTTGAGCCTCTTTGCCCCTAAAATAGGCGTCCAATGTTGAACTTTTCTGTTTATTTTGTTTCATTTGCCTAGGCATATTGTCACTTAATTACTTGATTTTGGGGCTTGTTGCCACAGTAGGACTCTCCCACCAGACAGGGGAGCTTCCGCCCAAATGTGGGGTCTTCACAACTTCCGGAGGTTGTGTACAGAGGCCATTTTGCAGAGTCAGTGGCAGCTCTAGCGCCTGGTCTGCGAACTGTAGGGATACTCAGAAATCTGTCTGGGGGTTAAACGCTCTTGCTTTAAACTGCCTGGTTCTGGATTGTAGCCTGTATGGGGGAGTTTGGGGTGGGCATCCAATTTGCAAGAGCGGGTGGAGGCTTTGCAGAGGCCACCCAACCTGCGGAAGTTGTGAAGACCCCACGTTTGGGCAGAAGCTCTCCTTTCTGGTGGCAGATCTTACTGTGGCAGCAAGCCCCAAAATAAAGTAATTAATTGGCACCATGCCTAGGCAAAAGAAACAAAATATATATAAAAATTCAACACTGCACTACTATTTTAGGGGAAAAGAGGATCAAAGCATGGAGGAGGACTGTGAAATCAGAACTCCTGCACCAAAAGCCCCAAATGAAAATACAAGCTGGCTACAGGCCATAGAGGACCTTGAGATGCAGATAAGAGAAGTGGGGGAAAATTGGGAAGAGAAATGATAAAGATGCAAGAAAAGTATGAAATGACAGTCAACAGCCTGACTGAGAAAAACAACACCTTAAAAAATAGACTAACTCAAATGGCAAAGGAGGCCCAAAAGGGCAATGAGGAGAAGGATGCCTTTAAAAGCCAAATTTGCCAGATGGAAAAAGAATCTCGAAAGTTCACTAAAGAGATTCATTCCTTCAGAGTTAGACTGGAGCAAATGGAAGCTAGTGACTTTATGAGAAATCAAGATGCTGTTAAGCAGATCCAAACAAATGAAAGATTAGAAGGCAATGTGAAATATCTCATGGGAAAAACCACTGACCTGGAAAATAGATCCAGGAGAGATAATTTAAAATTTATTGGACTACCTGAAAGCCACGATCAAAAAAAGAACCTAGAAATCATCCTTCACGAAATTCTAAAGGAAAATTGCCCTGATGTATTAGACCCAGTGGGGGAAATAGAGGTTGAAAAACCCACAGATTGCCTCCTGAAAAAGTTCCCAAAAAGAAAACCCCTAAGAATATTATAGCCAGGTTCCAGAACTCCCAGATCAAGGAGAAAATCCTACAAGCAGCCAGGAATAAACAATTTCAATACTGTGGAAACACAATTAGAACAGCATAGGACCTGGCAGCTTCTACACTGAGGGACTGAAGGGCATGAAATATGATATTCCAGAGGGTGAAAGAACTGGGATTGAAGCCAAGGGTCACCTACCCAGCAAAACTGAGTATCTTGTTTCAGGGGAAAATATGGTCATTCAGTGGAATAGAGCACTTTCAAGCTCTCTTGAGGAAAAAAAAAACAGAGTTGAATAGAAAATTTGACATCCAAACACAAGAAGTAAGAGATGCCTGAGAAGGTAATCAAGGAAAAAAATCAAAAGGAACTTATCAAAGTTGAACTATTTATATTCCTACATGGAAAACCAATAACTGTGTTTGATGAAACCTTTCTCATTATGAAAATAACTGAAGAAGGGTATATAGGCATATGTTTACAGGTATATATGGATAGAGGGCACAGGTTGAATTTGATGGGAAGGGATGCTTCTTAAGGGGTGAAGTTAAGAGGTGAGAGAGGAAAGTGGCAAGAGGAGATGGGGAGATACAGGGTAGGGTAAACTATCCCATGTAGAAGAGGCAAGGGGAAGTAGTTGCAGGGCAGGGGAAGAACAGGAAGGCAAAAAGGCAAAACCATATTCTCATTGTAGTTGGCTCAAGGAGAGAATCACATACATACTAAATGGGATATCTCACCCAGCAGGAGCGTAGGGGAAAGGGGGATGACAGGAGGGATTTATGGAGGGTAGGGCATTCTGGGGGGAGGAGAGGTTGGCAGTACCCACTGTCAAAGAGGGACAGGATCAAAGTAGGGAATGGATCAGGTGGGAGGTGAGATGGGTGGCAGGGAAATATAAGTAGTCTCTTACAATATATCTACTATGGTAATGTTTTGCATAACTATACATGTACAACACATACTGAATTGCTTATCTTCTTAGAGGGAGTGGGTGACAAGGGAGGAAGGGAATGGGTCTGACAATCAAAGTTTTAAAATTAAATATTTCATAAGATGTCCAGGCATTGGGGCTCAGTGCTTCACCTTGCCCTACTGGCAAAGTCAAAGGGGGTATGGGAGAAGATATGGTAGAGAACAGATCAGATGAGGGGATATCTAGTGGGACTGCTACTCTGGGGTGGTGGATAGGGAAAATGGGGGAAAAATTGTAACTCAAAATCTGGTGGAAATGAATGATGTAAACCAGAAGTTAATAAAGCATTTGTTTAAAGAAAAAAAAAAGATTTATAAGTATTCTTCTCCCACATAGCGATATAAACAGCTTGCCCTTATTGAATAATATTTTTTTCTTCTTCCCTGTTTATCTTTTTATGCCTCCCTTGAGCCCTATATTTGAAGATCAAATCTTCCATTGAGCTTTGGCCTTTTCATCAGAAAAGTCTGGAAGTCTCCTATTTCACTGAATGTCATTTTCCTTCCCTGAAAGACTATGCTCAGTTTTGCTTGGTAGTTCATCCTTGGTTGTAATTCAAGCTCCTTTCCCTTACAGAATATCATATCCCCAGCCATCTGATCTTATTTTTTTCCCAAATGCTTTATTAACTTCTGGTTTACATGGCTTATTTCCATCAGATTGTGAGTTAAATTTTCCCCCCATTTTTCCCCCACCCACCGCCCCAGAATAACAGTCATACAATCCCGTCATCCAATCTGCTCTCTCCCATCTCTTATCCCATACACCCTTCGACTTTTCCAGTAGGGCAAGGTGAATCCCCACACCCAATTACCTGCCTATCATATCTCCCAATTATATGCAAAATAGTATTAATCATAGTATTTATATATACATATTTTAAATTGATTTTAAAAGGAAGATAAGGAATTCAGTATATGCTGTACAGGAGTAGCTATGCAAAACATTACCATAGTAGATCTATTGTAAAAGACTGAATATATTTTCCTCCCTCCCATCCCACCTTCCACCTGGTCCACTCCCCACCTTTATCCTGTCACTTTTCAAAAGTTGGTGCTTCCAAAATCCCTACCCTACCAGCCCCCCTCCCCTCCACCAACTTCCCTCATCCCGCTCCCACCCCATGCTCCTGTAGAGTGGGACACCCTACTTAGTATGCATGTCATTTTCTCTCTTAGCCAAATTCAGTGAGAATAAGGTTTTGCCTTTTTGCCTTCCTGTTCTTCTCCTCCGCTGCAACCACCTGCCCCTGCATCCTCTACATGAGACAGTTCACCCCATTGTATCTCCCCATTACCACCTCACCACATTACTCTCTCACCTCTTAACCTCACCTTTTAGGTATCATCCCTTCCTATTAAGTTCGACCTGTGCCCTCTATCTATGTATACCTGAAAATATATGTACACATATTCACATATGTATTCATATGCCCATATACCCTTCTTCAACTATTTTCATACTGAGAAAAGTTGATGAAGTTACAGTTTTTGTTTTTCTGTGTAGGGATGTAACTAGTTCAATTTGATAAGTTCATAGTGATTTATTTTCCCTGTTTGCCTTCTCAAGCATCTCTTGCTTCTTGTATCTGAATGTCAAATTTTCTATTCAATACTGGTTTTTAACTCAAGAATGTTTGAAAGTCCTCTGTTCCACTGAATGACCAAATTTTCTCCTGAAACTTAATATTCAGTTTTGCTGGGTAAGTGATTCTTGGTTTTAATCCAAGGTCTTTTGGCCTCTGGAATGTCATATGGCATGCCCTTCAATCCCTCAGTGTAGAAGTTGCCAGGTCCTGCACTGTTCTGATTGTGTTTCCACAATATTGAAATTGTTTCTTCCTGGCTGCTTGTAGTATTTTCTCCTTGATCTGGGAATTCTGGAACCTGGCTATAATATTCCTGGGAATTTTCTTTCTGGGAACTTTTTCAGGAGGTGATCTGTGGATTCTTTTTTTTTTCCAATCAATAATTATCTTTATTTCCAGTTCTTTGCTATTATAAAGATTTTGATGCATATGGGGTCTTCCTATTTTTGATGAAAGGAAATGAGAATATATACAGCATAGAACAGAATGGGCCTAGGGTGACCCCCCAACCCCCAGGACAGCATCTAGTTTAAAAAAAATTCATAAAGGTAAACATGTGGGTCCTAGTCCCAGTTCTGCCACTAATAGGTAATTCAGGATGTCTCAAAGTCTTTTGGTACATCCTATAAACCTTAGACAAGTCAGTTAACCTCTACTTTTTTGTTACAAGGGGGAACAAAGTATGAGTTTGAAAGATACTGATAAAAATGGCAGGGGGTGGGAGGATGGGGGGGTTAAGGAAAAACAACATCAAATATTTTTTAAATATACAGAAAACAAAGTTTCCAAAGGAACACAAACAGAGCAATGTTGTCACTACCCTGTTAAATTTAAAATACATTAAAAACAAAAGGTTTCACATAGAATACTTCCATATTCTTTGTACATTTAAATGTTTTTTGATGTTTCTTAACAGAAAAGATAAAATTTTTAAAGAAAAAAAGATTAGTGAAATAAAGGGGAAAAGTCAATTATTCTTTTTGGGTATCAACATCCTCAGCTGCCAAAAATGCCTGACCCATCTAGATCAACTAGCTTCATCAGTATAAAGCATGGGATTACATTTTTTGTGTTAGTGGACTCCTTTGACAGTATAATGAAACTTATCCCCCTTCTCAGAATATTTTGAAATACATTTTTAAAAATACATAAAATGACAAAGGAAACCTATTATATGAAATACAGTTATTAAAATATTTCTAAAAGAGACTCAGGATTAAAGAATGCCTTGAATAGAGCAACAGGGCTGAGAGGTAATAATGTGAGGATTAAAAGAAAGAGCCCTGAAAATTTCCTCCAATTCCTTCAGGGGGAATATATGTTCTTTGGATTGTTTGTATGATTCTGTGATTTTGCCATTGTGCATATGTCATAGTCCAAAAATAGGTCACATGTCACTGGGGGACGGGAGTCTCAGATGCAGCTTAGAACCACATATCTGTCAGTTGAGTCTGCTGACAAATAACAAGATCGAGAATCACATGATACAATTCACTTCAAAGCATTTCCCCAAAATGCTCAGCATTACATAAATGTAAAAGGTTACTACTCAGATACACAATTGTCTTCTGTAAGCTAACTCAGTTCATAGATGGGCTCATTTATTCATTCAACAAACCTTTATTGCATATCAACTATAGAAAGACATTTTGCTGAGCACTGGGGGAAATAGAAAAATGAATTACATACAGTTGCTGCCTTTTGAGTACTTTGGCCAAATTCACATGGCTAATAAATGTCAGAGCTTTAAATAGAAGTCTTCTGACTGCAAACCCAGTGCATCAACCAGTTATAATACAATGACTTTATTTCTTCAACAACTTGCATTGCCTCTAGAGAATTGGAACATTATTATTTTTTTAATTGTGTAAGTGGACATATTATTGGTAAATATTTACAAGCCTGAAACATGCAGATAAGCAGGAAGTGCACTAAAGAAAATCTTGAGATGTATCTTTTGATAGATAGTAAAGAATGACTATCCTGAAATATTCTCTCTTAATTATTTCTTATCAAAATAGTGTTCTTAAAAAGCAAAAAGTCAACCCTCCCCACATAAAACCCTTTAAAATTTCTAACAAAAATTGAGCCCAGGAAATTGAAAACTCAATAGGACATTGTCCCTAATCAATGCTGTTATTCCTGTATTTTTCTCTTTACATCTTTTTTTTTAACAATAGGTAGAGTTAAGTAATGTCTATATTAACTCTGAACTTCCTACCTATTAACAGTCAGTGTCACCACCTCCGTGAAATTCAAATATAGTTGCTTTGCATGTAATTGAAACAGAACACACACACATACACAAAAGTAATTTAGCATATAAATGGGGGAAGGGAGAGCGTTGTGGGGAGGGTGGTCAAAAGAGGGAACGTATTACTTAACTTTGTAATGATAATTACCTGAGCACAAAGAAGATTACAAGAACATTCTATACTGGATACCATCCAGAAAATTAAATCTATGTTGCAGCCTTAATACATCTGAATACTTGGAATTGGCAAAAAAACATCTATTCTATGAATAATGGCCCCTATGATCCCAGAGGACAGCAGTACATGAATTAAAAAAAAAAGTCTCAAGCCTTTCCCAAAATGGTGCTAATGTTCCATAAAACTTAATTTTATAATTTACTGGCAGTCAAGATGGCAGGAAATAAAATAATTTGCTATATTCTGCACAACAAACCCTGCTTTTCCTAGGAAGGGGTAATTATCCCCATGAAAAAAAGGGAAGAAAAAATATGCCATCTCATATTAAGCTAAAGTCTCATCAAGAAGAGAAAAAGTGCCTCATTACATGTAATTACCAGGGAATTAGAAACATCATTTAACTAAATGAGTGAATAATGCTCAGGATATTGAAGATTCTTTCAAACTCTATTTCCCCCTCTGGGTCTAAAACATCAGGGCAATTCTCCTTCAGAATTTCTTTAAGGATCATTTCTGGGTTCTTTCTTTGATTATGGATTTCAGGTAGTCCAATAATTGTTAAATTATCTCTCCTGGATCTATTTTCAGGTCAGTGGTTTTTCCCATGAGATATTTCACATTGCCTTCTATTCTTTCATTTGTTTGGGTCTGCTTAATAGCATCTTGATTTCTAATAAAGTCACTAGCTTCCATTTGCTCCAGTCTAATTGTGAAGGAATGAATCTCCTCAGTGATCTTTTGAGATTTTTTTTCCATCTGGCAAATTCAGCTTTTTAAGGCATTCTTTTCCTCATTGGCTTTTTGAGCCTCTTTTGCCATTTGAGTTAGTCTATTTTTAAGGTGTTATTTTCCTCAGGCTCGTGATTGTCATTTGATACTTTTCTTGCATCTTTCTCATTTCTCTTCCCAATTTCCCCCCCACTTCTTTTATCTGCTTCTTAAGGTCCTCGATGGCCTGTATCCAGCTCGTATTTTCATTTGGGGCTTTTGGTGCAGGATTTCTGACCTCACAGTCCTCCTGTTCCATGCTTTGATCCTCTTTGCCCCCCAAATAGGAGTCTAATGTTGCATTTTTCTGTTTATTTTGTTTCATTTCCCTAGGCATGTTGCCACTCAATTACTTGATTTTTGGGCTTGTTGCCACAGTAGGACATTGCTGAGAGACAGGGGAACTTCCATCCCAAACACTGGGGTTTTCTCAACTTCCAGAGTTATTAGTTGGGTGGCCTCTCTGAAACCTCCACACACTCTGGCAAGCTCGTCACACACCACAAGACCTCAACCCCAGACCTCAGTCCAGATTTAAGAAGGGTAAAGGAAGAGCTATTACCCCCCAGACTGATAGCCGGAGCCCCCTACAGTTGCCAGGCCAAGAGCTGAACCTGCAATGTGGCAATGTGGCACAAGCTGTACCTTCTCCTCAGTAGCTTCTCGCTCGCAGGGGAAGAAGTTGACGCATTCTCCCAAGCTGTCCCAAAGTCCATACGACAGTACACTCTCACTGTGTCCTAGGCAAATCTGTGTTGATAATTCTGGAAATGCCACACCTCTTGGTATTCTGGGGTCCCTCCAGCCAGACGCTGGTCTGGCTACCCTCAGGCTAAAACTGCAACTCATGTGGGCCTGGACTCAGCTCCCAGAACCCTGTGCTGGCAGCTCCTGGATCACTGTGCTGGCTGCTCCCTGCCAGGGTGCCGCACTGTCCTCAGCGGGAGGTTAGCTTTGCTCAGTCATTTTGTGGGTTGTGGACTTCCAGAGGTCTTTCAGAGTCTACATTTTACATAATTGTGAAGTGGTGTCACCCTCCCATCTTTTACTGAAGAACCTACAAGGTCCTGTATGATGATGACTGTGGTTTCACAATATTTGAATTAATTTTTTGTTTTTTATTTCTTACATCTTGAAGTATTTTCTCCTTAATTTGATATTTCTGGAATTTGGCTGCAATATTCCTTGGTGTTTTCAGTTTGGGATCTCCTTCAGGAGGTGATCAGTGGATTCTTTCAACAACTATTTTGCCCTCTGATCTTAGGACATTAGGGTCCTTTGCCTTTATTATTTCTTGAAAGAGGCTGTCCAGGCTTTTTTTTCTTCATGGTTCCTGAGTAGATCAATAATTCTTAAATTCTCTCTCCTGGATATTTTTTCCAGGTCAATTGTTTTTTTTTTCTTTTTTCTTTTTTTAACAAATGGTTTATTAAGTTCTGGTTTACATCATTCATTTCTGCCAGATTTTGAGTTACAATTTTTTCACCATTTTTCCCCTACCCCCCACCCCAGAATAACAGTCCCACAAGATATGCCCTCATCCAATCTGCTCTCTCCCATATTTTCTCGCATACCCCTTTGGCTTTACCTTTAGGGCTAAATGAATCTCTGTGCCCCAATGCCTAAACATCTTATCTCCCAATTACATACAAAATAGTATTAATAATAGTATTTATATATATATATATTTTTTTTTTTTGAAACATTTAATTTTAAAACCTCGAATTTCAGATCAGTTCCCTTCCTCCTTTGTCACCCATTCCCTTTGGGAAGATAAGCAATTCAGTATGTGTTGTACATGTATAGTTATGCAAAACATTAACATAGTAGATGTATTGTAAAAGGCTGCTTATAATTCTCTTCCATCCATCCCACCCCCCACCTGGTCCATTCCCTACTTTGATCCTGTCCCTCTTCATTGTGGGTACTTCCAAAATCCCCTCCCCCCAGAATGCCCTTCCGTCCATCATCCCCCCTCTCATCCACCTTCTCCCTACTCTCCAGCAGTATGAGATATCTCATTTGGTATGTATGTCATTCTCTCCCTGAGCCAAATTCAATGAGAACATGGTTTTGCCTTTTTGCCTTCCTGTTCTTCCCCTTCACTGCAGCCTCTTACCCTTGCTTCTTCTACATGAGATAGTTTTCCTTAACCTGTCTCTCCCCATCTCCTCTTGCCACTTTCCTCTGTCACCTCATAATTTCATCCCTTAAGTATCATTCTTTCCAAGCAAATTCAACCTATGAACTCTCTCCATGTATAAATATAAACATACATACACACATTCACATATGTATTCATATGTCCATATACCCTTCTTCCATTATTTTCATACTGAGAAAGGTTTCATCAGTCATAGTTATTGTTTTTCTATGTAGGAATGTAAATAGGTAAACTTTGATAAGTTCCTTTTGATTTCTTTTCTCTGATTACCTTCTCAGGCATCTCTTGCTTCTTGTGTCTGAATGTCAAATTTTCTATTCAACTCTGATGTTTTCCTCAAGAATATATATGTTTACAGGTATACATAGATAGAGGACACAGGTCGAATGTAATAGGAAGGGATGATACTTAAAAGGTGAAATTAAGAGTTGAGAGAAGAATATAATGAGAGGAGAAGGGGAAAGACAGAATGGGGTAAACTATTTCATATAGAAGAGGCAAGGGAAAATGGTTACAGGGTAGGGGAAGATAAGGAAGGCAAAAAGGCAAAACCTTAGTCTCTTTGAATTTGCATCAGGGAGAGAATGACATACATACTAAATAGGATATCTCACCCTATACATATGGGAATGTGTATATATATATATATATATATATATATATACACATTCCCATATGTATTCATATGCCCATATACCCTTCTTCAAGTATTTTCATATTGAGAAAAGTCTCATCAGTTACAGTTATCGTTTTTCCATGTAAGAATGTAAACAGTTCAACTTTGATAAGTTCATGATGATTTCTTTTCCCTGTTTACCTTCTCACGCATCTCTTGCTTCTTGTATCTGAATGTCAAATTTTCTATTTGATTCTGTTTTTTTCATCAAGAATGCTTTAAAGTCCTCTATTCCACTGAATGACCAAATTTGTCCCTGAAACATGATGCTCAGTTTTGCTGGGTAGGTGATTCTTGGTTTTAGTCCCAGCTCCTTTGCCCTCCAAAATATCATATTCCAAGCTGCTTGCTCCCTCACTGTAGAAGCTGCCAGATCCTGTGTTATCCTGATTGTGTTTCCACAATATTCCAATTGTTTTTTCCTAGCTGCTTTTAGTATTTTCTCCTTTCCGATAAGATATATTACATTGCCTTCTATTCTTTCATTTGTTTGAATCTGCTTAACAGTATCTTGATTTCTCATAAAGTCACTAGCTTCCATTTGCTGCAGTCCAATTCTGAGAAAATGATTCTCCTCAGTGAGCTTGTGAGATTTTTTTCTCCATCTCTCAAGAGTCCTTAGGTGACTGCTCCTTGCTGGACTGCCAGGCTGTCCTCAGTGGGAGGTTAACTTCTCTGTGTCATCTTTTGGGTTCTGCAGCGTCAAAGGATTTTCAGAGTCCCCTTTTTTATAAATTTAGAGGTGGTGGGAACAAGAGCTGTGTGGAAGAGCTGTTTCTACGCTGCCATCTTGACTGCCCCCCAACTGGAACTAACAATTGTACTTCTTAAGAAGTTATTTTCTTCATTGTACTTTTTTCCCCCATTTTGTCAATTTTATTTTTAAAGTTTTCTTCTACCTCTCTTATTTGACTTTTAAAATCCTTCTTGAGCTCTTCCAAGAAGGCTACTGGGGTTGAGATTAATTCATATTCTCCTTTGAGGTTTCATCTGTGGGTATAATGACCATGTTGTCCTCTCCTGAACTTGTGTTTTGATCTTCCCTGTAACCAAGATATTTCTCTGTTGTCACTGATATTTTTATTATTCTTACTCATGTTGTTGCCTTTTTTGGCTTTTAAATTTGATCTCTGCTTCTGTAATCCAGGGGGCACTATCCCAGACTTCTTAAGCTGAGGGCTAGGGGCCTGTTTACAGGTTTTCTGTGCTGCATCCTCAGGTGCTTTCACTTGAATATTGTAGTGGTCTACTATTTTACCTGATGCTGAGCTGAATGCAGTGTGTGGCTGGTGTTGGTGCTTGCCTGCTTCCCCACCCTGGGGCTCAGGATCTCCTGCTCATCTGTTGGCACACCTTCTATGCTGCAATGGTCCACTTTAGCCATAGCATGAGGGAGCTTTCCAGTTAATCCCCTAGTCTCCTGAGCTAGAGCTAAAAGATTGCCCTACCCTGACTTTCTGCTTGCTCCATTGTTGTATTATTTTTCTTGGGACAATATTCTCTGGACTATTCAAGGTCAAGGGAGGTTGAGACCAACTTACTATTTACTCCACCACCTTGGTTCCCAAAAGTTTCATTAGGTGACTTTCAGACATTCAGTCTGGGGGCTGATAGTGCTAGGAAGAGCTTCAGGCTCCACATAGGGCCATGCCTCTTTCTTACACGGCTCCAACAGACCCCTCTCCTGCACCAAGAGGTCTGGGAGTCATCACCACTGCCAGCACTTTAGTTTGCTGAGGTTCACTCCAGTCTCACTATGAACAGGTCTTTGCTGGTTTAGCTTACCTGCTAGACTGTGCTCCACTGTCGACCCTTGAGGTTGTCTTGGTCTGGAAATCTGCCACACTTTGTCTCTTTGTGAATTTCACTGCTCTAAAATTTATTCAGATTCACTTTTGAGTGGTATCTGAAGGATTCAGTTGGAGAGCTCAGATGAATCCCTACTTTCACTCTGCCATCTTGGATCCACCCACTTTTTAAAAAAAAATCCTTTTTATCTATCCCTTGCAACTATGCTCTACTTGCATAGAAGATCCTTAATAAATGCTTGTTGAAATAGAAAATTCAGTGATCCTAGGGTCCTCCTTATCCCATTATTCCTTCTCTAATACTTCTCCTCTTCCCTACTCCCCCCTCCTAACACATACAAAAAACTCAAATAAGACAATATAAGGGAAGAAGAGGAGGAATATAGCTGGGAGACAGAGGAAACATTGTGCTTTTTCACTACCCCATTCAAGCCTTTTAATAAAAAAATACAACTTTTTGTTTAAATTATAGGGTGTCATCCTAGCATCCAATTCTCAAACTCCCTCACTTTATTTTCATTCATTTTCAAGGCAATATAAGAAGTGTTATCCTGGGCCCATCCAAAGATCTAGCCTGTACAATATTCTTGCTCTGAAAGTGTGAAATTGGAAAGCTTTTTTTTTGAGAATGTGGTTACCTATTATATCTATCTCAAAACAGAGAATATATCCCCAAAAGAGTAGAAAGAATATTCAAATTAACATTGAGAGGCCTGGATTCTATTTCTTGCTTTTCCACAAGTTTATTATGTAACTTTGTTAAATTCATTTTTCTTCTCTGGGCCTCAGTTTCTTCATCTATAAAATGGGATATTTGTACTTCTATATGAAGGAATTATTGTAAAGACATTATTTTGTAAGTATCAAATTACTATATAAATGTTACCTATTATCTTAATCCCTTCTAGATATTAAGTTCTCTGAGTTCTATGCTTCTATTTATCTAAATTTTATTGAACCAGATTATGATTTTCATTTATGCCACCTATGTCACACATAGAATTCAGTCTTACAAATCAGAGCTCTCCCCACGTAAATGAAACTGAGCCAAAGAGTCTTAAAGAACCTAGAAAATAATCACAACAGTTGTAGTGCATTAATTCTTCAAGATGCCAGCATTTGGTTGAGTTCTTGGCACATAGTAGGATTTTAATGAATGATTACTGACTGAAATATTAATGGCTTTGTTTTTATATGATATTTCCCTGTGTAGCCCTCTTCCACAAGAGCTATCCTTTATTAAAGGGTGGGGAGTAGCGTGTTGGTAAAATCTGACATTACATGCAAATTTCCATAACCATAGCCCCCCATATCTGTAAAGCAGGGGAAGGAGGTGCCTTTTCATGTAACTTCCTTGGGACCAAGTTTGTCATTATAATTTCACAAGGTTATTTTGCTGTTGTTCCAATTATATTACTGCAGTCATCATGTTTATTATTTGCCTGAGTCTACTTCATGTAACCCTTTCCAGGCTTTTCTGTATTCATCATAGTTGTCATTTCTTATAGCACAGTAATATTCCCCCACATTCATGTGCCACCGCTTTATATATAGAAACACGCCATTCGATGGTCATCTACTTTGCTCTCAGTTCTTTGCTAAGTTCTTTTTATCATTAACCTCTTTGGTATAGCTGCCCAGCAGTTGGTTCTTTTTCTTAACGAACTGATGATTTTAAAATAATTTTCATCAGGAAGATATAATTTTTAGTCAATTTACCCTGAGTTGGGTGCATCTTTGTACACTGTACAGACAAGGCATTTACTCATATATAATATATTACCGAGCTTTTCTCCGCCTGTGTTCCTTATAGATCCACCTGCTATTTTCATGGATGATTCCCTTCTTTTGGTATTTCCATCACATTTTGAGACTGTATCTTAAAGTATACTGACATCTACTGGCTTTTGGTACATTACCTTATCTCTTTTTTGTATAAATGGTCAAAATACCATAAAGGAAGGCGACTACTATACTAATGAGAAAAAAAAAAGACATTTAAAATTATTTTAACATTTCTCCTAATTATATAATTTACTCCTGTTCAGAATCTTTTACTCTTACTTTGGTTCCTAACTTCCATATTTAATGGCATTTTTTGAAACTTCTTAAAGTAAGTTGATATTTTTAAAAGGAAATGCCTACCTTTTTTCTTAACCTTGGTAACTTTTTTCTCTTTTTTTCTTTCCTCTTTTTAGGGGGGTGGGGGTGGGTGGGGTATATTTTTCTACAAAGAACATTTGACTTGGAATCAAAAAACATGGATTTTAGCCGTGACCTTCCCTTTAAGAAAATATGTGCATTTGGGCAATTCTCTTAAACTTTCTGAACTTCAATTTCAATTTGTTTTAATAAGTATCCATTTAGTGATTTGCTATGTGCCAAGCATTGGTGTAGGTGTAGGGATTTAAAAACAGAAATAACAGAAGACAGTCAGTCTTCTAGGAACCTAAGTTCTACTAGGCAAAACCAAAATGTACACACACAGCATTACATGTTATAGATATAAATGTATATGTACATATATGTAAATGCATTTATTATAATATTTTAATATAGTAAATGCAATATAATATCATGGTAGACAGTGACAACTGAGGGTATCAGGAAAGACATCTTGAAGGAGGTAGATCTCAAGCTGAGCCTTGGAGAGTTATAGGATTTCCAAGAGGAAGAAGCTAAAAAGTAAAGAATTTTAGACCTAGGGGCCAGACTGAACAAAGACAGAGAGGATTTTGGGATGTCACTTATAAGGAACAGTCAGTTTCATTAGCACATGAGGATAAATAGCACAAAATTTATCTGGAAAAGTGAGTTGGAGTCACCTCATAAGGAACTTTAGGTGCCAAACAGTAGTTTACATTTTATCCTAGAATCAAAATATTGAAAAATTTTTTAGTACAAATGTGTCATGGTCACACCTGCTCTTAAGACTATCATTTTTGTACCTGAGTGAGGGATGGATTGGAGAAAGTAGAGGGCTGCATGTAGGGAAGCCATTTAGAGACTATTGTAATCATTCAGTGTGAGGTGAAGAGGTCCTGAACATATGAATGGAGAGAAGGGGATGGCAGGGTGAGATGTTGGGGAGGTTGACTCAATAAGGTCTGGTACCTGATTGAATGTGCAATGTTAGTGAGAGTGAAGAGTCTTTACCTACTGATGACAGAGTATCTTGGAACCCTTTGATATAAATAGGGCAGTAAAGAGGAGTGGGGCATTTAGGGTGAAACAGAATCAGTTCTGTTTTGGAAATGTTGCTTTTGAGATGTCTGTGGACATGTGGTGTAAAATCATAGGAACATCAATTTAGAGCCAGGACAGACTTTTGAGCTATCTCACCCAGTCTCTTCATTTTGCCTTTGAGAAAACTGAGGCTCAAAGAGTTGAAGTGATTTACCCAAGGTCACATAGATGCCAACAGATAGAGGTAAGATTGGAACTCAGGTCTTCATGACTCTAATGCCAGCACTCTATCTATTACACAATATTTCCTCTCAAGCCCTCTTATATCAAGCAGCCAGTGGGAAATGCAAGACTGGAGTTGAAGAATAAAATGGGGGCTACAGGAGCAGGGCAAAGATGGTGGAGTAAAAGTAGGAACTTGCTTCAGTTCCTGCTCCAACTACCTCTAAAATGTCTCTAAACAAATTATGCAGCTACAGTACCCACAAAGTAACAGAGAAAAACAAATCTCCCACTGAAGGCAGCCTAACAGACGAACAGGAAGGGTCTATCATAGCATGTGGGGAGCCAGGCGCAGTACTGCTTGAGCTATGCTGTCCCAGACTCCTGGCCCACACCAGTGTCACAGACTGGCTGGAGCAGATGTCAGGAGAGTGAATCACTGGCAGCTGTGGTGGTTTCCACACTTTGCAACCCATGAATGCCTAAGAGAAAGTAAAAGGTCAGTGTGGAACCCTGTTCAACCAGAGTGAGAGAAGAGTGATCCAGCCTCTGTCCCCAGGGTGAGAGGTGGAAGAGGCATGGCAGCTGCAGCTACTGCCACATGACTGCCTCCAGAGGCTCTAGCCTACAGATCGTAGGGGGACAAACAGACCAGTCAGAGGATAATCACTCTTGCTTTGACCTCCTTGGATCTGAGTTTCAGTCTTGGTTGGTGATCCTGGGGTGAGGAATGCCAGTGTGCCAGAGCTTGTGGTGGCTGTAGAGAGGACACCCTCCTTATAGCTCTGCCAACAGCTCTAGCAGCTGCTGTGTAAACCTCAGCAATTTGGGACACAGCTCTCTCCACTCTGGAAGCAGAGTTCTACAATGGCAAAGAGTCAAGTAATTGGATGTCAAGATGAAGAAAGAGAACAAGTGTAATCAGACTATAGAATCTTTTTAGGGATAAAGAGGATAAAAATATGGAACAAGAAGTATAAAACAAAGTCAAAACTCTTGCATCAAAAGCTTCCAAGAAAAATGTAAACTAGTCACAGGCCATGGACGAGTTCAATAAGGATTTTGAAAATCAAGTAAGAGAAGTGTAGGAAAAATTGGGAAGAGAAATGAGAACAATGTAAGAAAATCACGAAAAGAGGGTCAGCAACCTAACTGAAGAAAATAACACCTTAAAAATAGACTAATTCAAATGGCAGAATAGACCCAAAAAGCCAATGAGGAGACGAATGTCTTAAAAAGCCAAATTGACCAGATAGAAAAGGAATTTCAAAAATTCAATGAAGAAAATGATTCTTTCAAAATGATTGGAGCAAATGAAAGCTAATGACTTTATGAGAAATCAAGATACTATACAACAGATCCACACAAGTAAAAAAAAATAGAAGGCAATGTGAAATACCTCATTGGAAATACCGCTAACCTGGAAAATAGATCCAGGAGAGATAATTTTAAAATTATTGGACTACCTGAAAGTCATGATAAAAAAAAAGCCTACAAATCACTCTTCAAGAAATTCTCAAGGAAAATTGACTTGATATTCTAGTACCAGAGGATGAAATAGAAATTAAAAGAATTCACCAATTTCCTCTTGAAAAAGATCCCCAAAAGAAAACTCCTAGAAATATCATAGCCAAATTCCAGGGTTCCCAGGTCAAGGATAAATTATTACAAAGAGTCAAGAAGAAACAATTTCATTATGGTGGAAATACAAGATCCAGCAACTTCTACACTAAGGCATCAAGGTGCTTGGAATACGATATTCCAGAGGTCAAAAAGCTAGGATTAAAACCAAGAATCATCTACCCAGCAAAACTGAGTATAATGCTTCAAGGGAAAACATGGTCATTCAATGGAATAGAGGACTTTCAAGCATTCTTTATTAAAAAAAAAACCGAAGCTGAACAGAAAATTTGACTTTCAAATACAAGAAGCATATAAAGCTTGGGAAGATAAACAGGAAAAAGAAATTAAAAGGAACTTATTGAAATTGAACTATTTACATTCCTACATGGAAAAACAATAATTGTAACTCATGAGACTTTTCTCAATATGAGGATAGTTGAAGAGTATGTGTGTGTGTGTGTGTGTGTGTAAGCATATATATATGTATACACATGCATATATACATATATATGTACATACATATATATGTATGTATAGGAGAGTGTATGTATGCATAAGTACATATGTGAGTGTGTGTATATGGGTGTAAAAAGAAGGAAAAGGATCAGTTGAATATGAAGGGATGATATCTAAAAAATAAAATTAAGAAGTGAGAGAAGAATATGTTGGGAGGAGAAAGAGAGAGATAGAATAGGATAAATTATCTCATATAAAAGAGGCAGGAGAAAATTGTTACCATGGAGGGGAAGAACACAAAGGTGAAAGAGAATGAGTCAACCTTACTCTCATTGAATTTGGCTTAAGGACAGAATAACATACACAAAAAATTGGGTATTGATTAATTGATTATTTAATTAATAATTAATTAATCAATTAGTCCTACAGGAGAGTAGGGGTGAAGGGTATTAAGAGGGGAGATGAGAGAAGGGAGGGCAGATTGAGGGAAAGGGTGGTTAGAAGCACACACTTTTTTCTTTAAATGCTTTATTAACTTCTGGTTTACAACATTCATTTCCACCAGATTTTGACTTACAATTTTCCCCCATTTTTTCCCTATCTACTGGCCCAGAATAGCAGTACCACAAGATATCCCCTCATCCAATCTGTTCTCTCCCATATATTCTCCCATACCCACTTCACCTTTACCATTAGGGCAAGGTGAATCTCTGTGACCCAATGCCTGCAAATCTTATCTCCCAATTACATGCAAAACAGTATTAATAATAGTATTTATATATATTTGAAACATTTTATTTTAAAACTTCGAATTTCAGATACATTCCCTTCCTCCCTTGTCACCCACTCCCTCTGGGGAGTATGTGTTGTTACATGTATAGCTATGCAAAACATTACCATAGTAGATATATTGTATAAGGCTGCTTATATTTCCCTCCCACCCATCTCACCCCCCACCTGGTCCATTCCCTACTTGATCCTGTCCCTCTTCTATAGTGGGTACTTCCAACCTCCCCTCCCCCCAAGAATGCCCTCTCATCCATCATCCCCCCTCTCATCCCCCTTCCCCCTACTCTCCTGAAGGGTGAGATATCCCATTTAGTATGTATGTCATTCTCTCCCTGAGCAAAATTCAATGAGGATACGGTTTTGCCTTTTTGCCTTCCTGTTCTTCCCCTCCCCTGCAACTACTTCCCCTTGCCTCTTCTACATGAGATAGTTTACCCCACGCTGTCTCTCCGCACCTCCTCTTGCCATTTTCCTCTCTCACCTCTTAACTTCTCCCCTTAAGTATCATTCCTTCCCACCAAATTCAACCTGTGCCCTCTATCCATGTATACATGTAAACATGTATACACAATTCACATATGTATTCATATGCCCATATACCCTTCTTCCATTATTTTCATAATGAGAAATGTTTCATCAGTCACAGTTATTGTTCTCCCATGTAGAAATGTACATAGTTCAATTTTAATAACTTCCTTTTGCTTTCTGTTCCCTGGTAACCGTCTCACGCATCTCTTGCTTCTTGTGTCTTAATGTCAAATTTTCTATTCAACTCTGTTTTTTTCCTAAAGAATGCTTGAAAGTCCTCTATTCCACTGAATGACCACATTTTCCCCTGGAACAAAATACTCAGTTTTGCTGAGTATATGATTCTTGGTTTTAATCCCAGGTCTTTTGCCCTTCAGAGTATCATATTCCATGCCCTTCAGTCCCTCAGTGTAGAAGCTGCCAGGTCTTGTGCTATTCTGATTGTGTTTCCACAATTTTGAAGTTGTTTCTTCCTGGCTGCTTATAGTATTTTCTCCTTGATCTGGATATTCTGGAACATGGCTATAATATCCCTAGGGGTTTTCTTTTTGTGATCTTTTTTGGGAGGTGATTGGTGGATTCTTTCTACCTCTATTTTGCCCTCTAGGTCTAAAACATCAGGGAAATTTTCCTTGAGAATTTCTTGCAGGGTGATTTCTAGGTTCTTTCTTTGATCATGGCTTTCAGGTAGTCCAATAATTTTTTAAATTATCTCTCCTGGATCTATTTTCTAGGTCAGTGGTTTTTCCCATGAGATATTTCACATTGCCTTCTATTCTTTCATTTGTTTGGATATGTTTAATAGCATCTTGATTTCTCATGAAGTCACTCGCTTCCAATAGTTCCAGTCTAACTCTGAAGGAATGAATCTCCTCAGTGAGATGTTGAGATTTTTTTTCTATCTGGAAAATTCGGCTTTTTAAGGCATTCTTCTCCTCATTGCCCTTTTGAGCCTCCTTTGTCATTTGAGTTAGTCTATTTTTAAGGTGTTTTTTTCCTCAGGCAGGCTGTTGACTCTCATTTCATACTTTCCCTGCATCCTTCTCATTTCTCTTCCCAATTTTTCTTCCACTTCTTTTATTTGGTTTTTATAATCCTTCTTATGCTCCACTATGACCTGTAACCCTCTCATATTTTCATTTCGGGCTTTTGGTGCAGGAGTTCTGACCTCACAGATCTCCTCCTGTTCCATGCTTTGATCCTCTTTGCCCCCAAAATAGGAGTCTAATGTTGCATTTTTCTGTTTATTTTGTTTCCTTTGCCTAGGCATGTTTACACTTAATTACTTGACTTTTGGTCTTGTTGCCACAGTCGGACTCTGCCACCAGACAGGGGAACTTCTGTCCCAAAAGTTGCGGTCTTCACAACTTCAGGAGGTATTGTTGTGTGGCCTCTGTGAAGCCTCCACATGCTCTGGCAAGCTGGATACCCACCCCAAGACCTCCACCACATACCGCAATCCAGATCCAGAGAGGTTAAAGCAAGAGCAATTACCCCCCATGACTGATCTCTGGATCCCCCTACAGCCCACAGGCCAGGAGCTGAAGCTGCCACTGAAGTTGCAAAATGGCGAGTGTGCCGTGTCTCCTCAGTGGCTTCTACCTCCCAGGGGAGGAAGCCGACACGTTCCCCCAATACTGTTCCCAAAGTCCATAGGGCACTACCCTCTCAATTTGTCCTAGGCATGACTGTGTTGATAATTCTGGTATCACCACAGCTGCTGGTGTTCTGGGGTCCCTCCAGCTGGCTGCTGCCCTGGCTGCCCTGGGGCTAAAACTGTGGCTCACTGTGGATTGTGCTAGGTTCCTAGAGGGCTGCCCTGTTGGCTCCCAAAGTGCAGTACTGGTCCTTCCTGCAGGGCTTCTGGGCTGTCCTCAGAGGTATGTTAGCTTCTCTGTGTCGTTCTTTGGGTGCTGGAGCTCCAAAAGTTGTTCAGAGTCCCCTTTTACATGATTTTGAAGTGCTGTGGGAGAGAGCACCTTGGAAATGCTGTTCCTACTTGGCCATCTTGGCTCCGCCCCCAGAAGCACAGCCTTTTTGAGAAGGCACAGGGACAAAGTAGGAAATAGAATAAGTGGGGGCCAGAATACGGTGTAGGGAAATATATTTAGTCTTTCACAAAATAACTACTATGGTTATGATTTGTATAACTACACATGTGCAGACTATATTAAATTGCTTGTCTTCACAGTGGGGGTGAGTGAAAAGGGAAGAAGGGATAGAACCTAGAAATCAAAGTTTGAAAAACAAATGTTAAAAAATTGTTTTTTATATGCACCTGGGAAATAAGATATACAGGCACTGGGGCATAGAAATCCATCTTGCCCTACTGGAAAGGTAGGTGGGGAATGGGGAGGATAAAAGAGAACAGATTGGGGGAAAGAATATTCAGTGGGCTTGCTATCTTGGGGTGGGGGTAGGGGAAATATGGGTAGAAAATATGTAACTCCAAATCTTGTGAAAATTAATGTTGAAAACTAAAAATGAATAAATTGAAAAAAAGATGATTGCTGCATATGTAGATATCCAAGTCATCTACATCACAGATACGGTATTTGAACGAGAGAGAGAGAGAGAGAGAGAGAGAGAGAGAGAGAGAGAGAGAGAGAGAGAGAGAGAGAGAGAGAGAGAGAGAGAGAGAGAGAGAAAGAGAAAGAAAGAAAGAAAGAAAGAAAGAAAGAAAGAAAGAAAGAAAGAAAGAAAGAAAGAAAGAAAGAAGGAAAGAAAGAAAGAAAGAGAAATGAGAGAGAGGGAGGGAGGGAAGGGGATGTTAAGGAGGGAGATTTGAAAGATATACCCAGGAATGAGCCTGAGGCACACACACACAGAGGGGCAAGGACATAGATCTTGTAAAAGATTTCCATCTGTAAATTAAAGTAGTTGGATTCTATTATCTTTAAAGCTTATTCTGGTTTTAAACTGTGATTCTGTTTGGCATGCTGCAAAATCAAGAAAAATGCAAAATTGCCACCTAGTGTCCATGAGTTATTTCAGCTTTTATGCTGCAGAAGTACTTGTAGGGAAAGTTACCGCTTTATTTAGAAAACAACATAGTATCATGTATTTAGAATCTGGAATGGACATTAGAAATTATTTCTTCCAAGCTCCACCATGTATATTTAAGGAGATCTCTTGCCCAAAGTCAAAGATGCTATCAAATCCAGCAATCAGTATAGTATGGCACCATTGGAATTATGGCCAGTAAAGAAGGAATAAGTCAAGTAAATCAGATTATGTTCAGAATATTAGATCAAGTATTGATATCTGTACTCTACTGAAGCATCAGTATAATACTTCACTGTGACAAGAAATTGACTGGGGCCTTTTAAGCTCCGAGTTAGCAGAAGAAAAGTGGAGGTGTATTTTATCAACCTGGCAAGGGTTTGAGGATGAGTCTGATATAAGATTTAAAGGAGACACTATAAGTTATTTAGTTTAACCATTTTATTTTATAGATGAGGAAACTGAGGCTCAGCAGGATTTATTGATTAAGTGACTTTCCCAGATTCACCCAGCTGATAAAGGGCAAAGTTATGATGTGGTTTCAGGATCTTTTTGACACCAAATATAATGTTCTTTCCATTAGACCACACCATGCCTTTTGCCTCTGGCCTTTTGAGGAATATCCTAGCTAAGTTTAGAGGAACTCATCACAAGAAGATTGGATACCAAGTGATAATTTCTTTTCAACCACAGTATCTCATTAAGATATTCTACTAAGGATGGAGCACCTGAACTTATGAAATCATGATCTGCTGAAGTATTCACATATGTATTAGCATGTTTAAGTGTTGTTATTTCTTTGTTTCTCATTATAAACAATTTTTAATCAAGTGGGGCAGAGATAAAGAACCAAAAATATTATGTATAGCCATGATTGAAGGTACTCACATGTTAATTAGTGCAGTAAATACTTTATTCAGTTTAATAATATTATTAACCCACCAACTTACCTGGAATAAATGGTTTCTTATTCCTGATGGTTCTTAAAAGCCTGTTTCTATACTGTTATTCTTTCTGTCAAGATGACCAGTGGTCAGATTTAATTTTATGGTACTAGAAAGCCTGGAGAGGTTCACTGAACCTGGAAATTGGCATGCCCATATTCCTGAAGTGGCAGCCCTATCCAAAATAGTTAGTCTAGAGTGTCAGTATTTCCTGATTTATGATTTACTGCAGACCCCGTTAACCAAAAGCATGTTATCACAAACAAAATGTTGCCCCAATACTGAGTTGACCCAAATCCCTCTGGGACAGAATGAAATTTATTCCCCTCCAGAATGATAGGGCAGAGTACTCACACAATGAGTTTTTTCCCTCTGAAGGTTGCTCCTACATGATGGACCATCCAGTCAAGCTCTTAATCCTAGGATGGAAACTTTATATTAAAAGAAATAATATTCTTTTGCCTGTTTTTCACAAGGCCTGCTTTGGTGGAATGCAGAGCATTCTGCCCAAAGAGGGAGGCAAGAGCTCCAGGAAGTTCATTTCTGAAAAAAGAAAGAAAGAAAGAAAGAAAGAAAGAAAGAAAGAAAGAAAGAAAGAAAGAAAGGAAGGAAGGAAGGAAGGAAGGAAGGAAGGAAGGAAGGAAGGAAGGAAGGAAGGAAGGAAGGAAGGAACGAAGAAAGAAACCTAGACAAAAACAAAGAAGATGTAGCTCTACCTTACTGCAAGGATAAGGGAAGGATTTGGAGAAAGGAAGAAGAGTAAAAGGCCTTGATAAATCATCTGTGCCTGTTGCAGTGGTTGCTATATAGTTATTCTGATCCTCCCCCTCTATAGTCTCTCTATGCCTAGATACTATGGTGAATAATAGTAATTAATAATAATAGTATATAGCACTTACCATGTGACAAGCACTGCGTTAATCACTATACAGTAATTAACTCATTTGATTCTCACAACAGCCCTGGGATGTAGGTACTATTATTATCCCCATCTTACAGATAAGGAAACTGAAGTAAACAGAGGTTAGGTGCCTTGCCCAGGGTCACACAGCCAGTATATTATCTGAAACTATATTTGAACTCAGTCAGGTCCTGACTCTAGGGCCCCTGTGCCACTACCCATGATGCTGTGATTTTAATTTTATATTCTTTACCAGAGTTTAGGCTTAATAAAATGAACAATTTAAGGAAGGTAGTATACTACAAGGAAGTTTTAAGTTTAATTCCATATCATTCATACTAGAGTTCTCTGGGAAGGCTACCATCCATAATTGCCCGACAACCATCAATTGCCATTTCTTTGCAATGGTAGATGAAACTGCCACTCAACCTGATGTCCTAGTCTTTACAATGCTATTCTTAAATCTTAGCTGCCCATGGGAACAAGTATTCATTGAATACTTCCTATGTGCCAGGCATTTTGTAAACTCTTTGCAAATATCATCTCATTTGATCCTCAAAACAACTCTGACAAGATAGATTCTATTATTACCTCTGTTTTGTATATAAGGAAGCTAACTTAATCAGGGTCACATAGCTAGTAACTGTCTAATGCTGGGTTTGAACTAAGGTCTCCCTGACATATATCCACTTTGCCACTGAGGGGAATATTTCTTAGCAGTGCTGATCTCTAAGAAAATAAGAATCGGGGTACTATATCATGGCTGTATCTCTGTGCACATTGTCCCAGTATGTGGTAGAACCCAAGTGTACCTTAAGGTCCAGGAAAAAACATTCTCTGATCTTTCCATTTTCCCATGCTTTTACTCTATGTTATACTCTGTGATATGAATAAATGGAATTGATCAGCAAGTTGACAGAATCTCTAGATAGATTATTTCTGTTTTAGCTTCAAAGCTTGTTTAGGATTAACTTATTCTTTTAATAAAAAAGTGAAAGAGCACCTATACTATGCTTGGAACTTTGAGAATATGAATGTAAGGAATCTTGAAAATATTTGGGGGTTAATCCCATATCAGTGCTCATTGAAATTCCTTCCCCCTCTTCTCAATTTAATCAGTTCCTTTTCTACATTTTCTTTTGGAGCTTCCTTGAAGAATCAATACCTAATGTGCTGGAAGCCTTCCTCTAGAACATTTTTACATTTCACAGGGACCATAGCAACACTCAGGGTTACCTATCTCTGCAGTCCTTCACATGGCCACAGGAGTAGCCCAACTCCTATTCCAATCATCTCTTCAATATTCTCTTTTCTCTTATTTCCTACACATAAGGCATCACTGGAAATATGATGACATGCATAAGAATATAGCGTATGCCCACTGTGCGTTAATCCATTACCTTTTTAGTCATCTGCAATCTAGATTCTTTAAAAATTGTGGCATTACAGAGTTCACAACCATATAGCATTGCTCTAATAGCATTTGTGCTTTAAAAAAGGAGGAAGAAAAGAATATGGCACAAAGAAGTAACTTGGTATAATCAAAAGAACCATTTCTCGTATGAAATTCAATTTATTCTCTTCCTTTTAATAAACTTTAAATGCAAATCATGGTCTATATCCATTGTCTATCTTGTATAAATATTTCAATATACAGATCAATGGAGAAGATACTCAGTTTTCTGTAATACCCTATTTAATAGGTATTTTTTCATTTATTGTTTTCCTATATGGTTTACTGGTCCAGTCACTTGTGAATACTCCTGGATTATATTGAAAAGGAACTCTAATGTCCTAGGGATTGATACAGTCAGCATGATCTTTTCTGCTAACAGGATGAAATAGACATAATGGTTCCTCTGTGACTAATGATTTAAAGTTGATTATTATAGAAAAGCTTACAAATCTATTCCATTTTTGTTGTTTTCATTTTTATTCTTAAGATGATGTGACTCTGGGGTGGCTAGGTGGCACAGTGAGTAGAGCGTCAGCCCTGGAGTCAGAAGAACCTGAGTTCATATCGGACCTCAGACACTTACACACAAACAAAAACCTAGCCGTGTGACCTTGGGCAAGTTACTTAACCCCAATTGCCCTCCAAAAATGCAAAAAAAAAAAAAAAAAAAAAGAAAGATGATGTGACTCAGACGGGTCTCATACCAAATTTTCTGCAGACTTATATTCAGTTCCAGTGCTTTTCATCGTTTATGAATTTATATTGCTTATAATTTTCCATTAACCCTTCGTGTGTGTGTGTGTGTGTGTGTGTGTGTGTGTGTGTGTTTCAAGGGGAGGGTGTTGTTTTTTAAACTTATGATTTGTATTTTAAGTGAGTATCCCCTTTAATATCTTCACCTGAATCAGGTTCAGTAAAGTTCTTGCCCTGGTGTCCCTTGACCACATTGATAGACACTGGTTTAAAACTCACAGTGGCCTCCTGCTTGATTCACTTTCTTGAATGGGTGATTTAGCAAATAACTGATTGATGGTGAGGTAGAGAACCCAAAGAGTTCTACACTGCCACCAAGATATCCAGTCTTGTCTTTTGCACAATTTCTGCCCTTATGTCTTTGTCCAGTTCTTAAATCCCCTAGAATGTTTCTGTTAGGGCAAACTGGTATGCTAAGCAATCTCCAGAGGAACCAGACCATAACCACCACCATTTTGATAAATAATATACTTCAAATATAATTTCAGTTTTTCAGTTCCTCAAATCAGCTTTGTATTCAGCAACAGTCGTTCTGACTATTAGTTTTGGCTAAATTAATCAAATATCATGGTGGCATGAACGACAGAGACTAGAAATAGTCACTATTTCCTGCATATTGTCATGTAGACAGGTCATAACTAATTAATTTGACAGAAAGTCACTTGTGTAAATGACTCAGGTACAAATTATTTTGTGTGTTTATTTATTTAATCAAAATAATTTATGTAGCAAAACTTCATTTAGTGGTGTCTCCCGATTAATCAAATTTTCAGCTTATTAAACTTTTGGAAGCAGAGAGGTGACTTTTAATAAAATCTAAATAGTATGAATTCTTTCTTGCCTTAGTAAATAAAAGATACTGAACATAAATTAATTTCGTCATGGATGACTAAAAATGTTTTAGTGCCTCTGAAAGGCCTACATTCTGGTTGTCAATATTTGTCACTATTGATGAATAAGAGCCTGGGTCAAGCTATGAGTACTGACCACAGGTCATCTTATGACTATTATTAGAGCAATGTCATCTTGTTCTTCTTCAAGAATGAAGGAAAACAAGCAATTACCCAGGTTTTGGGCCTCATCTCTTCTTTCCCATTCTATTGTAAGTTTTTTTTTTAAACTAATCTGACAGTGTACACAAATGTGTTTCATTAGATCACATTATACCTCTACTCAAGAGCTGTCAGTATTACCCTGTTGCCTAGTGAATAAAGTTTAAAGCCCAAAGCCTTCACTTTCTAACATCAGCCTATTTATACAATCTTATCTCATATTATTAATTCCAGGTAGACCAAACTGCTCTTTATCACTTGTTATCATCTTAGCTTCTCTAATTTATTTGCTTTTGCTCATACTATCCTATATTACTGTCCTATAAAGTCCTTTCCTTCAAGATCCAGCTCAGGTTCTGTTTCTTCCAGGAAGTCTTCCCTAATGTAACTTAGCCTACTTCCCTTTCTCTCCTGCCATTGAAAGTGACCTCTTCCTCTTCAAATATAGCACCTTGCCTGGTTCTCCTTTGAATCTGTCACATTTCTATCTTGCATAATACTTATGTCTTGTGTCATACATATAGCTATACATAGAAGCAAATATTTTATATGTTCTGTATCACAGTGGCCATCAAATAGTAGACTTGGTGAATGTTATTGATTGATTGATTAATAACATATCTCATCACCCTACCTCTTTAGATTGTAAGTTTTTGTTGTCAGGGTCTGCTGTTTTTAAACCTTTTATCTATTCCTAATTTCTTATACAGTTCTCAAAAGCCTATCTGCATTATAGGGTCTAAGCATTCTCACTATGTATAGTTGTCCTTTAGAAGAACTAGCATTTCAAGTACTCTTAGAATCATGACTCTCTCTTAGGATTGGAAGGGATCTTAAAAGTTATTTACCCTAAGCTCCACTTTTTACATGTGAGAAAAGAGAAGCTCCAGAGAGTCTGAATGATTTTTTCCAAACCTCACACAGAGAGATAGAGGTAGAGCCAGGATTTGAATGCAGGTCTTCTGACTTCCATACCAGTGTTCTTTGTAATGCAGTACTTGTCCAAGGGACTGTCTTTTCCTTTTCTTTTGCTCTCTCAGTGCTTAGCACTCAACATATACTTGAATACTTGTTTTTTATGAATCCAGATTTATTTTTTGAATGATATTACTTCTGCCTTATCAAGGATATGAAGATATCTTCCAAATACCTCTTCCTAAAGAAGTGTATTGGTTTTATCATTTCCTAACACCAGGTGGCAGCATTAACTTATTTAGAAACATATTCAGATGTGATATCTAAAAACACTAAACCTAGCTAATAAAGGAATTCTTCTGCTCTTTACTGTTACAAAGGAAATTCATCATTTGAGTTTAATTGTTTTAAAGTCAAATACTGATTGCGAGTTTATTTCATACACATTACATTAGCATTGTAATCTTACTTAATAGTTCTCACAATTAATGATCACAAAATGAAGGGTTTAAGAGAACCCACTTTTATTTTAAAGGACACATTTGTTTTTGACTCTTGATGTATTTTTAAACCAGCCATTCATATTTCATTATCATGTCTGATATGTTTGTGGTGCTTTATACACTGCAGGGTGAATCCATAAAAATTATAACAACCAACCTGTAAAATAACTTTATGAGATATATGTAGCAAGTGTTGTTATCCCTGTTTCACAGGTAGAAAAACTAAGGCACAGAGATATCAGAATCTCAGAGCTGAACGGGTTATCAGAAGTCACTTGGTCTACTTGTACATTAACCAGAATCTTCTTTACATCATACTTGACAAGTGATTATCCAACCTTTCCTTGATCTCTAATAAAAGAGAACATGCCAAATTCAATAGCATCCCATTCCATTTTGTCATAATTCTAATTAATGGAAAATTTCCTTCACATATAAATTAAATCTTTCAGGGGTGGAGCCAAGATGAAGGACTAAAAGCAGATACTTGTTTGAGATCTCCCCCAAACCCTTCCAAATACCTGTAAAAATGACTCTAGACAAATTCTATAGCTGCAGAACCCACAAAATGACAGAGTGAAATATATCACCATTCCAAGAAAGCCTGGAAGGTCAACAGGAAGGATATATAACACCAGACTAGGAGCAGAGTGCAGTCTGGTGTGGGCCACACTGGGCACAGAAGCCACAGCAGTCTTAGGGGACTGAATTGCTGGCAGCTGTGGCTGTTTCCAGACTTTTCAATACACAAATGCTGAGAACATTGTGAAAGGTCAATGGTGGAACTCTGTGGGACCTGAGGAAAAGAGGAGAGCATGGTCCAGCCCTAGCCCCAGGGTAGTAAAGGTGGAAGCAGTGGCAACAGTAGCAGTAACAGCTGCTTCCAGAGCTCTGGGCCCAAAGATGTTGGGGAATGCAATGACTAAAACAAAAGCCCTGAAGCTTGGGACAGTATAACCACCCCACACCCACTGGAAACAGAGTCCTGCCTTCACAGAGAGTTAGAAAGTCAAGTATTTGGCTGGGAGGATGAACAAACAACATAATAAAAGTCAGACTATAGATTCTTACTTTGGTGACAGAGATCAAAGCGTGGAATCAGATGAAGACAACAAAGCCAAATTCCTATATGAAAAACCTCCGAGAAAAATATGAATTGATCACAGGCTATAGAGGAGCTCAAAAAAGATTTTTAAAATCAAGTAAGAGAAGTGGAGGAAAAAATTGGGAAGAGAAATGAGGGTGATGCAAGAAAAATCATGAAAAACAAGCCAACAGCTTGCTAAAGGAGATCCCAAAAAATACTGAAGAAAATAACACCTTACAAAATTAGACTACCCCAAATGGCAAACGAGGTCCAAAAAGCCAATTAGGAGAAGAATGCCTTAAAAAGCACTATTGGTCAAATGGAAAAGGTAGACCAAAAGCTCACTGAAGAAAATAATTCCTTCAAAATTAGAATGAAGTAAATAGAAGCTAATGACTTTATGAGAAATCAAGAAATTATAAAACAGAACCAAAAGAATTTAAAAAAAAATAGAAGGCAGTGTGAAATATCTCATTGGAAAAAAAACACTGACCTGGAAAATAGATTCAGGAAAGATAATCTTAAAATTATTGGATTACCTGAAAGCCATGATAAAAAAAGAGCCTAGTCATAGTCTTTCTGTTTTTTTTTAAACAAATGCTTTATTAACTTCTGTTTTACATCATTCATTTCTGCCAGATTTTGAGTTACAGTCATTTTCCCCCTGTAATTCCCCTACCCAACCTCCCAGAATAGCAATCCCACAAGATATCACTTCCTCCAATCTGCTCTCTCCCATACCTTCTCCCATACCCCCTTCGACTTTTCCATTAGAGGAAGGTGAATCTTTGTGTCCCAATGCCTGCACATCTTATTTCCCTATTACAAGCAAAAGCGTATTAATAATACTATGTATATTTGAAAAATTTAATGTTAAGACCTCGAATTTCAGATCCATTTCCTTCCTCCCTTGTCACCCATTCGCTCTGGGGAGATAAGTAATTCAGTATATTTTGTACATGTCTAGCTATGCAAAACATTATCAGAGCAGATATATTGTACAAGGCTGCTTATAATTCCCTCCCACTCATCCCACCCCCCACCTGGTCCATTCCCTACATGATCCTGTCCCTCTTCTATAGTGGGTACTTCCAACCTCCCCTCCCCCCAAGGATGCCCTCCCATCCATCATCCCTCCTCTCATCCCCCTTCCCCCTATCCTGCTGCAGGTTAAGATATCCCATTTAGTATATATGTCATTCTCTCCCTGAACCAAATTCAATGTGAATGTGGTTTTGCCTTTTTAGCCTTCCTATTCTCCCCCTCCCTTGCAACCACTTCCTCTTGCTTCTTCTACATGGGATAGTTTACCCTACCCTGTCTCTCCCCATCTCCTCTTGCCACTTTCCTCTCTCACCTCATAATTTCATCCCTTGAGTATTCTCCCTTCCCAACAAATTCAACCTATGCCCTCTATCCATGTGTAAGTGTAACCATATACACACACATTCACATATGTATTCATTTGACCACATACCCTTCTTCCATTATTTTCATAGTGAGAAAGATATCATTAGTCACAGTTATTGCTTTTCCACATAGGAATGTAAATAGTTCAACTTTGATAAGTTCCTTTTGATTTCTTTTCCCTGATTACCTTCTCAGGCATCTCTTGCTTCTTGTGTCTGGATGTCAAATTTTCTATTCAATTCTGGTTTTTTCCTCAAGAATGCTTGAAAGTCCTCTATTTCACTGAATGACCACATTTTCCCCTGAAACAAAATACTCAGTTTTTCAGGGTAGGTGACCCTTGGGTCCATTCCCAGTTCTTTTGCCCTCTGGAATATCATATTCCATGCCCTTAGATCCCTCAGTGTAGAAGCTGCCAGGTCCTGGGCTATTCTGATTGTGTTTCCACAATATTGAAATTGTTTCTTCCTGGCTGCTTGTAGTATTTTCTCCTTGATCTGGGGATTCTGGAACCTGGCTATAATATTCCTGGGAGTTTTCTTTTTGGGATCTTTTCAGGAGGTGATCAGTGGATTCTTTCAACCTCTATTTTGCCCTCTGGATCTAAAACATCAGGGCAGTTTTCCTTGAGAATTTCTTGAAGGGTGATTTCTAGGTTCTTTCTTTGATCATGGCTTTCATGTAGTCCAATAATTTTTAAATTGTCTCTCCTGGATCTATTCTCCAGGTCAGTGGTTTTTCCCATGAGATATTTCACATTGCCTTCTAATCTTTCGTTTGTTTGGATCTGCTTACAGCATCTTGATTTCTCATAAAGTCACTAGCTTCCATTTGCTCCAGTCTAACTCTGAAGGAATGAATCTCCTCAGTGAACTTTTGAGATTCTTTTTCCATCTGGCAAATTCGACTTTGTAAGGCATTCTTCTCCTCATTGCCCTTTTGGGCCTCCTTTGCCATTTGAGTTAGTTTATTTTTTAAGGTGCTGTTTTCCTCAGTCAGGCTGTTGACCCTCATTTCATACTTTTCCTGCATCCTTCTCATTTCTCTTTCCAATTTTTCCTCCACTTCTCTTATTTGATTTTTAAAGTCCTTCTTAAGGTCCTCTATGGCCTGCAACCCGCTCATGTTTTCCCTGGGGCTTTTGGAGCAGGACTTCTGACCTCACAGTCCTTTTCCTGCTCTATGCCCCCAAAATAGGAGTCTAAGGTTGCATTTTTCTGTTTCCTTTGCCTTGGCATGTTGCCACTTAATTGCTTGACTTTTGGGCTTGTTGCCATACTATGGCTTTAAGGCTAGATAGAGGAATTTTCGTCCTGAACGTGTGGGGGGCAACTTCCATTTCTGGCAAGCTGTAAACCCACCCACAACTTCCACCCTAGATCACAATCCAGATCCAGGGAGGTTAAAGCAAGAGCAATTACCCCCCAAGACTGAACGCTGGATCTCCCTACAATTTGCAGGCCAGGAGCTGGAGCTGCCTCTGAAAACTACAAAATGGCGTGTCTCCTTAGCAGCTTCTAGCCCCCAGGGGAGGGAGTTGATGCATTCCCCAAATACCAGTCCCAATGTCCATAGGACACTAAACTCTTACTTTGTCCTAGGCATGACTATGTTGATAATTCTGTAGTCGCCACAGCTCCTGGTGTTGTGGGGTTCCTCCAGCTGGCTGCTGGCCCTGCCGCCCTGGGGCTAAAACCTCGGCTCACGCGGACCTGGGCTCTGCTTGGCTCCCCACGCTCTGTGAGCTGCGTACTGCCAGGTCCCAGACTGCTGCGCTGGTCCTTCCTGCAGGGCTGCTGGGCTGTCCTCAGCAGGAGGTTAGCTTCTCTGTGTCGTTCTGTGGGTGCTGGGGCTCCAGAAGTTGTTCAGAGTCCCCTTTTCATAGTTTGGGGGGAATCTGGGGGCAGAGTGGCTTGGATTAGCTGTTTCTATTCCGCCATCTTGGCTCAGCCTCAGTCATAGTCTTTCAAGAAATTATCAAGGAAAACTGCCCTGACATTCTATAACCAGTTGGTAAAATAGAAGTTGTAAGAATCCACCATCACCTCTTGAAAGAAATCCCAAAAAGAAAACTCTTAGGAATGTTGTAAACAAATTCCAGACTTCCCAGGTCAAGGATAAAAATATTTTAAGCTGCCAGAAAGAAACAATCCGAGTATTGTGGTAATGCAATCAGGATAACACAAGACTTAGAAAATTTTACATTAATGGATCTAAGGGCTTGGAATATGATATTCCAGAAGTCATAAGAGATAGGATTAAAACCAAGTATCACTGACCTAACAAAACTGAGCATAATTAAAATGATGTGCAATGGAATAGGGGAGTTTAAGGCATTTTTGATGAAAAGATCAGAGCTGAATAGAAAATTTAACTTTCAAATATAATAATCAAGAGAAGCATGAAAAGGTAAACAGGAAAGAGAAATCATAAGGGACTTATTAAAGTTGAACTCTTTACATTCCTCCTTTACATCCTATAGATGATATTTGTAAGTCATTAGCACTTTCTCAGTATTAGGGTAGTTGGAAGAAATATATAAGTAGGTAGATAGACAGATAGACAGATGAACCCACAGATAGATAGGTAGATAGATAGATAGATAGATAGATAGATAGATAGATAGATAGATAGGTAGGTAGATAGATGGCACAGAGTGAGTTGAATATGAAGGGATGCTATTTAAAAATAAAATTAAGGGGTGAGAGTGGAATGTATTGGGAGAAGGAAAAGGGGAATGATAGAAAAGTGTAAATTATCTCACATAAAAGAATTAAGAAAAAGGTTTCACAATGGAGGGGAAAAGGGGTGAAGTGAGAGCGAATAAGTGAACCTTACTCTCATCAGATTTGGCTTAAGGAGGGAATAACATACACACTCAATTGGGGATCTTAATCTACAGGAAAGTAATGGGGAAGAGGATGGGGGTGATGATAGAAGGGAGGTCAGATTCGGGGAGGGGATATTCAGAAGCAAATATTTGTGAAAACGGACAGGGTCAAAAGTGAAAATGTAATAATGGTGGGGCAGGATAGGATGGAGGGAAATATATTCCTTCACAACAAAAACATTTTGGAAATGTTTTGCATAACTACATATGTATAACTTATATTGAATTGTTTGCCTTCTCAATGAAGATGGGTAGGACAGGAAGAAGGGAGAGAATTTGTAACTCAAAGTTTTAAAAACAAATGTTAAAAATTGTTTTTACATGCAACCAGAAAATAAGATATACAGGCAATGGGGTATAGAATATCATTATAATGCCTGCAAGAAAGTAAGGGGGAAAGGATGGAAGGGTGTGTGTGATAGAAGGGAGGCTAGAATGGGGGAAGGAATAATCTGTATGCTTGCAATCTTGGGGTGGGGGGAGGGAAGAGATGGAGAGAAAATTTGGAACTCAAAGTCTTGTGGGAATGAATGTTGAAAACTAAAAATTAATTAATAAAAAATGAAACCTTTCTTGCTGCCACTTCCACGCATTGCTTCTAGTTCTTCCTCTCTTCTTAGATCAAGGAAAACAACCCCAGTTCTTCTTTTGTGTGATGCTGTATCCTATGATAAAGTCAACTCTCCTCCCCATTTCCCACTCACAGTCTTAACATCTCTAGATTAAATATGGCCATTTTCCTCAGTTAGTCTTCATGTGCCATGAGCTTGACTCACTTTGCCATCCTGGGTCCTCTTCAGTATATCGATGTCTTTTCTAAAATGGGACACACAGAGTTTAATATAATATTCCAGATGTATTATATAGCAAGATAAGCTACATAATAATAGAACAATGACTTGCTTCTCTCTGTATGCTCTCTCTGTCTTAATGTCACCTTATGGAAATTAAAGACCAGTCCAAAGTTACCAGTTAGATCTAAGGCCAAACCAAATAGTACATCTGGGGAAACATTTTTTAAATTACTCTCTTTGCTCCCTTGGTAACTTTTCCTTTGTCTACTATCCATTTCCTTTTTGTGATCTTTATATTTTCATAATATTGCATCTGGGATATCACCTTACTTTGCATTAACACACTTATAATTCATCTTTCCTATGTAATGCCAGTATATAGATATAAGACCCTCATCTACCCAATCCAGGCATTACAAGCATTCCTGCCCTCAGTATTGAACCTGAATGAAATGAAGATCAGAACCTAAATCTGAGTATTTGCTTTTGTGTTTTTTTTTTTTTTAAATAACCCCACCCTCACCCCACACTGGCCTTTCTTTATTTGACCTCATGGCAAAGACCTGGGTTCAGGTACTTACAGGAGATTAC
The DNA here is from genome assembly GCA_011680675.1 of Gymnobelideus leadbeateri. Lineage (NCBI taxonomy): Eukaryota > Metazoa > Chordata > Mammalia > Diprotodontia > Petauridae > Gymnobelideus > Gymnobelideus leadbeateri. Next base: position 370,092 of record WOXC01004875.1, read on the forward strand.
TTATAGGGAAGTTGGCAAAAAATAAGCATTTTATTATTATGTAGCATAGGAAGTACTCCCCCCACAAATAGCACATACATATATAATGTCTGGCAGTATAGTTCATCCCCATAAATACAAGAAACTCACCCAATGGGAGAGATAGAGAGTTATACTGGTGAAGTTACATGCTCAGAATTGAAATTCAAATGGGTAGCTCTATACCCTAAAAATGGGCTTGGCGGAGAGCAGGTAATCGATGCCAGATTGAGAAGGTGCATTTCTAATCAGTCTCATATGATTGAAAACTTCTCAGGTCTGTTTATCAATTTCAAGATCCAGAGGTTAGGGGGCATAGATGAAGGTGAAAATTCTTTATCAGGAACAGAAATTGACTCAGGGTTTGAGTTTGCTATACAATGCATCAGAAAAAGAGTGGCTCATAGGCCCCTTCAGTTGGTCAAGATATTTATCTATTCAGAAGCTGTTAGGGTTAAAATAGGTCATAACAGTGGACAAGTACAAAATTGTCCAATATTGTCCATGTGCTGTATGGACATTAGGACTACTTAGCTCAAATGACTCCATGTTGGAATTCTAACATCATAACAATAATATAATACAATTAAAATTACAGTTGCCACACCACTGTGCCACAGTGCTATTTTTTTTCCAGTCAAATTATTCAAATACTTATTAAAGTGCTGCAAAATTAGATTTGGTTTTACCTCATTAAAGTTTTGACCACATAGAGTAAAAGATTTAAGCCAGGCATCAACAACCCTTTCCTGTCCATCCTTCCCTATCCCCATCACCACCCTTAATATATTTCTCAAGCAAATCATCCCAATGAGATTAAAGTAATAATAATAAGATAGAACCTAATGCCAACATTTTGTCATAGGATCATAAACCTGAATCTAGAAGGGACCTCCAAGGCCACCTAGTCCCAATCCCTTTAATACCTTTTTATTTCATTGTATTTTGCTTTGCTTTATTACACTTCACAGATAACTGCTTCTTATAAATTGAAAGTTTGTGGCAACCCTGTGTCAGTGGTGCCATTTTTCTAAGAGCATGTGCTCACATTGTGTCACTGTATCATATTGTGATAATTCTACCAATATTTTAAACTTTTTCATTATTATTACATCTGTTATTGGTGATCTGTGATCTGTGATCAATGAACTTTGGTTTTACTATTGTAATTGTTTCAGTATGTCCATATAAGTTGGTGAACTTACTTGATAAATATTGTGTGCATTCTGACTGCTCCACTGAGTGGCATTCCCCTGTCTCCCTCCCTCTCTTTGGGTCTCCCTATTCCCTGAGACACAACAATATTGAAATTAGGCCAATTAATAACATTACAGTGGCTTCTAAGTTTTCAAGTGAAAGAAAAAGTCAGTGATGCAGCAAATTTCATTGCTGTCTTGTTTTGAGAAATCACCATAGCTACCCCAAACCTCACCGACCACCCTCCTGAACACCCAGTATTCATCAACGTGAGGGCAAGACCCTCCATTAGCAAAAAGACTGTGACTTGCTAACTGCTCAGATGACAGCTAACATTTTTAGCAATACAGTATTTTAAATTAATTTATGTACATTGTGGGGTTTTGTGACATACTCTTACATATTTAATAGAGTACAATATAGTGTAAACATAACTTTTGTCTGCACTGGGAAACCAAGAAATTCATGTGACTCTCTTGATTACAATATTCTGTTTGTTGCAATGACCTGGAAACAGACCTGCAATATTTTCAAAGTATGCCTATATGTTGTACACGCACTTATTATCCCTATTTTATTATACATATATATATATATATATATATATATTATCCATATTTTACTGATGCAAAAAATAGGCTGGGGGTGGCTAGGTGGCGCAGTGAGTAGAGTGTCAGCCCTGGAGTCAGAAGTACCTGAGTTCAGATACGGCCTCAGACACTTAACGCACACACAAACAAAAACCTAGCCGTGTGACCTTGGGCAAGTTACTTAACCCCAATTGCCCTCCAAAAAGCAAAAAAAAATAGGCTGAGAGAAATTAAGTGACTTGACCATGGTTGTACATCTATTAAGTATCTGAAGAAGGATTTGAAATAAAATTGTTCATCAAAATGGCAGAGAGAAACAGGAATTCTGTGCAGCTCCAGCTTCTACTACTTCCAATTCATGAAAAAAAATATGACTATAGACAAACTTTGGAGCTACAGAACCCACAAATGGCAGAGAGAAGCTAACCCCCCACTGAAGACAGTCCAGCAGGCCAGCAGGAAGGGGCCAGCACAGTGTACTGGGAGCCAAGGCCAGCCCTGCACAAGCCCGAGGTTTTAGCCTCAGGGTTGCCTCAACCAGTCACTGGCTGGAGGGACCTCAGATCACCAGCAACTATGGCAGTTTACAGAATTATCAACACATAGATGCTAAGGACAATGTGAGGGGTCAGTGCAATGTGGACTTTGGGATCTGGTAGTTCGGGAGTGCGGTCTGGCCTTTACTCCCTGAGGGAGAAGCCGCTGAGGCACTGAGGCCAGGCAGTTACTTCCACATGGAGGTCTCAGCTCCTGGCCTGAAAATTGATGGAGGACCAAGGAAATAGTCTGAGCGGTAATTGCTCTTGTTTTAAGCTGCTTGGATCTGGACTGTGGTCTAGGGTAGAGGTCCTGGGGAGCATAACCTGTTTGCCATAGTGTGTGGAGGAACAGAGAGGGCATCCAACTAACAGCTCCAGCACCTGTGAAAACACCAGCTATTGGGACAAAGCTCCCCTGACTGGTAGCAGAGTCCTACTGTGGCAAAAAGCTCGAAAGTCAAGTAATTGAGTGGAAACATGAGCAAACAAAGGAAGAAAATCAAACAGAGCAATCCAACTTTACTATTTTGGAGACAAAAAGGATCAAACCATGAAAGGGGAGAAAGACAATAAAGTCAGAGGCAAAGGAAAATGGTTACAATGGAGGGGAAGAACAGGAAGGCAAAAGAGAATAGGTCAACCTTATTCTCATTGAATTTGGCTCAGGGAGGGAATGACATGCACACTAAATAGGGTACCTCACACTGCAGGAGAGTAGAGGGGAAGGGAATGGGGGGTGATGGAAGGGATGGCAAGCTGGGAGGGGGAGGGAAGTTGGAAGCACCCACTTTTGAAAAGGGACAGGATAAAAGTAGAGAATAGAACAAGTGGGAGGTGGGATAGGATGGAGGGAAATATAGTCAGTCTTTCACAATATATCTAGTATAGAAATGTTTTGCATAGCTACACACATACAACCTATCTTGAATTGCTCATCTTCCCAGTAAAGATGGGTAACAAGGGGGGAAGGGAAAGAATCTGGTATTCAAAGTTTTAATATCAAATGTATATATATATATATATATATATATATATATATATATATGTGTGTGTGTGTGTGTGTGTATATGTATATATGTGTATATATATATATATGTACTATTATTAATATTATTTCACATGTAACTGGGAAATAAGATATACAGGCACCAGGGCATAGAGATCCACTGGTGTTTTCTCAACTACCCAAGGTATTATTTGGGTGGCCTCTCTGAAGCCTCCACTCCAAATGTTCATTTGTACTAATTGTGCCCAAACCATGGTAGAGCATTCAGAATGCATTTTGGTATGATCAAACTCAGTGGGACACGCTGTATCTTGACTTCAACATAGTCAATGTCATTTTGATCCTCTTCAAGAATGGACAACAACCAACCTACCTACTATTTACCAAGCACTGTAGAGACACAAAGAAAGGCAGAATATGCTTCCTGCTTCTAAGGAGCTTAGAATCTAATGGGGGAAGAGAATATGTAGCAAGAAGTTAAAAGGATATGGTAGAGGGAGGGTACCTGGTGATAAAGTGCTACAACAGCATGGGGAAAATGAAATGGCTGCCTTACACTCCCTCCTTTAATAAAGTATATGGTGATATCCATCCTTCACCTTTTCCAGTCAGGGTGAGGGGAAGGACCCAAGGGGAAGGGACAGAAAGAAGCTAAGGAGGAGGTGTAAGTCTCAGAGCTGATGTGATCTTTCAGGAAGCTGAATTTCTGAAAACAATGATGAAGTCCAGGAGAACAGCTAGGTGAGAAATAAAAACAAATCACACAGTCTCTCTGGGCCTTAATTATCTCATCAGTAAAATGGGCTGTCTTTCAAGGGGTGTTGTAAAAGGAACACTTCATAAATACCAACATGCCATATAAATGTGGGTATTATTTATAATTTATAAAACAAATGAGTTGACTCTATAGCAAAATAATGAAAACCCCTCAGAGACAAAACAAGGAAAATGGCTGAAACAAAACTTAAAAAGCTATATAAATAGATATGTGTATATGTACTGTGTGCTTTAATTATGATTATATTGCATATATCATATTATATATAAATATGCATATAAAATTCATGAATAATGGTAGTTATTTGTAGTGATTTCTTATTCTTACCATTTTCTGCTTATACCTGTTTACATGTTTCTGCTGAGCAAGATAAGAGGGCATTGGTTCAGCTCTTTGGCTTACATTTTTGTTTCCATGTGCATCCTATACAAATGCACAGACATATGTTATTCAGCCAAACCTAAATTATCTCCTTATCTCTCAAGAAATGCTTTTCTGGATTCCATCCTTGAGTTTCCTGCCTCAACTCATCAATGTGACTTGGAACAGCTCAAACTCTGTTCACCCATAAACATTCGACAAATATGAATAATTATGTCCCTTTCTCTATTCTATATTTTGAGAAGCCATTCTAGTACCTGAGCAAGAAACAGAGCATTGCACCTTAGCAGGGAGTTTAGAGGAATTGAGTAAATCAAGTTCCCAACTTCAAATCAACTCAGTGAACTGTGATTCCCTAGTCTATACTCCTTTGTATGAGTCACTACAAATGTGTATCATCAGGCAAGTCAGCCTGATACAATGGTGCATGCACTGGGCTTGCAGAGAGATGGCTATCATTTGAATATTCCACCTCATAACAATGGAACCCTAGTCAAGAGATTTTATCTTTCTGTACCTTAGTTTCCCCATTGGTAAATGGAAGATTATGCATGACTGTAATGTTAATAGAATGGGAAGATCTTCCCTGTCTGTTAATAGGCCTCTGTGACCACATGTGTTCAGTCATAGATATCTTGCTGCTTTCACCACCATGATATATTCTCAGTGACATAGAGCCGATTGGGGAAGGAACTTGCCTAAATGGAAGCCTGCTGAGGAAAGGCTTGCTTCCAGGAAGGCTTTCACACCTTTTGGTACTGAGCTAGACACTGAGCCATGTGAGTTGTGATGCCTTCTGGCCCTGAGCCTATTAGTTGAAAAGCTATATATGTATATGTAGGTATACACACACAGACATATATATATATATATACATGTATGTATATCTCCATACACATATATGCATATGTATGTATACACACACCTATGTATATATATGCATACACATATGCATAAACACATATGTATATATGTACATACCTGTGTGTGTGTGTCTGTGTGTGTGTGTGTGTGTGTGTACTGGGAGGTTGACATTTTACTTTGGGGGTTTTCTCATGAGAAGAACCTTTTGATTTCCTGATCAATCTTGAATAACCATTTGTTCAGAGCCTCCAGACTGCTTAGATTTCTGTGTTCCCTCAATCCAGTCATGTATGTAAAGTGTATAGTCATACTGCTTTATCAGACAGTTAAAGCCCTGTCTGTTGATCTTTGTGCTGATTTCTTTGCTTGCATTTTCTCTGCTTGTATTTTCTCCACATTCAGAGTGCTAACCTTTCCCCTGAACTAGTGAATGTAGTTAAAATATTATTATTAACCATTTTAAAAACTACTTTTCATTTAAAAGCATATCAAAGAACCTGTAGTAGCAGGCCATCTTGGATGTTCCAAGGTACTTGCTGTTACAAAGACCTATTTTAAAGGATTGTTATGATAAATGTATAAAGTGTTGAGCAAAAGGGATGCGCCCCCTTCATCATTTTGAAACTTTAAAAATTAATTGATGGGGCGGCTAGGTGGCACAGTGAGTAGAGCATCGGCCCTGGAGTCAGAAGGACCTGAGTTCAGATCCGACCTCAGACACTTAACACACACACAAACAAAAACCTAGCCGTGTGACCTTGGGCAAGTTACTTAACCCCAATTGCCCTCCAAAAAGCAAAAAAAAAAATTAATAATTGATAACAATAAGAATAACAACAGCAGTAATAACAAATATCCCATTTTCTTATTTAAAATAAATACCCGGAGATGTAGGTGCTATTATTTATTCATTTTCAGTTGCATCTGACCCTTTGTGAGTTTTCTTAGCAAAGATACTGTAGTGATTTGCCATTTTCTTCTCTACCTCAACTTACAGGTGAGAGATTGAGGGAAACAGGGTTAAGTGACTTATCCATGAGCTCACAGCTAGAAAGTGTCTGAGACTGGATTTGAACTCTGGTCTTCTGACTCCAGTTCTAGTGTTCTATCCACTGTGCCACCTAACTGCTCCTAAATTATAAATATGAAATTATATATTAATCTAATTTTATCTGTAATCTTACACTCCAACATACTAGTTGAAGAATAAAATTGATTGATTAGACTTGTTTTGCTTAACCTCAGAGAGCAAAAGTAGAATTAATGGGTAGAACTTACCAAAAAGTACATTTTGGCTCCATTTCCTTCCTAACAGTTAGAACTAACAAAAATGGAATTGACTGACCTAGGAGGTAGTGGCTTACTTCCTAATGGAGGTCTCCAAGTGGAATTTCACCACTCTGGGGGATGTTGGTGGAAGGATCTTTATTTGGATATGGGTTGGACTGGGTGATCTCAGTTTCTTTAGATTCCATGAAGTAAATCTATATTAAATGGTAGGGAAATGTAAATAAATACTCCCAAACCAATGGATCAAGAGGCAGTGTGGCATGCTGGATAGGGCATTAGACTTGGAGTCAGGAAGAGTCAGATTCAAATCCTGTCTTTTATACTTATTGTATGACTCGGGCAAGTGACCTAACCTGTCTATGCCTCAGTTTCTTCTTCCGTAAAATGAGAGAGTTTGACTAGATGGCTTCTATGATAACTTCTTGCTATAAATGGGGTCATGAAGAGCCAGACACAACTGAAATGACTGAGCCACAAAAATATTTATAATTTTATTAGATATTATAATTTTATAATTATGCATATGTATATATATAGTTATAAATATAGATATATGCCTATTGATATAGATATAGATATATTTTGTTTAGAACTTAATTTTTAAAAGTCTCTGCTTTTCTAAGGATTCAAAATTTCAGTTGGGGAGACTTGAAGCCTACTTCAGTCACACAAATCACTTATCCCTGTCTGCCTTAGTTTCCTCATCTATAAAATTATAATAATAGTACCTACCTTCCAGGGTTATTGTGAGAATAAAATGAGATGGCATATGTTCTTTGTGAACCACAGAACTTTGTAGAAATGTTAGCTATTATTATTAATTTTATTTCAGAAAATAGTTATCACTTGATTTCATAGTGTTCACTTGCTTCAATTGTGTATAGATCTTTGCAGTTCCCCATAGAGGACACCAAAATAATGTAGTTTGGGTTACTGGAAACCCAGAAAGGTCAGGGTACAGGGTGGCATCTGCCTGGAATGAATTTAAGCACTAAAACCATCTTCCAGTCAAGGAGCAGTTACAATAAACTGCCAATAGAAGAGGGCAGGTTTGCTCGTGAATCTGCAACTTAATGGGGTGAGACTGATATTAATATACAAAGAAAGTACCGTGGAAAGATCTGGATGGGATTAAGGATGGGTAAAAAGCCTGGGGTGGGTCAGGTATAATAGTTAAAGGAGCATTAAGTAGTCTGTGGTGACCAAGAGTGACTGTAAGAAGATGGTGAAGTATCTAGTTGGCTCCGGGGTGGGCCAAATACCTTTCGCTGCTGAAATGTGTTGGAAAATTCAGGGACTGGGCTGCTTTCAAAGACATGACCTTTTCCTCTTAGGGGTTTATGTTCTATCACCACATCACCATAGTCATAGACATCCTATGATTCATAAGATTTGATGATTTATGATTTAGCATCTGGGTTTTTTTGTGTGTACTGACATGTATGTTTATTTCTCATTTTCACATCCAAATGTATAAATTTTATCTATAAGGTATGAGCATTTTTATTAAGATCATAATATAACTCCACTAATGACAGTGAATACATCTTTGCTGAAAACACACACACACACACACACACACACACACACACACATACACATACACACATACATAAACAAAAACACACACATGTTCAGACACCCTGGTGCCTTGTCCACTTCCCCCCTTGTATGTTTTCTTACTCTTAGATTATAAACTTCCTGAAGGCAAGGACTGCCCTTTTTATTAATTGTTTTATTAGTATTTCATATTCTAAATATTGCTTCTTTTATTGCTATCCTTTAATGTCAGGATCTTGCTAGGCCTTCCTTAATTCAGATTGCTTCCTTTAATATCTTCACCTGAATCAGGTTCAGTAAAGTTCTTGCCCTGGTGTCCCTTGACCACATTGATAGACACTGGTTTAAAACTCACAGTGGCCTCCTGCTTGATTCACTTTCTTGAATGGGTGATTTAGCAAATAACTGATTGATGGTGAGGTAGAGAACCCAAAGAGTTCTACACTGCCACCAAGATATCCAGTCTTGTCTTTTGCACAATTTCTGCCCTTATGTCTTTGTCCAGTTCTTAAATCCCCTAGAATGTTTCTGTTAGGGCAAACTGGTATGCTAAGCAATCTCCAGAGGAACCAGACCATAACCACCACCATTTTGATAAATAATATACTTCAAATATAATTTCAGTTTTTCAGTTCCTCAAATCAGCTTTGTATTCAGCAACAGTCATTCTATTAGTTTTGGCTAAATTAATCAAATATCATGGTGGCATGAACGACAGAGACTAGAAATAGTCACTATTTCCTGCATATTGTCATGTAGACAGGTCATAACTAATTAATTTGACAGAAAGTCACTTGTGTAAATGACTCAGGTACAATTATTTTGTGTGTTTATTTAATCAAAATAATTTCATTTAGTGGTGTCTCCCGATTAATCAAATTTTCAGCTTATTAAACTTTTGGAAGCAGAGAGGTGACTTTTAATAAAATCTAAATAGTATGAATTCTTTCTTGCCTTAGTAAATAAAAGATACTGAACATAAATTAATTTCTTCATGGATGACTAAAATGTTTTAGTGCCTCTGAAAGGCCTACATTCTGGTTGTCAATATTTGTCACTATTGATGAATAAGATCCTGGGTCAAGCTATGAGTACTGACCACAGGTCATCTTATGACTATTATTAGAGTCTCTTCATTTTCCCCTGCCAAATGATTTATGGAAATTTATTCTGTTTTCTTTTTATGCTTTTCCTTAAGTTGCCTCTTTTCTCCTGAAAGTAGAAGGCAGGAAAAATTTCTCTTAACTCAAGAGTTCTCATTATTTTAAGTTCTATTTAATTGATATTTTATGGTATTTTTGTTTTCGTGGTATCTTAGATGGTCTGAAGAACAAGAACTCTGCTGAGAAACTCTTTCCCAACCCCCACATTATCTGAAGGTCTCTTCCTCAACCTCTTTTACCAAAGCCAGACATGAGAGTAGCTTTAAAAAAAGATAAGTCCGAGGTTTGGGGGTATGTGAACTCCCCCAATTCACTCTGGAATTTAACCTTTCCTGATACAAGGCTCCAAGTATGTCATTTATCAAAGAATTCAGATTGTTTCCATTGCACCTAAGCCCTTCCAGTGCCATGCATTAATAAAAGTGAAGAAAAGAAATGATGGAAATTTATCCAAGCTGTTAATAGGCATAATTTTTACATGAAAGTCTGGGGCTATGGTTTGTGCCACAGTGAAAAGTGACTCGTTTAGGGGTGGTTAGGTGGCACAGTGAGTAGAGCACCAGTCCTGGAGTTAGAAGGACCTGAGTTCAGATCCGGCCTCAGACACTTAACACACATAAATAAAAACCAGCTGTGTGACCTTGGGCAAGTTACTTAACCCCAACTGCCCTCCAAAAAAAGAAAAAAGAGAAGTGACTCATTTGGAAAACAAAACAAAACAAGCTCCAAAGAGCAGATTTTTAAAGCATTCTTAAAAATCACATAAGGTATAATTACTTTAAAGACATTAAAAGCAAATTCTTATTAGGACAAAGCTGTTAATTAAACAGTTCATTTCTAGGTTCATTATTGTCAAGTTTAATAGAGTATTTGAGAGAAACTGTTTTTTAACTATTCTTGGGAATGAGGGAAGACAACTTCTCTTTCAGAAAGATCCATTATAGCTTATCACCAGAGGACGACCACTGAAAGAACATGATGAAATATGGCTGCTGTCACTGGGGTCCAAAGTAAACACTGAAATTGTCCATAAAGCAAAGGGAAAACAACAAAAGTCACTAGTTCAAAGTAGTAGATTCTAATTCAAATAGATTGACTTTCATTGATTTTTAACACAGAGTATTTCTGTGGCATAACTTTTCCTGAAACTCTTTTTATTGATCTATAGAAAGCTGTGCATTCCTTTTCATTGCTAAATCTGCTTTTGACAATCAGATACAAAAAGCAAGAGAAACATGAGAAGGTAAACAGGGAAAAGAAAATATAAGGAACTTATTAAAGTTGAACTATTTCCATTGCTACATGGAAAAATGATAATTGTAACTGATGAAACTTTTCTCAGTATGAGAATAGTTGAAGGGAAAAGAAATATATATATATATATATATATATATATATGTATGTATGTATGTATGTATGTATTTCTATTCAACTCTGGTTTTTTCATCAAGAATGCTTGAATGTCCTCTATTCCACGAAATGACCACATTTTCCATTGAAAAATGATACTCAGTTTTTCTTTGTAGGTGATTCCTGGTTTTAATCCCAGTTCCTTTGACCTCTGGAATATGATACTCCAAGCCCTTTGATCCCTCAGTGTACAAGCTGCCAGATCCTGTGTTATCCTGATTGTGTTTCCACAGTATTCAAATTGTTTCTTCCTGGCTGCTTGTAATATTTTCTCCTTGATCTGGGAATTTCAGAATCTGGGTATAATATTCCTAAGAGTTTTCTTTTTGGGATCTTTTTCAGGAGGTTTTGGTGGATTTTTTCAACCTCCATTTTGCCCTCTGGTTCTAAAACACCAGATAAATTTTCCTTGAGAATTTCTTGAAGGATGATTTCGAGGTTCGTTTTTTGTTGATCATGGCTTTCAGGTACTCCAATGATTTTTAAATTACCTCTCCTGGATCTATTTTCTAAGTAAGTGGTTTTCCCAATGTGATATTTCACATTGCTTTCCATTTTTTTATTTGTTTGGATATTTTTAATAATATCTGGATTTCTCATAAAGTCACTAGCTTCCATTTGCTCCAATATAATTCTGAGGGAATGATTCTCTTCAGGGAACTTTTTATTTTTGCTTTTTGGAGGGCAGTTGGGGTTAAGTGACTTGCCTAAGGACACACGCCTAGTTTTTGTGTTAAGTATCTGAGGCCAGATTTGAATTAAGGTCCTCCTGACTCCAGAGCTAGTGCTCTATTCACTGCTCCACCTAGCATCCCCTCTTCAGTGAACTTTTGAGATTCTTTTTCCAACTGGTAAATTCAGCTTTTTAAGGTATTCCTCTCCTCATTGCCTTTTCAAGCCTCTTTTGCCATTTGAGTGAGTCTGTCTTTTAAGGTGTTATTTTCTTCTGTCACGTTGTTGACTCTCATTTCATAATTTTCTTGTATCATTCTCATTTCTCTTCCTAATCTTTCCTCCTTTTCTTATTTGATTTTCAAAATGCTATTTAAGGTCCTTTATTGCTTGTAACAAGTTTGTATTTTTCTTGGAAGCTTTTGGTGCAGGAGTTCTGACTTTGCTGTCCTCCTTTTGTTCCATGCTTTGATCCTTTTTGTCCCCAAAATAGGAGTGTAAAATTGGGCTGCTCTGTTTGCTTTGTTTCCTATATTGCCACTCAATTACTTTACTTTTGGGTTTTTTGCAACAGTAGGACTCTGCCACCAGACAGGGGAGCTTCATCCCAAATGCTGGGGTTTTCTCATCTGCTGAAGGCATTATTTGGGTGCGCTCTCTGAAGCTTCCACATGCTTTGGCATACTGGTCGCCTACCCCAGTACCTCCACCCTAGACCACAATCCAGATCCAAGCAGGTTAAAGCAAGAGCAAATACCCCTCAGACTGATCACTTGGTCCCCCTACAATCTTCAGGCCAGGACCTGAAGCTTCCACATGGTGGTGGATGCACAGGCCACTGCACCTCAGTAGCTTCTTGCCCCAGGGGCAAAGGCACACCCCACTCCCAACTTTTGGATCCCAAAGTCCACACTGACTTGACCTCTCAATTTGTCCTTAGAATCTATGGGTTGTTAATTCTGGAAACTGTCACAGCTGCTGCTGATCTAAAGTCCCTCTAGCAGGTAACTTGTCAGGCCTGCCCTGAGGCTAAAACCTGGGGCCCATGTGGGGTTGGGGTCAGCTCCCAGAGTGTTGTGCTGGCTGCTCCCTCTCTTTTTGCTGGGCTGTCCTCAGTGGGAGTTTAGCTTCTCTGTGTCATTTTGTGGGTTCTGCATTCCAAAGTTTGTTCAGAGCCACCTTTTATATGAATTGGAGGAGGTGGGAGTTGGAGCCCATTGGAAGTCCTGCTTCTACTATGCCATCTTGTCTCTGCCCCCTCCTCCCCTCCGCCCCATGTTCTACTTCTTCAGGATAATATTTTTGAATGCATAAAATAAAATATATACTATTAGAAGGGAAATTACTTATATTGAAATATAGTTTCAAATATTAAAACAAACAAACAAAACAAAGTTAAAAATGTATGCTGTAAGCCCCATTGCAGTTTTGTTGATCTGGGATCTTATAATCTATACCTATGATATTTCTTCTAGTGATTTTGATTGCCTCTCTACTCTTGGGTTTTCTTTATAAGCAATACAAAGGAGTTGGGAGGGGTTTGAAGCCAAGCCAGTACCACTGACTTTGTTAAAGTAGTAATTTGACTATGCAAGTAACCCTTCATGGGGGCCCAATTCCATTAGAAATTTAAAAACATTGAATAGTGCAGTGTCTGGCAGCCAAATGAAATATGTTACTTCTCTTGTGAAAATCTTTGGAATCTAATTAACCTACCCTTATTTCTGTTTTAGAAATAACTCATCAATTTAGCTCTTGAAAGGGAAGTTTTGCTTAAATCTCTTGAAATAGGAATTATGTTCCTAAATAAGAAAGAAAATAGTAAAATTGGTTTTTCTTCAAAAGCATATTTTGTACTTTAGACTTCATCAGTGTATCCTTAATCTGATACATTTCCTGTGTTAACCAACAGGTTTCCTTCACAAACATCTTTCCTCTCAATATTCAGCCTCCTCCTTTCTATTGCTTATTCCCTGCTACCTACAAACTCGAGCGAGCTCGTACACACACACACACACACACACACACACACACACACACACACACACATCTCCCCCATCCTTAACAACAAAAACAAAAACCTTTACTTAATCCTAGGATCCTCTCTAGATACCTTCTATGTTCAGAAGTGTACTCATAAATATTTAACAACCAGCTATGAGGGTAGGGTAAAATATCATACAGGGGCCACACTTTTCAGTTTAATATGCTTTATTATCATATTCTCCTTCACTTTCTTAAGTCTAGACAATCAATAGAATAATAAATCAAGCACTAATTTGTAGTCTATGCCAGTTTCCAAGATATAAATGTTCACATGAAAATTTAACAATGGGCTCTAGTGTGCAAGATCAAAGTGATTCCAACACACTCCTTGCTTTTTTCTTTTCTTCCCTTTTCAGCTCAAATTTTGAAGACTCTCTGCATTTGATGCTTCCACTTCTGTTCTCACTATTTTCTAAACTCCCAGTAATCTGGCTTCTGATATCATGGTTCAAGGAAAACTGTTCTTTACAAAGTTCCCATGGTCTTTTAGCTGCAAAATCTAAAAAAGCTCTTCTCAAATATCTTTCTTGACCACTCCACAACATGGCAATCAGTTAGTCATTCAGTAAGCATTAGTTAACCACTTACTATGTAACAAGCATTGTATTTAGCATTGGAGATTCAAAGAAAAAGTGAAAAAAGTCCTTTTGAGGAGTTTGGAGAAAAATATTTATATATGAGTAGGTATATAAAGAATGTATATATAGTAGATGGAAGGTATTCTTAGAAGGAATGGGAAAGACCCCCTGCAGAAGGTGGATGCAGGGGAAAGGAGAGACAATATTGAAGGCATCAGAGACAGCCAAGAGATAAATTATCATTTGTTCAAGGAGGATAATATTGGCCAACAGGGTCCTACCATGCAGTTTTTTTGGGGGGAGTAATATGTAAGATGACTGGAAACCTAGCTTTTGACACTTTTACACTGCTTATTCCTTAGGAATATCTGTCCTCTCTGGCTTTTCATGATATTTCTGTCTCTTGGCTTTACTCCTGTCTTTCTGACCAGTCCATCTTTCTGACGAGTCTTCAGTCTCCTTTATTATATCTTCATCCATACCATACTCATTAATCATGGTTCTACCCCCAAGGCTCCATCCTAGACCCATTTCTCTTTCCTCTCTATAGACTCTCAACTTGATGATCATATTATCAATTATCATGGATCCAACCAGTTATGACCTCTAGACAGAGATTCCTGGATCTTGATATCAAACCCTTTTTCTATCCTGAGATCCAGTCTTACATCATGAAGTGCCTGTTGGACATTTTTAATTGAATGCCACATGTAGGCATCTGAAACTGTCCAAAACAGAACTCTTCATTTTTCCCCCCAAACCTATCTCTCTTCTGAATTTCTCTATTCCTGTCACCACCATCCTTCTGGTCATATAGATTTGAAGCCTCAGTGTCATTTGGAAATCGACTCGGACACCCCATAGCTCCAGTCAGTTGCCAAAATTCTTCATTTCTATCTCTACAACATCTTTCATGTGTATACTCTTTTCTCCATTCATACAGATTCTACCTTAATTTGGGGTCTCATCTCCTCTCATCTAGAATATTGGAATGGCCTCTTATTCCCCCTGCCTCCAGTGACCACTTACCTCAATCTATCACACCTGCCAAAGTGATAGTTCTTTTTTTTTTTTTTTAAAGCAATTGGGGTTAAGTAACTTGCTCAAGGTTACACGGCTAGTCATTATTTGTGTGTGGGTGCTCATTTTCTGAGGCCGGATTTGATCTCGGGTCATCCCAACTCCGAGGCCGGCGCTCTTACTCACTGCGCCACCTAGCCGCCCCAAAAGTGATATTTCTAACACATATGTCTGGCTAACCTCACTTGTTCCCCACTCAATAAACTCCAGTGGTTCTCTATTGCCACCATGATCAATAACATATTTTTCTGTGTGATATTTAAAGCTCTTCAAAATCTGGCTCTTTTCTGCTTTTTGAGTTTTCTTACACATTTCTCTGTGTTACATGCTGTATAGCCTAGCCATACTCATCTGAAGCTCCTCACACAGAGAAGTGTGCCATTATCCTGATGTTCCTCATGCTTAGCATGCTGTGTATTCTTACCTCTAAAATTTGGAATCCTTAACTCTAGTGTCCCTTGCTGAAGGATGTCTTTACCAAGTCTCCCAGATACTAGTTCTTTACCCACTAAGAATCCTTTCCATATCCTCTGTACATATCATTTATAGACATTTTATCTTTCTTCATTAGAAAGTAAGCTCCTTGAGGGAAGGATCTGTTTTCACTTATCTTTGTATCCCTAGCTCTTAGTATAACACCTGGCATTTAAACATCACTTAATATATGCTTATTAATTGACTAGTTCTTTAAATGAATTGCAATGAAAATTTTCAATTTTCTCTTTTTCCCCCAGATTTTATTTATTTGTTTTTAGTTTTTACCATTCATTTCCACAAGATTTTGAGTTCCAAATTTTTCCCTATCTCTCCACTACCCCTCACCCCAAGATGGCAGGCATACTTATTACCCTTTTCCCCCAGAATGCCCTTCATTCTATCACAAACCTTTTATTCCCTTCCCCCTTACTCTCTTGTAGGGAAAGATAGATTTCCATTGCCTGTACATCTTATTTCCCAGTTACATGTAAAACAATTTTAATCATTTGTTTTTAAAACTTTGAACTCCAGAATCTTTCCCTTCTTCCTTCTTCATCCACCCCTATTGAGAAGGCAAGCAATTCAATATAGGTTGTATATGTTTAGTTATGCAAAACAGTTTCATAGTAGTCATATTATGAAAGACTAATTATAGTTCCCTCCATTCTAATTCACATCCCCCCAATTCATTCTATTTTCTCCTTTGATCCTGTCCCTTTTCAAAATGCTTTGCTTTTGACTACCCACTCCCCAAATCTGTCCTCCTTTCTATCATGTCCCCCTTCTCATCCCTTTCTCCCGAATTTCCTGTAGGGTAAGGTAATCCACTTAGTGTGTATGTTATTCCCTCCTTAAGCCAAATCCAATGAGAGTAAGATTGTCTCATTCCCTTTCACCTCCCCACTCTTCCCCTTCATTGTAATAGTTTTCTCTTGACTCTTTCATGTCAGATAATTTACCCTATTCTATCTCTCCATTTCCCCTTCTCTCAATATATTCCTCTCTCACCCCTTGAATTTATTGATGTTTGGTCTAAAAGAGAACAAGACAGTTCTACCTTTGCAGATTTGGATACAGACTCTTCTTTCTCTTCTTCATCCCTTTCCTTTTTCTTTGTAACTGATTGGAAATATACATATACATATATATATATATATATATATATATATATATATATATATATATATATATATTTTTTTTTTTTTGGAGGGCAATTGGGGGTAAGTAACTTGCCCAAGGTCACACGGCTAGGTTTTTGTTTGTGTGTGCATTAAGTGTCTGAGGCCGCATCCGAACTCAGGTCCTACTGACTCCAGGACCAGCACTCTACTCACTGAGCCACCTAGCTGCCCCTGGAAATAGTTTTTTATTTTTTTGCTTATTTTTTTTTTTTTGGAGGCCAATTTGGGGTAAGTAACTTGACCAAGGTCACACGGCTAGGTTTTTGTTTGTGTGTGCATTAAGTGTCTGAGGCTGGATCCGAACTCAGGTCCTTGTGACTCCAGGGCCGATGCTCTACTCACTTCGACACCTAGCCGCCACTTTTTTTTTTTTTTTTTTTGCTTTTTGGAAATAGTTTTTTAATGGAGTTATTATGCTCTTGTAGAGAAGTCTTTTCTTTCCTTCTGCTTGAAATTTGAGTTGGGGAAATTTGATTCTCTGGAGTTTTTTCTATGGTATTATTAGGTGGCTTTGTCCTTAAATTAGCATTATAATTTGTGTTGAGACTCTTTTACATTGTATTTCTTGTGAGAATAATTTGGACCTTTTTTCCATTTGGAGAGTTTCATTCTCTTTTGAACTTTCACTTAAATCCATGCAAGTATCTGCATGTTCTGATTCCGAGTCAGGTATACATACTGGAATATTCATTGTGACACATGGTATTAAGGTTTCATTTACCACTATGTTCTGAGAAATACTTGGCCTTGGAGTTGGAGCCAGTCCCACACCAGGATTGCAATAAGTCTCTGTGGACATGAAAATAACAGCTAATCCAATTTCTGCTTCAGAGATGGCTCTAAGATGCTGACTTTGAAAAATATGGATAATTGAATGAATCCATTTTCTCATAGAATCAGGTACTAAAACCTGTGAATTTGTTAATTCTGTATCAACAATACATGTTCCAGGAGTTAAAAAAACCATCAGCTTCGTTATCTTCCTCTGTTACCAATTTAGCTTCACCACCTCCAAGAAGAATTGCTGGTTTCAATTTCTTATGCTGTTTTTCATTTAAAATACAAAAGTTTTCCCAGTGAATATTTGTTTTCTTTCTTTATGCCTTGATAGATCCAGATTTTCATTATTAATAGCAGGTTCATCAATGGGAGGATAAACACTTTCAAGTTTTGGAGGCTGATTCTTTGTCTGAATGACTTTGAGAAATTCAGTAAAATAATCTGGTTTTACAATAGGATGACCACAAATCAGTGCACATATTGTTTTGATAGTAACTTTAAGTGACACCATGACAAGGTGAGTACATTCTTCTGTCCAGTCGTTTACAAAAACTCTTCCAAGTTGTAAAACAGCTTGATTTAAAAGTTTTCCAGATGCATCTAAACAAGAGGGGCATGCAACCAATGGTTTATATTCCACTCTAAATTTTCTTTCAAAGACTCCAAAGGTAACTCAATCTCATGTATTTAAAGGTAGTGGAATCCCATTCTGCATTTTTTTCTTCATTAATAAATGTACCATATTTAAAATTACCTTTTATTTTCAATATAGAGATTTTAGAAGCCTGATTCAGATTGGTCATAGGATGCCTGACAGTCAACAAAGCATGATTTCTACTGATTGATTGATCATCTTCAATTAGAATTCCATACTTTTTTCTTCCAACAACATAATCTACATTAAGCAAAAGTCAATAAGGGTCTCCTCAAGCCAGGCCCACAGCAGGAGCAGTGTCTGCATGAGCCAGGTTGAGGTCCAGACTCCAGAAGCTATGATCTTGCTAAGCCACTTCACATGCGGAAGCCTAGGTTCCTTTATTTTGATCTTAGCTGTCAGGTAGTCCAATAATTTTTAAATTTTCTCTCCCAGATCTGTTTTCCAGGTCAGTGGTTTTTTTCCAATGAGATATTTCACATTGTTGTCTAATCATTCTTTTGGTTCTATTTTATAATATCTTGATTTCCTATAAAATCATTAACTTACATTTCCTCTCTTCTAATTTTGAAGAAATTATTTTCTTTAGTGAGCTTTTGAACATCCTTTTCCATTTTTCCATACCGCTTATTAAGGCATTCTTCTCATTGGATTTTTGGACCTCTTTTGCTTATTTGGGTTTGTCTATTTTTTTAAGGTGATATTTTCTTCAGTATTTTTGGGTCACCTTTAGCAAGGTGTTGACTCATTTTGCATGATTTTCTTGCATCACTCTCATTTCTCTTATCAATTTATCCTCTCCTTTTTCTTTTTTTCAGGTTCTTTAAACAAATGCTTTAATAACTTCTGGTTTATATCATTTATTTCCACCAGATTTGAGTTGCAATTTTCCCCCCATTTTTCCCTACCCACCATCCCAGAATAGCAGTCCCACTAGATATCCCCTCATCCAATCTGCTCTCTCCCATATCTTCTACCATACCCCCTTCAACTTTGCCATTAGGGCAAGGTGAATCTCTGAGCCCCAATGCCTGGACATCTTATGAAACATTTAATTTTAAAACTTCGATTTTCAGATCCATTCCCTTCCTCCCTTGTAAACCACAACCTCTGAGAAGATAAGGACTTCAGTAAGTGTTGTACATGTATAGCTATGCAAAACATTACCATAGTAGATGTATTGTAAAAGGCTACTTATAATTCCCTCCCACCCATCCCACCCCCCACCTGGTCCATTCCCTACTTTGATCCTGTCCCTCTTCCATAGTGGATTCTTCCAACCTCCCCTCCCCCAGAATGCCCTCCCCACCATCCTCTCCCCTCTCATTCCCCTTGCCTCTTGTACATGAGATAGTTTACCCCACCCTGTCTCTCCCCATCTCCTCTTGCCACTTTCAACTCTCACCTCTTAACTTCACCCCTTAAGAATCATTCCTTCCCATCAAATTCAACATCTGCCTTCTGTCCATGTATACCTGTAAACATATGCCCGTATGCCCTTCTTCAATTATTTTCATAATGAGAAAGGTTTCATCAGACACAGTTATTGTCTTTCGATGTAGAAATGTCAATAGTTCAACTTTGATAAGTTCCTTTTGATTTCTTTTCCTTGATTACCTTCTCAAGCATCTCTTGCTTCTTGTGTCTGAATGTCAAATTTTCTATTCAACTCTGTTTTTTTTTTCCTCAAGAATGCTTGAAAGTGCTCTATTCCACTGAATGACAATATTTTCCCCTGAAACAAGATACTCAGTTTTGCTGGGTAGGTGACCCTTGGCTTCAATCCCAGCTCTTTTGCCCTCTGGAATATCATATTCCATGCCTTTCAATCCCTCAGTGTAGAAGCTGCCAGGTTCTGGGTTATTCTGATTGTGTTTCCACAATATTGGAATTGTTTCTTCCTGGCTGCTTCGAGTATTTTCTCCTTGATCTGGGAGTTCTGGAACCTGGCTATGATATTCCCAGGAGTTATCTGCTTGGGATCTTTTTCAGGAGGTGATAGGTAGATTCTTTCAACCTCTATTTCCCGCTATGGGTCTAAAACATCAGGGTAATTTTCTTTCAGAATTTCTTTAAGGATGATTTCTAGGTTCTTTCTTTGATTGTGGCTTTCAGGTAGTCCAATAATTTTTAAATTGTCTCTCCTGGATCTATTTTCCAGGTCAGTGGTTTTTCCCATTAGATATTTCACACTGCTTTCTATTCTTTCATTTGTTTGGATCTGTTTAACAACATCTTGATTTCTCATAAAGTCAATAACTTCCATTTGCTCCAGTCTAACTCTGAAGGAGTGAATCTCCTCATTGAGCTTTTGAGATTCTTTTTCCATCTGGCAAATTCGGCTTTTTAAAGCTTTCTTCTCCTCATTGCCTTTCTGAGCATCTTTTGCCATTTGAGTTAGTCATTTTTAAGGTGATATTTTTCTCATTCAGGCTGTTGACTGTCATTTCATACTTTTCTTGCATCTTTATCATTTCTCTTCCCAATTTTCCCCCACTTCTCTTATCTGCATCTCAAGGTCCTCTATGGCCTGTAGCCAGCTTGTATTTTCATTTGGGGCTTTTGGTGCAGGAGTTCTGACCTCACAGTCCTCCTCCATGCTTTGATCCTCTTTGCCCCTAAAATAGGAGTCCAATGTGGAATTTTTCTGTTTATTTTGTCTCTTTTGCCTAGGCATGTTGCCACTTATTACTTGATTTTTGGGCTTGTTGCCACAGTAGGTCTCTGCCACCCAACAGGTGAGCTTCAGTCCCAAACGTGGGGTCTTCAGAACTTCCGAAGGTTGGGTTGCCTCTTTAAAGCCACCACCCACTCTGGCAAATTGGATACCCACCCCAAGCCTCCACCCCAGACCACAATCCAGATTCAGGCAGTTTAAAGCAAGAGTGCTTAACCCCCAGACTGATTGCTGTATCTCTCTACAGTTCACATACCAGGAGCTAAAGCCACTACTGACGCTGTAAAATGCCTTCTGTACCAAGTTTCTTCAGCAGCTTTTCACCCCCAGGGGAGGAAGCCGATTTCTTCCCCAAATACTGGTCCCAAAGTCCATAGGGCACTAACCTCTCACTTTGTTCTAGGCATATCTTTGCTGATAGTTTTGGAATCGCCACAGCTGCTGGTGTTCTGGGGTCCCTCCAGCCGGCTGCTGGCCCAGCTGCCCTAGGGCTAATACCGTGGCTCATGTGGGCCTGGGCTCAGCTCCCATAGCATTGTGCTGTAGGTTTCCAGCATGATGTGCTGCCTGCTCTCAGACCACTGTGCCTGCTGCTCCCTGCAGGGCTGCTGTGTTCTCCTCAGCGGGAACTTAGCTTCTCTGTGTAGTTTTGTGGGTGCTGGGGCTCCAGAAGTTGTTCAGAGTCCCCTTTTATATTGTTTGGAAGTTGTGTGGGCAGAGCACCTTGGAAGTCTCCTCTACTGCTCTTACATGATTTTCAAAATCCTTTTTTGGGCTCCTCCATGGCCTGTGACCAATTCATATTTTTCTTGGAGGCTTTTGATTCAGGATCTTTGACTTTGTTGTATTCTGATTATATGTTTTGATCTTCTTTGTTGCCAACGTAAGATTCTATAGTCTGATTTTTACACTGTTTACTCATATTTCTAGTCAATTACTTGAATTTTCAGCCCTTTGTCAAGGTAGGACTCTGCTTCCAGGGTGAAGAGTTCTCTGTCCTAAGTTTCTGGAGTTTTGTCCAGCTGTTGTCAGAACTATTTCTAGGCACCTGCAAAGTTTCAATTCTTCTAAGGTGATATAATCAAAGGAGAGATGTTTACTCCTCTCCTGGCCTTGATCTGATGAGTGAGTGAATGTAAGCACTCTTCTCTGCCTTGGAACTGTGAGGAGGACTTACTCCCCACAGTCACCACAAACTATGCCAAACCAGCACTCCTTCTCACCCCAGGATGACTACCCAAGTCTATGACCCAGATCTAAGAAGGGCAAAGCAAGAGAATCTTGCCTCAGTGCCTGCAAAGCAATTCCTGCAATCCCCCTCTGATGATCCTCTTGATACCCCCAACATCTGTGGTCCTGGAGCTCCAGAAGCAACTGCTACTGCTGCTTCTGCCACCACCACCACGACCTCCACCACCCCTGGATTGGAACTAGACAATACTCATCTCCTATCCAGGTCTAACAAAGTTTCACCACTGACATTCTACTTTTTCTTTGGAGTTTGTGGGTTGAGAAATCTGGAAACCCCCACAGGTGCCCATGATTAAGTCCTCTGAGGCCTGCTCTGGCCCAGGTCTATGCTGGTGCATCCTGCAAAAGACTGTGATCACTCCTAGACCTTTCCTATCAGCCTTCCAGGCTGTCTTCGACTGGAGATGTGTTTCACTCTATCATTTTATAGGTTCTCTAGTTCTATAATTTGTTTAGAGTCATGTTTTACAAGTATTTGGAGGAGTTAGGGGTAGATCTCAAACAAGTTCCTGCTTTTATTCAGCCATCTTGGCTCTGCCCCTGAAAATTTTTAACAGCAGACGGAGCAATGTAATTGTTGAATTATTTCTAGAAATCTTGAGTAATCTTTCCAGATAAATTATTAAATTCAGACACTTATTGTTTGCATTGACACTGACTTTTAGCTATCATAATGCAATGGTTCTAAATCACCTTCATCATCATCTTTATTTGTGATCACATACAAATCTTTTTTTTTTCTTGCTTTTCATCACCTATTTTTATACAGATGCACTATTTTCCTAAAATAGTCTATCATTCCATTTTAATGGAAAATTCATCTGGAGATTCTTATATCCATATAATAGATAATAGATCTATTTATACACCAAAATCTTTAGGTTACACTAAAATTAAATTTCTTTTTTCCTCTAAAACAGAGGAATATTTTCTTTTACCTTTGAGGTTGATCTCACACATTTTCAGTGTGTTCACTGAAAATCATTTGCCTGATGTAATGCACAGACTGCCGAGAATGTGTGGAACAGACTATAGAAAAAAGTACAGAATTAAGTACTATGAAATGATCTTCAGTATGAACCTTCAATATGAACCTTCCCTGAATGTAATTGAATATAATGGGAAAATAACTGTAAAGTACATGCTTTTCACTTTGTTGACTTAGAGCTTTTTCAGCACAATTAGTGAGAGAAAAGTGTTTTGCTAGGACAAAGTGCTGTTGTCCTATTACCATATTTCTAACAGTAGTGGGATATAGCTGGTTTATATTTCATTTAAGTTTTCCTAATAATTAAAGAGTGAATTTTCAAAGGAGCCTAATTAATATTTTACATTTGAACGATTTTACTTAGTGAAGAGGAGAAAGGGAAAGTGGAGAAAATATATATTCATATAAGCAGCAACTATAGTGCTTTTCTTAAATATCCCTAGGAATAATTTTTAGAGAGTTTGTCTGTGTCGGCCATTGTAATTGTCAATTTGGAAGACCATTTGAGGTATTCTAGCCTTATCACAGCCATTTATTAGTACCACAGTGTCAAACAAATAACTTTCTGGTATATAGACAAAATAACAAAGTCACTGAGAAGCCACAAACAATAATAAAGTTTCCCCAGTCACTTTTTCCTTAAAAATATTTTAAATAATTCATACAGACTATGAAGAACATCCAGTGTGAACTGGAGATATTAATGTACAGAGATAATTTTGACTTCGTAAGTATAGATTTGGTGGGAACAGAGCCAGGCCTAGAATGTGACTCACATAAGGAAAATCTAGGAACCAGATAGGAGAAGTGTGCTGGAAAGCATTTCAAAGAAGGTCAGTGGAAAAAGAAAAATGTTATATTGTTGTTAGCATGTAAACATTTGTATGTATATGCATATTTATGTGTGTATATGTCCCCATGTGTACAGGTTCATATATAAAAATACACATGTGTTGTGACACACACAAAGTCATGACCAATGTGGGTATTTGTTTTGCTTAAATATGGATGTTTGTTATAAGGATTTTGTTTTTATCTTTTCCCCCCAGTGTTGTAAAGGAGGTATGAAAGAAAGAAAATGAACTTCTGCTAAGTGGAAATGTAAAAGTAAATTAAAGTAGTATTCTGGGTAATCAGGCTCGACCTGTACTCCCTCTGAACACTCTGAAATTTACTCTCCCAACATCCAGGGTGAATGTTAGCCTATTAACAAATTCTGTATGGCAAATTCTAAAGCAGAGTGAGATCACTTTTCCCTCCTCCCCAAATATTTCCTCTTTTGCACTCTAGAAAGTAGCTTTTCCTTGATGGTAAGAATCAGATGCAGAAAAATAGTTCTCTCCATTGGTTTCCTTATATTTTGGGGTGTGTGTGTGTGTGTGTGTGTGTGTGTGTGTGTGTGTGTGTGTGTGTGTGTGTAAAGAGAGAAAGAGACAGAGACAGAGATATATAGAGAGAAGTATGTATTTCTTGTATGCTGAGTGTTCATCACCTCCCTATCAGGAGATGGGTAGCATGTTTTATCACAAGCCCTCAGTATTCACAGTAAATCATTACACTGATTAGAGTTCTATCATCTTTGAAAACTATTTCTCTTCACCATGTGGTTCTTAACTGTTTATATTATTCTCCTGATTCTCCTCAACCATGGCTTAAAATTCTGCTGGGGTAGTTAGCCAATGAGCAATGAGAAGTTCTAAAGAATAAAATATTTGAATCACAGAGAAATCATTCCAGTATTGGAAATGGTTTAAAGGGATCCATGTGGATACGCCAGGACCTCACCAACCAGAATGGATATTTAAGAGATATGCTTAACAAGTTAAGCAAGGACTTGGTAAATTACAGAGAATGAATAAAAACAGTGGTATTATCTTCTGTCAGGGACACTATTTTGTATCTGGTGTATTTGACTACTTAGAGGCAAATCATTTAAACAAAGAGTTACTCCTACTGCTATTAATGATAAGAATAGCTATAATTTATATAGCATTTTTAAGGTTTGCAAAGGACTATACAAATATTATCTTATTTTATTCCCCACCACAATTCAGTAAGGGAGAACAGAATATTAATTAATTAATATTAATGTTATTTATTTAATTAATAATATTATTGTTCTCTTTGTACTTGTGAGGAAATTGAGGCTGAAGGTGGTTAAATGAACTAGCACAGGGTAACATAGCTAGTAAGTGTTTGAGGCAGGATTTGAAATCAGATCTTCCTGACTCCCAAGTCCAGTACTCCAACCCACTGTTTAAACTAGACTGCTAAATTGCATTAGATGATCTCTGAGGTCACTTCCAACTCTAAAAGTATGAACTTCAGTTTGGAAAAGACAAAAGAAAATTGGAAGAGAATTCATTACCTGCTCTAACTGACCTTCATTCTAGGATATAAATTATCAGGTGTCATTGCTGAGCCTGTCACTGATCTTTCAATGACTACAGGAAAACAGGAAAGGTGTCTCATGAGTGGAAAGGAGAAAGATCATTTTAAGTATAATAGGTCTTCCATAACACAATTAGTTAAAGAGCTTAAATACTATGCCGTAGGGAACAATAAAAGGAAGTTGCCCACAAATCTTGAAAACAAATGACAAAATACTGAATGATATAATCATCACATCAACAAAAAGTGGAAAACACTAAGCTTGAAACCTAAGGGCACAGAGTGATTTAATTCCAGAATTTCAATGCAAAATTACAAAGTTTTACAATCACTCAAGAAAAAACATTTAGCTGTGGTAGGAAGAAAATCACTTATAATAACCTAGAACTATGCTCCATCAGATAAAAGATTGGAATATAATATTTGAAGAAGCCAAGGAAAACAAGTTGCCCTCCAGAATAACATGTCCTGCCAATGGGAACCAATTTATCAATAGAAAAATAAAAATGGACCTTCAACATAAGAAAGGCTATCATTTTTATATTTGGCAGGGGGGATATTTGGAGGGGGAGAGGTGAGCAAAGCATTCCAAAGGGCTTTTGAGGGAAAAAAAAGGATAGAGAAAGTAAGGAGAGATAAAAAGAGAAATGAACAATTTAAGTGTACTCAAGGAAACCTAAATATACTCAAAGAAACTTGTCTACTCAAGGATAGAGCAAGTTAAACAGGAGAGGTGAAACTTTGGAAAAGACTAGTATTACAAAGAAGGAGATATAAAAAATAATGGGTTAGTGAAATATTTAATTATACATAGAAGAGATTATAGAATAACCCAAAGCTAGACACAAAAAGGTATATTTTGTTAATATTTAACACCCTAATTAAAAAAATATGTATGTGCTATCAGTTTCATATACATTCTCCTTTATGCATATTAAAGTGTTCATGTTGGTTAAATTTCTAATTATTGTAAGGTTTTTTTTTTTAAAGACTAAGATGCAGTTATTGTTACAAAACTAATAAGAGGGACAAAATCAACACAAGAGATATAAGTGGAAGAAAACACAAACCTAACTACCATATGTTTAAATATGAATGGATTAAATTCACCAACAAAAGAAAACAGAATATTTAGGACCAAACAAGAATTAGAGAGCATTATAAAATGCAAAATGGATAATTTTGATTACATTAAATTGAAAAGCTTCTGCACAAACAAAGCCAATGTAACCAAGATCAAGAGGGAGGTGGGAAATTGGGAAATAATTTTTACAACTTGTGTCTCTGATAAAAGACTCATTTCTAAAATTTATAGAGAATTGAGCCAAATCTATATGAATACAAGTCATTCCCCAATTGATAAATGGTCAAAGGATATGAATAGGAAGTTTTCAGAGAAAGAAATTAAAGATATCTATAAGCATATGAAGAAATGCTCTAAATCACTATTAATTAGAGAAATGCAAATCAAAACAACTCTGAGATACCACATCCCTCCAGTCAGATTGGCTAAGATGACAAAACAAGAAAGTGACAAATGCTGGAGAGGATGTGGACAAATTGGAACACTAATACATTGCTGGTGGAGTTGTGAACTTATCCAACCATTCTGGAGAGCAATCTGGAATTATGCCCAAAGGATTATAAATAATTTCATACCCTTTGACCCAACAATACCACTTCTAGGGTTATATCCCAAAGAGATCATAGATGTGGGAGGAAGACCCATATGTACAAAAATATTTTTAGCAGCCCTTTTTGTGGTTGCAAAGAATTGGAAACTAAAGGGGTGCCCATCAATTGGGGAATGGCGAAACAAGTTGTGGTATATGAATGTAATGGAATTTTATTGTGCTATAAGAAACGAGGAGGTGTCAGATTTCATAATTACCTGGAGAGACTTATACAAACTGATGCTGAGTGAGAAGAGTAGAATCAGAAGAAATTTGTATACAATCACAGACATACCATATCTGTGATGACCAACTATGACAGACTGGACTCTTTTCAGCAATGCAGTGATATAAGTTAATCCCGAAAGACTCAAGAAAGTGAGAAATGTGCCATCCAGAGATATAACTTTTAAGAACTGAGCCTGAATCCTGATGGAAGCAAACTAAATGATCTTGTTCTTCTCATTGTTTGGTTTTATTTCTTCCTTACCATCTTTCATCCCACCTAGTACAATATGCCTTTGTAATTGGATTAATGTCTAATATGAATGCATTTGCAGACCCTATACTGTACTATATGCTGTCATAAGGGGAGGGGGGAGGGAAGTAAAGGAAATTTGAAAATCAAGGAACTATGGAATTGAATCTTGTTAACTGAAACTAAACTAATAAATTAATAATACAAAAAGAAAACAGAATAGATAAGATAACAAAATCCAACCAATAAGTTGCTACATACAAAAAACACTTTGAAAAAATAAAACCACAGGGTGTTCTAGGTACTGCAGTGAATAGAGCACTGGCCTTGGAGTCAGGACGACCTGAGTTCAAATCCAGTCTCAGACACTTAACACAACTAGCTGTGATTTTGGGCAAGTCACTTAACCCCAACTGCCCCTTCAAAAAGGAAAAAAGAAAAGAAAGAGAAGAAGAGGAAAAGAAAGGAAAGAAAAGGAAAGGAAAGCAAAGGAAAGGAAAGGAAAGGAAAGGAAAGGAAAGGAAAGGAAAGGAAAGGAAAGGAAAGGAAAGGAAAGGAATGGAAAGGAAAGGGAAGGGAAGGGAAGGAAAGGGAAGGAAAGGGAAGGAAAGGAAAAAGGAAAGGAAAGGAAAGGAAAGGAAAGGAAAGGAAAGGAAAGGAAAGGAAAAAGGAAAGGAAAAAGGAAAGGAAAAAGGAAAGGAAAAAGGAAAGGAAAGGAAAGGAAAGGAAAAACACATGTAGAATAAGAATTGAATTCTCTAATCCAGGGATGGAGAACCTGAGGCCTTAAGACCCCATGTGACCTTCCAGGTCCTTCAGGGAGGCCTTTTGACAGATTCCAAATTTTACAGAACAGAAGGATTTTACAGAAGGATTTGATCTATAAATTTGAATTCAGTCAAAAGGCTGCACTAAAGGACCTAGAAGACCACATGTTCCCCACCCTTGCTTAATCATTTAGTCCAACTAGTCATCATTTGTATGAATATTTGTCCCAAAGTCACACAGTCACACAGGAAATATGTAGTAAAATTTGGATTCATAGGGAAGCCAAGGATAGTTTTTTTGTTTTGTTTTGTTTTGTTTTGTGGTAGCATTAATTCACTATAATGCAATGGAAGATTTGTAGAAGGACATGTTAAGCAAAGCTTATGTTGAGGTCTCCAACATTTAGCCTTTTCCTGCACTTTTGTTACCCACTTGCCCCTACAAAGAAATAAATCCATACTTTTACTTAACTGGGTTCCCCAGGGAAGGACTGAAATAAAAAAAGAAGCAAAACAAATCATCACAGATGAGGCTGGCAAAAGAGTGAGACTATTTGGCTAAAGATATATACCATAGTGCACTGGAGTGCTTTGTAGATTTGCTCTTTGAGCATATAGATGGAGAAGAATCAGACTTTTAGTAGTAGGTTGGAACACAGCTCTGTCCTTGCCTATTTCCTCACATCATCCTGCAGCATACTTGGGCTAACATCCAGAAATGACTCTTCTTTGTCTTCTTACATATGTGTAAAGAGGATACTGCCTTCAAGAAGAGGGGGGCAGGTGTAAAACTCAATCTGCAGATCAATGGGATACATTCTTCACTGCGTTTGACCTATTTTTTACACTGAAAATATATGAAATTGGACTTACAAGGAAGTATTTGACCATATTCACATGCATAATGTGTTCTTATTTTGATACTAAACTGTAGATTCCTCAAAGGTCATTCCTTGCCTCATCTAAACTTTTTACTGAGACAGTGCTCTGTAACCACTAGGAAAGGAATACATGTCAATATATGCATGTATGCACTCATACATGTATATATGTAGTCATAATATAATGTGTAGTATGGTTTTTTTGTCTTTTTTATCAATCCCCCAATAGCACCACTTATAAAACAATAGCCGTGGGTTGTAAAAAATATAATTAGTTCTATTTCTAGATTGTTTTCACTTGTTTGGTGGGGGAAGAATGAAAGTAGAGGGCTAATTGGTGCCTTATGTAGGTAAATTATCATTATCCACAATGACTCAGCATAAAATAACAATTAAACTATTAGTCATTTAAAAAACAGTATTTGGTATGTGATGAAATCAGTTTTGTTCTCGAGATAAATAAGGAAAATAAGTGAGGAAATTAAAATTGGGACTTTACAGCTGCTTTTTTCCCCATTGTGTCATTGAAATCAATTAATATATAAATGTCTGTTAAGTTTGAATCTCAGCTATGCTTTTTATTATCCGTGTGAAATTGGGTAGGTCCATCTGGGTTTAAACTTCGTCATCTATAAAATGAAGGGGTTAAACTACATAAACACAATGGTATCGTCCAACTCTAAATCCAGTGGTCCTAAATCCTACATCTTATGTGCCCAAAAACACATTTCTTCAGTGGTTTCATTTTTTAACCAAGTGTGAGGTGTAGTTTTGGGGGACATAAGGAGGGATTATTTGCTTGGTTCTGGGTTTTGTTTTATTTTTGGTTTTACTTTGAATGCACAATTGTTAAGACATTCTTCAAAAAATATTTCTTTTTATCTTTCTAGACAATTGTTAGGGGAAACAAACCCTGCAAGGAAACTTCAATCAATGGTTTACTAGAAGAATTTGACAATATCTCTGTGACTCGTTCCAATTCTCTAAGGAAAGAAAGTCCTCCCACTCCTCATCAGGGTACCTCCAACCACGTCCAGAGACATTCGGAAGAAAATGGTTTCATCACATTTTCTCAGTACTCCAGTGAATCTGACACTACCACTGACTACTTGACAGAAAAATACAGAGAAAAAGGTCCATATGGAGATGAGTTGGATCGATATTATGAAGGCAGTCAAGTATCTAAGCAAAATGGGCATGCAGTGAAAATAAAGTCTGATGATGCCTACTATTCTGACATACAGGCTTTGAAATCAGATATGTATAGGCTTCCTCCAGATTATCATAGCCATATGGATATGCTAAGTAAACCAAGTGAATATGGTAGCTTCAAGTGGGACTATCACAGAGTTTCAACTGGATCCCCTCTAGATTACCGAGATTCCTTTCAATTAACTCCTTCTAGGACTGCAGGGACAAGTGAATGCTCAAAAGAAAGCCTGCTGTACAGTGAAAGTGAATGGAGGCCCAGCATAGATGATTATGATAGGAGACCAAAGTCTTCATATATAAATCAGACCAGCCCTCAGCCAGCCATGCGACAGAGGTCAAGATCAGGTTCTGGGCTTCAGGAACCTGCCATGCCATATGGAGCAAGTGCATTTAAGTCACACCCACAAGGACACTCATACAGCTCTTACACCTACCCTCGCCTCTCAGAAACCACCACATGCATTCCAAAGGTAAGTTGACAGCCATCAGTCTGGTTAGTCTCCTTCCCCAGTCTTCTGCACACAGTTTGTATTGAAAGTGTTTGTCACATTGAATATTAGTTATTTTTTTCCCTAAATAACTATAGCAAAAATAATAATAAAACAGTGAAAGAGTGGTAGCTTCACCATAGAAGTTAGCCTTTTAAATAAGAAAAAATTATTAAAGTTTAATTTTCATTATACAATTACAATGGTTTAATAACCAACATAAGTAACACTTCACCTCTAGTCCTATGTTCTTTTCACTACAACTTGACATTACATAAGGAATTCTATTGCTTTTCAATTATGATGGGTGTCCACAAGTACCAGGCTCCACCTTTTAAAGGGGGAAAGGTTGAGAGGAACAATGACAGAATTGTTCTGTTATATGTGGAGAAGACATTCCTCTTTATTCCTTGTTCTCCATGAATAAAGCAAAGAGCTGAGTCATCCTGGCCTTCTTAAATGCAGAGATATTTTCTGTAACACATTATACCATCACAGGCCAGTGGAAGGCTGAAACTACAGGAGTAATATTCAAGCTAATTTTTAAGCTCTCTGTAGCCTTAAAATCACAAAATCCAGTCATTTAAAATAAATACTGAACTTCTAATTTGATAACAATAAAGTCTGAGAGCCAAGAGCTACATAGCTTTATTTGAGTTCTGTGGGAGCAAAGGAGAAAGGATGGCATGTCTGCTGTTCAAATGTTTATTTAATTAAAACATTAGACATTCAAAAAGACACAAAATAATGCATATGTGTTTAGAACTATGTTTTGTTCCTACAAATAAATAATCATACCAATAGCACAGAATTTCCCTCTATAAGAATAGAGATCACAACTGTTTATTTGGCTCTGCTTCATTAAAAATGCTAAAAAGAGTGGGTGGTTCTCCTGTCTGTAGTGAGTTAAATAAGAAATTGATTTTTACTTTTCCAAGTCTCTAGAAACTCAAATGAGTAAAAGTGCCATCTTTTTTAAAAAATCAGTTTACATTTTAAAATTTTATTTAGTATTTCATCTTCCCCACTTACGTGTAAAAACAACTTCTAACATTCATTTTTAACACTTTAATTTCCAAATTTTCTTCCTCCTTCCCGACCTCCCCGCCCACACCATTGAGAAGGCAAGCAATTTGATGTAGGTTATACATGTGTAGTCATGCAAACCATATCTACAAAAGTCATGCTGTGAAAGAAGATAAAGCCAAAAAAATCTTAAGAAAAATAAAGTAAAATTATGCTTAAATATCTATTCAGAAACCATCAGTTCTTTCTGTAGGGATGGATATCATTTTTTCATTGTAAGTCCTTCAGAGTTTTCTTGAATCACTGTAGTGCTGAGAATGGCTAAGCCATTCACAGCTGATCATTTTACAGTATTTCTGTTACTTTATACAGAGTACATTTGATTTTGCATCAGCCCATGCAAGTCTT
This sequence comes from Gymnobelideus leadbeateri, assembly GCA_011680675.1. Taxonomy (NCBI): domain Eukaryota; kingdom Metazoa; phylum Chordata; class Mammalia; order Diprotodontia; family Petauridae; genus Gymnobelideus; species Gymnobelideus leadbeateri. Next base: position 402,597 of record WOXC01004875.1, read on the forward strand.
TCCCGTTTTTTCTGAGAATATGCTGCTCATCATTTCTTACTGTACAATATTTATTCCATCATAATCACATACTACAACTTGTTCAGCCATTCCCCAATTGATTGGTTGCCCTTCAACTTATAATTCTTCACCCCCAGAAAAGAGCTGCTACAAATATTTTTGTATGTATAGGCCCTTTTCCTTTTTGATTTTTACCTCTTTTTGAAGTATATTCCTAGTAGTGGTATTGCTAGGTCAAAGGGTATGCAGAGTCGTATAGCCTGTTGGGCATAATTTCTAATTGTTCTAGAATGGTTGAATCAGTTCACAACTCCACCAACAGGGCATTAAAGTCTCATTTTTCCCACATTCCCCCCAACATTTGTCATTTGCCTTTTTAGTCCTATTAGCCAATGTAATAGGTATGAGGTAGTACCTCAGAATTATTTTAATTTGCATTTCTCCAATCAATAGTGAGTTAGAATATTTTTTCATATGACTATAGTTAGCTTTGATTAATTCATCTGAAAACTAATTATATATTTTGATCATTTATTATTTGGGAATGGCAATTTATAAATTTGACTTAGTTTTCTATATTTTTGAGAAATGAGGACTTTATTAAAGAAACTTGCTTCAAAATATTTTCTCATAGTTACTATTGCTGTTTTCCCCTCAATCCTATTCCCCTCCAGCCCTGTTTATTCTATTCTCTCTGTTCATTTACCCTGTCTCTCCTCAAAAGCCTTTTGCCTCTGACTACCCCCTACCCCAATCTGCCTTCTCTCCTATCATCCATCCCTACCTTCTATTAACTCCTTCCACTCCTACTTTCCTGTAGGGTAAGATAGATTTCTATACCCAACTGAATGTTTATGTTATTCCTTCTCTGAGCCAATTCTGATGAGAGTAAGGTTCATTCACTTCCCTTCCCCCTCTTCCCCTCAACTATAAAAGCTTTTTCTTGCCTTTTTTATATAAGATAATTTACCCCATTCTATCTTTCCTTTTCTCTTTCTCCTAGTACATCCCAGTCTCACCACGTGTGTGTGTGTGTGTGTGTGTGTGTGTGTGTGTGTATTCTAACTACCCTAATAATGGGAAAAGCATCATCTTCCCATCTAACAATGTAAACAGTTCAGCCTTATTAAGTCCTGTTTACCTTTTCATAATTCTTTTGAGTCTTATATTTGAAAGTCAAATTTTTATTCATATCTGGTCTTTTCATTAAGAATGCTTAAAAGTACTCTATCTCTTTGAATTTCCACTTTTACCCTGAAGGATTATACTCAGTTTTTCTGGGTAGAAGATTCTTGGTCGTAAGTCTAGTTGCTTTGTCCTTTGCAATATCATATTCTATGCCCTCCAATCCTTTAAAGAAAGTTGCTAAATCTTGTGGTATCGTGACTGTTGCTTCACCATACTTGAGGGTTTTTTTTTTCCTGGTTGCTTGCAGTATTTTCTCTTTGACTTGGGAACTCTGGAATTTGGCTGTAATATTCCTGGAACTTTTCATTTTGGTGTCTCTTTTCAGGAAGTTATGGGTAGATTCTTTCAATTTCTATTTTACTCTTTGGTTCTAAGAATATTAGGACAGTTTTCCTGCATAATTTCTTGAAAGGTTACGTTTAGGTTGCATTTTTGATCGTGGCTTTTAGGTTGTTCAATAATTTTTAAATTATCTCTCCTTGATCTATTTCCCAAGTCAGTCATTTCTCCAATGAGATAGTGTGCATTGTTGTTTATTTTTTTATTCTTTTAGTTTTGTATTGTTGCTTCTTGATTTTTCATAAAGTCTTTAGCTTTCATTTGTCCCATTCTAATTTTTAAGGAATTATTTTCTTCAGTTAGCTTTTGTACCTCCTTTTCCACTTGGTCAAGTCTGTTTTTTAAGGCATCTTTCTCCTTACTGGCCTTTTGCACCACTTTTACCACTTGGCCTAGTCTATTTTTAAAGTGTTATTTTCTTTAGTATTTTGTGTGTGTGTGTGTGTGTGTGTGTGTGTGTGTGTGTGTGTGTGTGATTCCTTTACCAAGCTGTTTACTCTTTTCTCATTATTTTCTTGCATCACTCTCAGTTCTCTTCCAAATTTTCCCTTTACCTCTCTTACTTGATTTTCAAAATCCTTTTTGAACTATTCCATGTTGTAAGACCAATTCATATTTTTCTTGGAGTCTTTGGATATAAGACCTTTGACTTTACTATCTTCTTCCAAGTGTGTGTTTTGATCTTCCTTGTCACCATAATAATATTCTGTAGTCAGAGGTTTTTTCCTTCCAATGTTTGCTCATTTTCCTAGCCTATTATGTGACTTTTAACTGCTTGTTAAAGTAGGGCTCTGCTTCTAGGGTGGAGGGCATAATGTCCCAAGTTTCAGTGGTTTTGTGTAGCTCTTTTTGGAGATATGTCTAGGGGCATGTAAGCTTTCAGTTTTTCCAAGGAAAGCAACTAAAAACACTCTTTTTCTGCCCTGGAACTGTGACAAGGGTCCCCATCTCCACTGTAGCCACAAGTCTCTCCTCTGTTAATGCTCCCCCTTGCCCTGGGACTACCATCTAGGACTATGACCTGGATCTAAACATGGGGAAAGCAACAGAGCACTGCCTCAGTGTTAGCAAGGAGACCCCTGTAATCTACTTCTGACCAGTTGTTTGACCCCCTTACTATTTGTGGAATTCGAGCTCAGGAAGCAGCTACTGTTACTGCTTACTCAGTCACACACAAGGCTTACTTCTGGTTTGCTGGGGCCTGAGCTATGCTGAAGTAGCTTGTGCTAGACCATGCTTCACTCTCGCCCATGTGTGGAGGCCTTTCCTGCTGACCTTCACGTTGTATTGGGATGGAAATTTGTTTCACTCCATCATTTTATGGGTTCTGCTACTCTAGATTTTTAAGTCATTTTTTTAAGCAATTGGGGTTAAGTTACTTGCTTACGGTTACACAGCCAGTCATTATTTATATATGGGTGATCATTTTCTGAGGCCAGATCCAATTTGTTCCACATCTGGGGCTGGCACTCTTACCCACTGTGCCACCTAGCTGCCCCTAAAAGACAACATCTTTTTTTTTTGGAAGACAACTGGGGTTAAGTGACTTGCCCAAGGTCACATGGCTAGTTTTTGTGTTAATTGTCTGAGGTCAGATTTGAACTCAGGTCCTCCTGACTCCAGGGCTGGTCCTCTATTCACTCTGCCCCCTTTTTAAGTAATTTTTATGGGTATTTGGAGGAGTTTGGGGGAGATATCAGACGAGCCCCTGCCTTTACTCCACCATCTTGGCTCTACCTTATTTTGCATTTTTAAAAGTTTCATTTCATCTTATTGTATGAAGCATCTAGTCTAGTTGGGTGTCTATAACAATGCCTTGGAAGCAAACTCTCTTATTTACTGAAATACTTGGTATTCCAGTGGATAAAAGGAAGTACTCTTATGCCAAAAAGAAGTGAGAAAAGAGACCCTCGAGAGAAGTGGATTATATTAGCTCCATGGGACTGCTCAGAGTCAGACCCAAATTGAACAGTGCCCAGCAGGGGCAAAGTGCCAACTTTGGAAGGCAAGCCAATTGGCCAACAGTCAGGGTCTGTGTAGGCAGGACCTGGAAGAGGCTAAAATCAGTGATTGTTTAGTACACATTATGAAACTCGCTTGCCTGTGAGTTTCCCTAGGCAGGGTTAAACCTGGCAGTTATGCTTACTTCTGTGAAGGAAAGCTGGTTGGGGAAGGGGAAAGGAACAGGGGAACCCGAATGGGTCATGTACAACATTCCCCACTTCTCATGTAGGTATGTCAAACCCTTGACACACTTGGGGCCACACCATTCAGGTCAGCCAGTTCTGTTCCCAAGGGCTTGGTAGCAAGGATCCCTAACAATTAGCATTTTTTAACAGAGTTAATATGGGTCTTAACAAATTGTAGAAAATGATTAATGAGGCAGGGTCCTAAAATCAGGGCTATAGTCAGGAGGAAGAGGGGGCCAACCAAGGCTGATACCAGGATAATGAGCCAGGGGGACATCTGGAAAAGGGTCTGATACCAGTTCTCAAAATTTTCCAACTCCATCTGTCTATTTGCGATATTCTGGTGTACCCACCTCAGATTCTCTGGCACCACTCCAGAGTTGTTAGCATAGAAGCACCAGGCCTCTTGGAGGGCTGCACACAGGCCATCTTGTTTAAGAAAAAGAAGGTCAAGGCCTATGAGACTCTGGAGAACCAACTCTGCCAAGAAGTCCACCTGTTTTTATAGGACTGAGATGGATGGCTTGGTGTGGGAGAGGTTGATATTTACCTGTGTACTTAAAGCCTGATAGTTGGCCTCCCCCTTAACCATGGCTGCCACCTGGCTGTGGCAGAACCTGTAAGCCCCAAGCCCACTAAGATGGGGATGAGGAGTGGTACTGCCCACCTTTGGTGGTAGCTCACTTGCCTTTCAGGGGGAAAAGTAGCGCCAACCCTCTTCACCTGGGAGGAGGGAGACCCGGGGAATTATGGCCACTAGGATGCACAGGGGACCCTCAGGGTGCTGTTGTTGCCTGAGGAACACTGTAGTAGAGACACACTGGGTAAGGCTATTGTGGCATGCCCACCAGGCTCCTAGAGGGGCAGGAAAGTAGTCTGAGCTAGAGGCCTGAATGTCATGGGTTTGTTCACAAATTGAATCATACTGAGAGCTGGAAAAAGGGGTGCTGGATGATATGAGGCAGAGACCTATTCCTTGTATATCCCTGAGGGTAAGCCTTGATTGGTCCTACTCGAAATTCTCTGTGTTGGAAGTAGGGGTGACAGAAGAATTTAGTGCCACCCATACAGAGTAAGGAGACTGGGGTTCAAAATAGATCCAGCAGTTTTTGCCTCCAATATATGGTTAGAGCTGTTAAGTGTTTTATGAACAGCCGACAGGAGGATAAGTAAGGGGAGGGACCTCATAATTGCGGGATTCCTGTCTTTGGAGATAGGGGAACATAGGGTTCAACTGAGGCCCAGATGGCAACAGTTTGTATTGTGGTATGGACAGCTAGGTTCCCTACTGGGGCAGGAATGGCTAAGTTTCCTATGGGACCAATGGGATGAGGATCTGGTAAGGGCACAGGAGGCTTCTTGGTTACAATCAGGACCACCATCTTTTCCACCTGTGCCCCATCCTCCTCCTCGTCCAGAGTGACCAGGATCCTACAGGGAGGGAAAACAAGCCCCAGGACCCAAGAGACTTGGATTCCCCAGGCAGGGTTAAAGGAGTTTTAGATGATGAGATCAAGCATGGGTTACCAGGGGTCAGACCCGATTGTACAGATACGGAGTAATGGATCCTATCCCCTACTACTGCCTGCCCCGTAGCACAGGGAGGCACTGGGGTCAGAAGAGGGGAGGTAGGGGTGGCTCGGTGGCCCAGTGAGTAGAGCGCCAGCCCTGAAGTCAGGAGGACATGAGTTCAGATCCGACCTCAGACACTTACACACACACACACACACACACACACACACACACACACACACACACACAACCTAGCTGTGTAACCTTGAGCAAGTTACTTAACCCCAGTTGCCCTCCAAAAAAAAGCAAAAAGAAGAAGAAGAAGAAGAAGAAGAAGAAGAAGAAGAAGAAGAAGAAGAAGAAGAAGAAGAAGAAGAGAGGAGATGGTAAGCTGTGACACAAGGTAGGTACACAGGCATCCTGTATTAGAGCAGGTAGCCTGAATCTACTGGTGGGCCCCCAAATAGGCCAGTGTGGTGAAAAAGGGAGTTGAGGGGGAGACATATGTATTCAGGGTCCTGGAAAGTCCAGGATTATCCATTTCCTGTGGTCACCACCCAGGTAGGGGGCATGGGGATTGCAGGGGACCACACAAGAAGGTAAAAGGAGGATCAAGAAGAGGGTCAGATAAGTTTTAGCTTTAGGGGGTCCTCATGGACTTCTGCTTTCCATTCTGAGGTAACAGAAGGCTTTACTCTGGTATAATGGAGCCAAGTGAAGATAGAGTCCACTTTCACGATGGTGGGTGTAGTGAGGATCACGACATGTGGCCCCTTCAACCTTGGCTCCAGACATGTAGTGGTTAATTTCTTTACCAGCACAGAACCTCCAGGTGAAACGGGTGTGCTGAGGCTGAGCTTGGGACCAGGAGGACAGCCTAGATTGAGGGTAGGAGTCTTTTCTGGGTCACCTGCAGGCTCTGTAGGAACTCTATGAGGGAAGAGTTAGTGATTTTAGTATTTAGGTCTTCCCACATTAGGGGAAGAATGGGTGGTGGTCTTCCAAACATAATTTAAAATGGGGCCAGTCCTAGTTTATTGGGGGTGCACCTGCTTCTGAGCAAGGACAATGGCAGAAGGGTGACCCAGGATTCCTGGGTTTCCAAGACAAGCTTGGTGAGAAATCTTTTCAGTCATGTTCACCCTTTTCACCTGCCCAGAGCTCTGAGGCCAATATGCACAGTGTAATTTCCAGGTAACCCCCAAAGATTTTGCTATTCCTTGTGATATTTTGGCTACACATTCTGTTCCATTATCTGACCCAATTTCCATGGGGAGGCCAAACCAAGGGACAATTTCATTAAGGAGGTTTTTGCTACTCTTAAGGCTGTTTCATTGTTCACAAGGAATCTTATACCCACCCAGAGACTGTATCAACTAATACTAGGTGATATTTGTAATGCTGCACAGGTGGTTTTACCTCAGTAAAATCGACCTCCCATTGTTTCCCTGGCTGTATTCCCCTTACTCTGCACCCCACTGGTCCTATTTTTCCCTGTTTCCCATTCACCCATGCACATGTCTCACAGTGGCTCACAATGCTAGACAGTTGCTCATTTCGATGGGGAATATGGTATTTTTCTCTCAGAAGGAGACCAAGTTTCTTTTCCCCCAGGTGAGTAATCTGGTGTAGGAGCCATATCCATTCCCTCCCCAGGGATTCAGGGAGTAGGAGGCTATCCCCTGGGAGGAGCCACCAACCTGACTCTTCCTTTTCCCCTTTTGATTTATGGGCAAAGAAATCCTCTGACTCAGAGTAAGAGGGGGAGAGGGGCAGGGTGGGTGTTTCCATAAAGGAACAGACAGCTAGGGGAAGGGATGAGACCGCAGCCTGATGGGCAGCAAGACCTGCTGCCCGGTTACCAACTGCTTCTGGGGTGTCACCCACTTAATGAACTGGACAATGAATGATGGAGATGCAGGAAGGGAGCCAAACAGAGCTGAGAAGAGATAGGATTTCAGCCTGGTTCTTAATAGCCTTGCCAGCCTCAGTCAGGAGGCCATGTTCACAGGAGACAGCAGCATGGACATGGGTGGTGGTAAAGGCATGCTGGCTTTTGCTGTAAATGTTAGCTGACTTTCCCTCCATGAGGCAGAGGGCCTGGGTAAGGGAAATAAGTTTGGCCTTTTGGGTAGAGGATTCAGGAGGGAGAGGGGAGGACTATAGGACCGCAAGGGATGAGGAAGACACTATCACTGCACCAGCCCTGCGTATTCCTGTGTTCACAGAACTGCTGCCATCAGTGAAGAGGATCAGATCAGGGTTCTGCAAGGGTGTGTCAGTGAGATCGGGTCTCACGGCCTGGACCCAATCAATGACCTGAAGGTAGTCATGGACAATAGGGGAGGCTGGGCTAGGTTTGGGGTCAGGGCACAACGTGGCAGGGTTAAGAGCAGAGGTTTTAGAAAAAGTCAGATGGGGCTGATCCAAGAGGAGAGCCTGGTATTGGTCATTGGGAGTTAGAGAGCCAGAGGGCAGGATCACTACAGAGGAGACACTCCACAGAAGGAGGGGCAGAGATGGAAAGGGACTGACCCAGGGAAAGCTTATTGTCTTTCTTAACAAGGAGGTCTGTCACAGTGATGGCCCAGAGGCAAGGGCAGCCAGCAGCAACAGAATCAAGGCTTTGGAGAGATAGGCAACAGGGCAGCACCAACGGCCCAGAGTTTGGTTGAGTAGTCCTTTAGCCACCCCATAAAATTCAGCAACAAAGAGATAGAAAGGCTTGGTGATAATCAGGCAGGGCTAAGGGGGGTGCAGAGGCCAAAGTGGCCTTAAATCGATGAAAAGCCTTTTGTTTTGGCAGAGGATCAAGAAAGGACTCCGGTTCTGGCAGTAGCAGAGTAAAGAGGTTTTGCAATTTCAGCAAAACCAAAGATCCAGAGCCAGCAATAACCTACTGTACCCCAAAATTCCCAAACCTGTTTCTTAATCTTTGGTACAGCTGAGTCTAGGATACCTTGGATGTGGGAAGGTGAAAGGCTCCAAGTGCCCCCTGAGAGAATATAAACAAGATAGGTGACCTGAGATAAACAGATTTGAGCTTTCTTAGAGGAAATACGGTAACCCAAAGACTGCAAGAGAGAAAGAAGGTTGGAGGTGGAAGACAAGTATGTGCTTTCAGTAAGTGCTGCAAGGAAGAGGTCATCAACATACTGAATTAGAGAGCAGAGGTCATGGGACTCCTGAAAGGGGTTAAGGTCCTTATGAAGGGCCCCATTGAAGGAGAGTAGGGGAATTTTTGAAGCCCTGGGGCAGACATGTCCGGGTTAACTGGCCAGAGTACCCACCCTTGCGGTCTATCCATGTGAAACCAGGGGAATAGTGAAGAAATCATCTTTGAAATCCAAAACAATGTAGACACAATGTGCAGGCTGAAGGAGGCTGAGGAGAGTACATGGATTTGGAAGAGTCTCTACCTGGTTTTTCACCTCCCGCAGATCCTGAATGGGCCTAAAGTCAGAGGTGACAGGTTTTCGAACAGGGACTAGGGGAATGTTCCATGAGACTTGGTAAGATACTAGAATCCCTGCCTCCCACAGCCAGGAAATGTGAACTGCAATGCCTTGATGGGCCTCAGAGGACATGGGATATTGGCAGACTGAGACAGGGGAGACAAAGAGCTACACAACCACTGGAGGATGATGAGAGGCCAGGCCAGGGGGGTTGGTCCCTGCCCACACCCCAGGGTGGGATTCAAGGGGGCTTGCTAACAAAGGTGATGCATTAGAGGGGAAGGTGGTTTCGTGGAGAAGGAACTCAGAAGCTAGGGGAATGGTGACCAAGATAGAGGCCAGGGGTGGTGTGTGAGGAGTAGAAATTATGATGGAGGCAGAGAGACTGGGACCTGAAGGAAATAGTGGCTTGAAGCTTTTGTAACTGATCCTGGCTTAGGAGAGGGTAAGGGCAGTCAGGCATAACTAGGAAGGAGTGGGTAATGGTGCCTTTTCCCAAATCCACTACCCTATCTGAGGTCCTTGGGCAAGAAAAGGTCTCCCCTGTGGTCCCTTGGACAGGGGAGGTCTTGGAAGAGAGGGAGCTAAAGGGTTGAGTCAGGACAGAATGAAATGCACAAGTGTTGACCTGGAACTTGACAGCTTGGCCTCTGATTTTTAAATGGACCTGGGGCTCGTGGGGGTCCAGGGAGAGAAAATCCCCAGGCTGCATCAATCACTGAGTACTAGATCCTCTGGAGTGGGGCTGGGTTGCTCCTGAGGCTTCTTGTGGGGGGCATTCATTTTTCCAATGGCCAAACTCTTTAAAGTAGGCACATTGATCCTTCGAAAGGGGTGGGCAGGTACCATGTGGTGCAGCGCCCCCTTGGGTGCCCTGTTTGGGAGTCTGAAATGCAGCTACAAGGACCCAGGCAAGCCTCTTGTCGGCTTTATCAGAGGAGCTGTCCTTCCATGTGTCATAAACCTTTTGGGCGATCTCTACCAGCTGGGACATAACCATGCCTTCAAAACCCTCCTGTTTCTGAAATTTCTTTCGAATGTCAGGGGTGGACTGGGAAACAAAAGCAACATTTAATTTTTGGGCATTCTTGGGAGCCTCGGGATCAATAGGAGTATAAGTTCTGTAGGCTTCATACAGGAGCTCCAGGAAAGTCCTGGGGGACTCTTGGGGCCCTTGTCTTACTTCCTAAACCTTAGTCAGGTTAGTTGGTTTTCAAGCTCCTGCTTTTAGGCCCTGGAGGAGGTATCAGTGACAGGTGTCTAGTGTTTCACAATCCCTAGAGGTATTAGGGTCCCAGGCAGGGCGGGAAGGGGAGACCTTGTCCCACTGTTTCTCCAATGACCCACCGTCAGGGTCCAGCACAGCTTTTCTAGCTGCCTGTTTGATTCTATCTCGCTCTTCAGTGGTGAATAAAATGGTTAGGAGCTGTTGGGAGTCCTCCTACATGGGATGATGCATGAGGAAGATGGATTCAAGGAAGTTAATAAGAGCCTGAGGTTTTTCTGAGAAAGGGAGATTTTGAGTTTTCCAATTGTAAATATCTGAAGTGGTGAAGGGAACCTACCCTAGGAAGGGGCTTTTCTCTGGGTTAAGGGATTCCCTAAGGGCAAGGATGGCTGAAGCAGAAGAGGGCTCTTCTGGGGGGTGATTGCTTACCCTGTCCGGGTGTTGGGCAGGGTAAAAGGGGATCAAGGAGGCTGGAAGCCCTGAGGATTCAGGAGAAGAGGCAGAGGGAGGGGATCCAGGGTTATAAGGTGGTGGGAGATTATGCTCCTCACTCTGGTCCTGTAGGACTTTTGGGGAATGGGGTCAGGGGTTAGGGATGCCCACAAGTGGCTGGGCCACAAGTGCATGGATAACTCTTTGCAAGAAAGAGTTGCTCCTCTTTGCAGCTCGCGCCGGCCATGGGAATCTCTCGGGACAATTGGCACAAGCGCCGCAAGACCGGGGGCAAACGCAAGCCCTACCACAAGAAGCGCAAGTATGAGCTGGGCCGGCCGCCCGCCAACACCAAGATCGGCCCCCGTCGCATCCACACCGTGAGAGTGCGTGGAGGCAACAAGAAGTACCGGGCGCTGAGGCTGGACGTGGGCAACTTCTCCTGGGGCTCGGAGTGCTGCACCCGAAAGACGAGGATCATTGATGTGGTCTACAACGCCTCCAACAATGAGCTGGTCCGGACCAAGACTTTGGTGAAAAACTGCATTGTGCTCATCGATAGCACCCCATACCGCCAGTGGTACGAGTCCCACTATGCGCTGCCCTTAGGCCGGAAGAAGGGCGCTAAGTTGACTCCTGAAGAAGAAGAAATTTTAAATAAAAAGCGGTCAAAGAAGATCCAGAAGAAATACGAGGAGCGGAAGAAGAATGCCAAGATCAGCTCGCTTCTGGAGGAGCAGTTCCAGCAGGGCAAGCTCCTTGCCTGCATCGCATCGAGGCCAGGCCAGTGTGGCCGAGCAGATGGCTATGTGCTGGAGGGCAAAGAGCTGGAGTTCTATCTAAGAAAGATCAAAGCCCGCAAGGGCAAATAAACCCTATCCTGGACATTATCTAATGGAATAAATCCCCAGATTATTAAAAAAAAAAAAAAAAAAAAAAAAAAAGAAAGAGTTGCTAAGCCAGGAAGGGGGATGGGTGACAAAGTCCAGCCAGACATCAATATAAGGGAACTGATCTGGATATCCTGGATTTCATGTGATCACCTGCCACACTAATTGGATAATTTGCTTATTGAAACTTCCCTTCGGGGGACAACTCACCCCAAATGTGAGTTACTCATTCATGCAATAAAAATGAGTTTCCTCTTCTTCAAGAGGACCCCATTATCTGCTCCATCCTGATAGGCTTCCTTAAAATGGCTTAGTATACATCCCAGGGCAGTTTTTGCCACACTGGCTGAACCTCCCATGTTTTAGGACCAAAATATAGACAAACAGTATAGCCTTATAAGCAAAAATGTCTTCCTAATGGAAATCAGAAAAGCTTCTTTGAGGTGCTCCTCTGATAGCCACTAGAAGACCTGCTTTACAGAGTAAAAATGGGGAGGATTTAAGCAAATGAACACAAAACAAAACCTTGCAAGCCCAAAATGGATAGGAGACATAGACAGACAGACACTAACAGACAAGACCAGAACCAGGTATGGTAGGGACCCAACATCTTGGTGTGCCTGGGGGACTGGTGTGTAGAATACACTCAGGTTGTGTCCAGCCCCCAGATCCCCACAGAATCAGAAAACAGAAAATCAGAAATCAGAATCCCCTTGGAATCAGATGTCCTGAATCCACACAAAGGTGGAATGGGGGGCAGGGCAGAATTGGGGAGCAGGTGCAATCTTTCCCACCTTGAGTCCTAGAGCCCTGGAACTTCATCAGGGGCTGCCCCCCCCCTATGGATTGGGGCAAACAGATGACCACCTCACGAGGCTGAGAGTTCCTCTTGTTCAGGGATCTCCATGGTGACATGGGGCATTGCAAATCTCTCTAGGGCCTCCAAATGTTATGCCAAAAAAAAGTAAGTAAAGAGTAAAATTGAAAGTGGATTTTATTAGCTCTGTAGGACTGCTTGGCGTCAGACCCAAATCAAACAGTGTCCAGCAGGGGCAAAGTGCCAGCTTTTAAAGGCAAGCCATATGGCTAATGTTAAGGGATCATGTAGGCAGCCACTGGCAGAGCCTAAAATCAGTGATTTGTTAGTACACATTTTGAAACTCATGTGCTTATGAGTTTCCCTAGGCGGGGCTAAACCTGGCAGTTTGCTTACTTCTGTGAAGGAGAGCTGGTTGGGGGAGGGTAAAGGAATAGGGGAACCCGAATGGAGTTATGTAAAACACTACTCCATCCCTACCTCCTCCCCCCTCACCCATGCAAACATACCTGCCCCAGAATATTGTTTAACTATATATTCTACCAAGATATTTGGATATCACTGGTTCCTCTACACAGCTTAATCTCAACATGTACAGTTCAGAATTCCCTATCTTTCTCATAAAACTTTTATGTCTCCCTAATTTCATTATTTCTCCTTCTAGTCACCTTGGTTTACAACTTTGGTGTCATCATCCATTCATCCTACTCCCTTACTCCTCATATACAATCAATTGCCAACACTTATCAATTCTAGTTCCACAACTAACTTACATCTGCTTTTTTCTCTAAGCTCACAAAGTCACTGTCGTCATCTCACCTGTGCTCTTGCAATAGCCTCTTAAGTTGTCTCCCTGCTTCTGGTCTCCCTCCACTCTAATTTACCCTCTGCCTAAATGTCAAATTGATACTCCTAAAACAAAGGCCCTGCCCCTGTCACTTTTCTACTCAAGAAATACAGGTGGATTACTCTTGCAACTAGGTTCAAATACTTTGCTGTTTAAACCCTCATTTACAATTTGGCTTCAAACTCCCTTTCCAAGTTCATATTCATTGTATTCTGCTCCTCCATGCATTGTATATTCCACCCAAATTGGTCCACTTGCTATATCCTGTATAGAACCTTCCATCTTCTGCTTCCAAGATTTTGCACAAGCTATACTTCATGCCTTGAATACACTCCTTCCTCATGTCCATCTCTCAGATTCCATAATTTCCTTCAAAGTTCAACTCCAGTACTACATCTTATAGGAAACCAGTATTAATTCTCTCAATTTTTACTATCTTTCACATTAACTATTTATTTTATTATTATAAATCATAATATTTATTTCATATATATTTGATATGTAATTATCTCTATATATCACATTATTTTCCCCTGATAAAATTAGCTCTTCAAAAGCAAGAATTGTTTTATTTTTCTGTTTTTAACCCAGTGACAAGTAGAAAACCTAACAAATAGTAGGTGTTTAATAAATGTGTGTTGAATTTAATGGAATATTAAGTAGAATTCTAACTAAAATTAAATTTTGTTTTTAAAATTGATATTTACAGAGGGGACTTCCTAATGAACGGAAGTGGCCATGTGACTGTTACCATGGATGATCAGATTCCATAACAGGGTGCTAGGCAACACCTTTCATTACTAGTGTTCTCAAAGTTGTCCAAAAGCCCAGTTGAATATTCTCTATGACTGCACCACCTAGCTTCCCTACTGGTCATATTACTTCTCTATTCAAAAATTTTCATAAGTTCCCTGTTGTCTCCTAAAGAAAGCTCAGACTCTTCCAATCTGTCACCAACTTCATCTTCCAAAATTAGTTCTCATCACTTTCTTCCACATGTTCTGTTTCTCAGCAAAATTATATGATTCAGCTCTCTCTAAACATAGCCTAGGCTTTTCCACCTTCATGTCATTACTACTCCAGTTTCATGTACCTGAAATGTTCTTCTTTTCCTTCACCCACTGATTTCCTATCTGTCTTTTTTTTTAAACAAATGCTTTATTAACTTCTGTTTTACATCATTCATTTCCACCAGATTTTGAGTTACAATCATTTTTCCCCCATTATTCCCCTACCCAACCTCCCAGAATAGTAGTCCCACAAGATATCGCTTCCTCCAATCTGCTCTCTCCCATACCTTCTCCTATACCCCCTTCGACTTTTCCATTAGAGGAAGGTGAATCTTTGTGTCCCAATGCCTGCACATCTTATCTCCCTATTACAAGCAAAAGAGTATTAATAATAGTATTTATATATATTTGAAACATTTAATGTTAAGACCTCGAATTTCAGATCCATTTCCTTCCTCCCTTGTCACCCATTCCCTCTTGGGAGATAAGTAATTCAGTATATGTTGTACATGTCTAGCTATGCAAAATATTATCATAGTAGATATATTGTACAAGGCTGCTTATAATTCCCTCCCACTCATCCCACCCCCCACCTGGTCCATTCCCTACATGATCCTGTTCCTCTTTTATAGTGGGTACATCCAACCTCCCCTCACCCCAAGGATGCCCTCTCATCCATCATCCCTCCTCCCGTCCCCCTTCCCCCTATCCTGCTGCAGGTTGAGATATCCCATTTACTATGTATGTCATTTTCTCCCTGAACCAAATTCAGTTTGAATGTGGTTTTGCCTTTTTAGCCTTCCTTATTCTCCCCTCTTTTGCAACCACTTCCCCTTGCTTCTTCTGCATGGGATAGTTTACCCTACCCTGTCTCTCCCCATCTCCTCTTGCCACTTTCCTCTCTCACCTCATAATTTCATCCCTTGAGTATTCTCCCTTCCCAACAAATTCAACTTCTGCCCTCTATCCATATATAACTGTAACCATATACACACACATTCACATATGTATTCATATGACCACACCCCCTTCTTCTATTATTTTCATAGTGAGAAAGATATCATCAGTCACAGTTATTGCTTTTCCATATAGGAATGTAAATAGTTCAACTTTGATAAGTTCCTTTTGATTTCTTTTCCTGATTACCTTCTCAGGCATCTCTTCCTTCTTGTGTCTGGATGTCAAATTTTCTATTCAATTCTGGTTTTTTCCTCAAGAATGCTTGAAAGTCCTCTATTCCACTGAATGACCATATTTTCCCCTGAAACAAAAGACTCAGTTTTGCTGGGTAGGTGACCCTTGGGTTCATTCCCAGTTCTTTTGCCCTCTGGAATATCATATTCCATGCCCTTCGATCCCTCAGTGTAGAAGCTGCCAGGTCCTGGGCTATTCTGATTGTGTTTCCACAATATTGAAATTGTTTCTTCCTGGCTGCTTGTAGTATTTTCTCCTTGATCTGGGGATTCTGGAACCTGGCTATAATATTCCTGGGAGTTTTCTTTTGGGGTCTTTTTCAGGAGGTGATCGGTGGATTCTTTCAACCTCTATTTTGCCCTCTGGATCTAAAACATCAGGGCAATTTTCCTTGAGAATTTCTTGAAGGGTGATTTCTAGGTTCTTTCCTTGATCATGGCTTTCAGGTAGTCCAATAATTTTTAAATTGTCTCTCCTGGATGTATTCTCCAGGTCAGTGGTTTTTCCCATGAGATATTTCACATTGCCTTCTAATCTTTCATTTGTTTGGATCTGCTTAACAGCATCTTGATTTCTCATAAAGTCATTAGCTTCCATTTGCTCCAGTCTAACTCTGAAGGAATGAATCTCCTCAGTGAACTTTTGAGATTCTTTTTCCATCTGGCAAATTCGACTTTTTAAGGCATTCTTCTCCTCATTGCCCTTTTGGGCCTCCTTTGCCATTTGAGTTAGTCTATTTTTTAAGGTGTTGTTTTCCTCAGTCAGGCTGTTGACCCTCATTTCATACTTTTCCTGCATCCTTCTCATTTCTCTTTCCAATTTTTCCTCCACTTCTCTTATTTGATTTTTAAAGTCCTTCTTAAGGTCCTCTATGGCCTGCAACCCGCTCATGTTTTCCCCTGGGGCTTTTGGAGCAGGACTTCTGACCTCACAGTCCTTTTCCCGCTCTATGCCCCCAAAATAGGAGTCTAGGGTTGCATTTTTCTGTTTCCTTTGCCTTGGCATGTTGCCACTTAATTACTTGACTTCTGGGCTTGTTGCCACACTATGGCTTTAAGGCCAGATAGAGGAATTTTCGTCCCGAACGTGTGGGGGGCAACATCCGTTTCTGGCAAGCTGTAAACCCACCCACGACTTCCACCCTAGATCACAATCCAGATCCAGGGAGCTTAAAGCAAGAGCGATTACCCCCCAAGACTGATCGCTGGATCTCCCTACAAATTTGCAGGCTGGGAGCGGGAGCTGCCTCAGAAAACTACAAAATGGCGTTTGTCCTCAGCGGCTTCTAGGGGAGGGAGCCGACGCATTCCCTAATACCAGTCCCAAAGTCCATAGGACACTAACCTCTTACTTTGTCCCAGGCAAGTCTATATTGATAATTCTGCAGTAGCCACAGCTCCTGGTGTTCTGGGGTTCCTCCAGCTGGCTGCTGGCCCTGCCGCCCTGGGGCTAAAACCTCGGCTCATGGGGACCTGGGCTCGGCTCGGCTCCTGCGCTCTGCCCACTACATGCTGCCAGCTCCCAGACCACTGCGCTGGTCCTTCCTGCAGGGCTGCTGGGCTGTCCTCAGCGGGAGTTTAGCTTCTCTGTGTCGTTCTGTGGGTGCTGGGGCTCCAGAAGTTGTTCAGAGTCCCCTTTTACATCGTTTGGGGGGAATGTGGGGGCAGAGTGGCTTGGATGAGCTGTTTCTACTCCGTCATCTTGGCTCCGCCCCCCCCATCTGTCTTTTGAAACCTTCTCTAGGAAGACTTTGATTGGTAATGATTTGGTCTCTGCTTCTACCCCAACATATCATCATGTTTTACCACTAAGTAATAGCTAGTTCAGTTCTACAGACATTTATTCAGCACCTACTATGGTGCAAGACACTGTTTTAGGTAAAGACTCATCATACAGCATTGCGTATTATATATTCTCTGTGTCTTACATTTTCTAAGTTCATCTAAACATGTAGTTCTCAAACTTTTTGGTAACAGGATACCTTTTATAGGCTTAAAATTATTGAGTGTTTTAATTATTTCGTTTGTTTATTTATTTAAAATTGCTTTAATGACTTTCCCAAAGAACTTTTTTTAATATTGGCTATATAGATATTTACTTTATTAGAAATTTAAAATTCTTTTTGTGAAAATATTTTTAACCTCATGGATTGTATGTAAAGATTGCAGGGACAAATAGAAGTCCTCACACCACACTTTTAGAATTGCTAATTTAAACTGTAAACTAACTCCATGAGGAAAAGGACTGTTATGTCTAAAAATAATTTCCCCCAATCAATCAACATACATTTATTATGTATCTGCTATATGTAAGAAACTAGGCAAATCATAAGGGGCACAATTACAATAAATTAAATAATTCCTATGCAAGGAAGCGACACTTTACTAAGGAAGATAAACTTGTTACAAACAAGGTAGTTTGAAAGGGAGTGCACTAAAAGACAGACCTTTCACAGTGCTCTGCACACAGTGGGAAATCAATAAACCTCTGCTGGTAGGAATGTTCATATAAAGAATGGGTTGTAACTTGCACAAATCGATTTGAAGGTGAGCAAAGAATTCAATCTTTATTTTGTGCTAGGCAAGAAAAGTTAACAAAGCACTTAGTAAATAATACAGTAATATTACTCAGGAACAAGTGGTTAAGATACTTGAAGGGAAAGTTAATATGATTGCTGAAGTCTCCTAGTATGAGGGCAAGAATTATGGAGGGAAGAAAAATCATAAGGTGGGTATCCCACTCATTGAGGAAAGAAAAAGAATGACTTGGGGCAGGGGGAGGTGTAAACAATAGCAACCAGGATTTTAATTGGGTGATAGATTTGAAAATAATTTGAAACTCAAAGAAAGAAAGATTGCTGAGTAATCAAAGAAGAAAGAGAATCTTCAAGTGGCAATAGGGAGCAAGGGGTATTTGAATTTACCTGCCTCAACCAGTGAAACAACGAGAATGAGTAATGGGGCTACCAGTATGGGAAGGGGTTGCCAGGGAGACTATATTATCAGGGTAAATCAAAGTTTCAGTCATAGCTAGTAGGTGGAAGGAGTGGGAAAGAAACAGATTTAAGATGAAGGTAAGTTTGTTGCCTATGCAATATGGAATAGGAAATCCAGAGGATACAGTTGAAGGGCTGAGTAGAGTTAGAATGAAACTTTGGAGTAAGAAGGTTGTAAGGGGTGGGAATTAGGAAGCAGAGTAAGGAATATGATTTGGATGATGATCTACATGAGTTCAGAGTCACTTGGATATATAAGGTATGATCAGATATGAGAATATTCATCATTAAGTGGAGGGTACCATCCTCTACCCTGAAAGGACAGGTTTTGTAGCAGGAAATGGGGAGATTGAAGATAGAGGTAAGGTTGCTCTTCTTTACATTGGAGGGTCTCCAAAACCCAGTTGGGAGATTGGGCTGGTACCAGGAGGTAGAAGATGCCTTGTGCTGATATAGGGGAAAATGGTCGCTTTCAGGGTAGATAGAAGATGCTTGACCTAGACCTGTAACAGCCTTTCTTCAGAACACACTGAATCCTGGAGAATCCATGTCTGTGTAAGTTTATTTGGTGGAAGTGTAATTTCCATGAAGCCTTGAACTTCAAATGTATGCCAATAATGGAAAGGTTCCACCATTTTCTATCAAGCTAGAAAGTCTTTGAGAATTGGACTTAATGATAATTTTTATATGTATGTTGTCCAAGGCCTAGTCAAGAGGAATTCTGTGTTACTCAGAATTTCTCTTATAGGCAAAATGTGAAATTTTAGATGACAGCAACTTTCCATCACAAAGGAGTTGCCATCTGTGTCCATGGAGGGAATACCCAGAATGATCAAATCACAAAACATTTGTATTATTGAAGTTCTGAAGCTAGGATCATAGTATCGGTCTCAATGTGTGTACAGTGACCTTTTCCAGAAAAGAAGACTATTTTATAGCTGAAATAATCTATTTTCTTGTAGACAAAAGAAGCTATGTTAAATAATGCATTTCTCTTGTTGGATCTTTGATAGTTCAGATGACAGATTGTCCATATTTTCTCAAGCCTGTTTGATTCTTGTTCATGTCTTCTCATCAATGCACCATAGA
Source organism: Gymnobelideus leadbeateri (assembly GCA_011680675.1). Lineage (NCBI taxonomy): Eukaryota > Metazoa > Chordata > Mammalia > Diprotodontia > Petauridae > Gymnobelideus > Gymnobelideus leadbeateri. The sequence continues at coordinate 421,782 of WOXC01004875.1, forward strand.
AACAACCTAATCATAATTCATGCAATAGTTTGTGGATACCTACAATGATTAGGCTGACTATCTAAATACCTTCACTTTTACTTTATGATTATACTACCTCTCTTCCTCTTATATAAGTCCTTGGTGATGCTTTTCATTCAGGTATCATTAGTATACTTACACCCTTTATTCATGTTTCTTCATTGAACTTTGTTGATTCTTTTGAAGCTATTGAATTTCTTTCACCATAACGTAACATCAACAGGAGAATGTTGATGTTGAAAGAATGAACTTTTCTTTGGGAGCAGCTTACAATCATAGAAAGCACTGTACCATTTCCTATATATAAACCAAATTATTATTTTCCTCATGTAGTCAATTTTCATTCCATCCCCAGTGTTTTTCCTATATATGTAAACTTCTAGAAAAACTCAGTGGACTACCAGTCCAATTGAATGTCATCATTTGAGCAATACACATTCTTATCCACTTGGTTTTTCATATGTAGATTGTCAACCAGACTTGTGGGTATATTTCAGAAGATTCTATACTATTTTGAAGTTTGATATAAACAGCATAATAAAAAGCATTTGAACTCAGATAAATTGCAATATCAGTCCTGGGCCAGGAGAACTGATGATGAACCATGGCACTCTGCTTTCAAGAAAGAAGTAGGTGTCTGTAGATATGGAAAGCTATATATGCTGTGAGGTGCACTTTCTGTATTAGGTTTGCTTAAATATTCCTTTGTTGCAAGCATGGATTCCATCAGCGGAGCAGTTGCAAGAAATAATTTTGATATAAAAAAGAGAGGAAGCAATAAAACTTTGCAAAACAGTACCTTAAAAAACTTTGCAAGGAATCACCATTACAATCACTTCATCATAGTTTGTATACTCCATTTTTCCTCTTTTTAAAAAACCATGGCATTTTACCTTCTTTAATAGTACGTGTCTTGTTATCCATAATCTTTCCAAAATTCCTGATGGTGCCTCAGCAAGCAGTCCAATCTTCCATTTCTTTCAGTAATTAGAATATAGTACATCAGAGTTAGGTGACCTGAATTTTTTGAGGTCTACTAGGTGATATCTTAATATATCTTCACTTTTAGGCTTGGTTTTCAAGTCCCAGAAGGGCTGCATTGCATAGTGGACAAAGAATTGGCTTCATAGTCAGGAGCTCTGAAGCCAAGAGTCAAGCGTGTGTGTGGCTTTACAAGGCCTAGGGTCAAGCAATGCTCTTGATTACATGTTGGCTGTGTAACTTGGGACAAGTCCATTAATCTATTCACTAGAAACATTTTAGAGATATAATATTTAATAAATGCTTGTTGAATCGATTTTTAATTGAGATGATATAGAAGAGTTGCTAGTTGACATTAGTAGACTTTTCACACTGAAAGCTCCCAACAACAATGAAATCATTGATTTTGGGGAAAAATCAACCCCCTTTTAGAACTTTTTTTGTTTTCTCAATCAGTCAAGCAACAAGAATTTCTTAAACTGTACTATATGCCATAAAAGGGCATGATTGATCAGAGCCCAGAGCAGGGGCAACCTGCCGGAGGGGAAAAAGACCTTCTGAGTCTGGAGCTGGGACTGATCCAGAAGATGCTCTTTGGAATTTGATCCCTGTAGTATGTTCCCCCTCCACCCAGGTATGAGGGGGACAAAACAGGAGGGTACACTCTGGGCTCAGTTGGAGCATAAGGTGGGGGGAAGTTTGGGATGTTTGGATTGAGAGGATCATCCAAATCAGGGGGCAAAACCGGATACAAGTGATTGGAAAGCTTCTGGGCACTAGATTCTTTTGATGTCTCTTGGGCCTTTTTAGTCTCCAGATCTGAGAGAGGTTTTTGGTTTAAGACTTGTATGGACACAGGGTCCGTATTTGGTTTTACTTCTGGTAGCAGATCTATCCAGACCATAATGTATGGAACCTGGTCTGGATGTCCAGGGGTTCCATAGACAGTTCTCCGGACTTGGCCAATGAGGGTGGGATCAAAGAAGCTCTCTGAGGGCCATCAGATGCCAAACTGTGGCCATTCGGGCTGACAGAAACGAGAAACTTTTTCCTTACTACTGCGGTAACCATAGTCACTTGCTCCCTTCCAGAATTCCTTGAAATTCCACAGAAAATATTGCAGGGGGGTCTCCCCTTCCCGGGGCCTTGATTGTTGCTGGCCCATGGTCGCAAAAGAAGACAAGAAGATAAAAGAGACAAAATGAAGACAGGTGAGGATGATGCAGAGGACAAAACAGAACACAATCCCAAAATTAGGGGGACACAGACAACGACACAGAGAGGACACCGACGACTGACACAGAGAATGAATGAACATAAACTGCCATTTCTAACAGCAGGGGCATGCCAGTGGCGTCCCAGCACGGAGGCAAACAAGTGCTTGTGTCTAGTGTAGCCACTTGCTTTTCTTACAACATGGCCATGTACTTTTATTACTTTTCTTATTCTCACCAATATAAAAACCAGGTACACTCATTTGGGGCCAAATGAGCAATAGAAAGGAAAGAATTTGCAGTCTGCATGGGAAGTCTACTCAGTCCTAGGGCCGAGGAACATCATCTCAGTGGCCGTCCCCTTTAAATGAACAGACTCCTGGCCCTCCAAGGGGTTTGGTCTAGCTGTCAATCACAGAGCCAAAGGCCATCTCTGTGAAACCTCAAAATGATCTGGACAACTGAGATAAACACAGGATGGCAAGCCAATTAGAATTTTTAGGGCATGTTTATTCACTGGCAGGGTTCTGTCTCCTTAGTCAAAAACCAAGGGAAGACAGCCCCGAGCAGTTTGTCAGGTAAGTTTTTATACATTTCAGTGGGTAGTTACAATTGTTAAAACAAATGATGATTAGTAAGGAAATTGTTACTACATTGGGATGTAAACTAAGGGTGGGATGTAATGGACAATTAATGCAAATACAAGTAGGCATAGCCAATTAATATTTTGGAGGGGTGCTTTTATTAGCCGGTGGCTGTCCCCAAAAGGGGAGGCAGACCTGAGAAGTCTGTCCAGAAAGCTTATATACAGTAAAAAGTACTTCCTGAAACAAACAGTGGTCAGCAAGGCAACTATTGCTACATAGGGATGTAAACTAAGGAGGGGGCTGCAAGCTAAAAGGGTAGTTCTTTGTTTTAGTTACATCTTGATTACAAGGAAGGTACAGGGCGAGGTTTCACAATAGTCATACCTTTACACTAAGTTCTTGGGGCCCTCCAAGGGGCCTTGTGAGAGGCCTTGTGTAAGAGCTAGCACTATGGGAACTTAACTGCCACTTCACTCCCCCCTTTTCAAGGAAATAACTAGAATTTGGACTCAACTGAGGCCAAGGGGCAAAGAGTTTGACCGCCTGAATCCATTTTTTTAACATATGTGGATAAGCAATCAATCAAATAGGGGGCTATAGGGATAACAAGGGATAGGAAGGGGTAAAAAGATAAATAGAAAAGACATCAAGGCTGCCTCTTAAGTTTCAACTTCAAGTCTCTGGTCGCTTCAGCTGTCCACTGATCTGGAATGGTGGTCCCCTTTATGTAGGCAAGATGTCTCTTTCGGGATATTCTGTGAAGCAGTCTGGTAGATGGCATGAACTGCTTCCTGGATGATCCAGAGAGCTTGTAGAGACTTAAGCAAGGCATCATCAGAAATATCATAGGACTGAGAAGCAGAGTCAACTACTCAGAAATACAGTTTTACATATAAAGGTCCACTTCTTCTAGCCATGCAAGACTAGGTTCAAACAAATAATTCAGTTTTCTTAGCCACACAGGGCTAGGCTCAGTGTGTCTGGACAGAATAAGCACAGAGCACATGGGGTCTGCACAGCTCAGACTTAAGAGCAGAAAAGCAGACTACACCAGAGAGATAAGGAGCCCCAGCCTGCAGACTTAGCAAGGACGAATCACAGTCATCTCGCCTTCATCTCACGAAGGGACAGGAAGGGTCATTGGATCCAGGTAGGATATTTGGGCCCCCAGGGGAGAGAGCAGCTTCTCCGGCTGCATTCGCCCCCAGCCTGGAAGTTTAGAAACTGCCTGCCTGAATAATACAGGGGCTGGAATGGCAAAGTAAATTCTAGCTGCTCTGATCCTCCCATTCCCCCCTTCATGAAGCAGAAAACCCAAAGATAAGTCTCCCACCCAGATTGAAATCCCAAGTTAATGGAAATAGCCTCAGGCTTGAGAATCTCCAAGAAGGGGTGTAACTGAGACAGCCAGGAATCTGAAGAGAAGAGAGGGAGGGGACCCAACAAGCCCCACCTCACCTCACTAACAAAAGCCTACTTATAGCCCAGGGGTATAGAGGCTGAAATCTGAAGTGGTCAGACTCATCCCCACCTACACATCTACATTCCTCACTGACTTCCCTGACTTAGCCATAAACTAGCCACCCAGAGGTATTCAAAGTCAAGGATCAGGCCCTAAACTCATAGCCTGAGAAAATAAGAAACAGGAAGTCACAATGGGAAAGAAGGAAGCTGAGAAGGAGAAGGGGAAGGCAAGAAAGTCTATTCGAGCTTACTATGCAGGGCATGAACAACCAAATACACAGGACAATATAGACTCTCTACCCACACCTGAGACCACAGAAGGAAACATGATCTGGTCTCAAGCTCAAATAGCATTCCAGGAGGAGCTTAAGAAAAATTTTAAAGACCAAATCAGAGAGGCAGTGACCAACTTGGAAAAACGTCTCAGTGAAGTAATTGGAGAAAATAGCTCCCTAAGAAAGGAACTTCGAAAAAAATAACTGAAGACCATAATTCGATAAAAATTAGGAACAATCAAGTTGAAGCTCAGAACTCTATAATGCAGCAAGAGTCAATCAAACAAAACAAGACGATCGAAAAATTGGAAGAAAATGTAAAATATCTCACTGGAAAAATAACTGACCTAGAGAACAGATCCAGGAGAGACAACCTAAGAATTATTGGTCTATCAGAAAGCCATGATGAAAAAAGCAGCCTAGACAACATCCTCCAAGAGATTGTCAAAGAAAACTGTCCTGAGGTCCTGGAATCAGAAGATAAAATAGCTATCGATAGAATTCACCAGACTCCTCCTGAGAGAGATCCCAAACTGAAAACTCCAAGAAATATAGTAGCCAAATTCCAGAATTACAAGACTAAAGAAAAAATTCTACAAGAAGCCAGAAAGAAACAATTCAAATTTCGAGGAACTACAGTTAGGATCACACAGGACATAGCAGCTTCTACATTAAAAGAAAGAGGGATTGGAATTTGATATTTCATAGGGCAAAAGAGCTAGGATTACAAACAAGGATTAACTACCCGGCAAAACTGGGCATAATCTTTCAGGCAAGGGGATGGTCGTTTAATGAAATAAGGGACTTCCAGACTTTCCTGATGAAAAAGCAAGAGCTTAATGGAAAATTTGATCTCCAATTACAAGACTCAAGAAAGACATGGAAAGGTAAACAAGGGAAACACAGACTCACACATGCATAAGTGCACACACCCACACCCACAAACACATGCTCATTACTTGTGATGCAACAATAGCAAAATGTTCACATCCATATATGTGGAGCTGATAACTGTCAATATTTGAAATCTTTATGAGTATCATGACCTTCAAAAGGGTTATACTTAGAGGATGTGGGTATGAATACACTAACCTGAAGACAAAAAAAAAAAAACTATTAAGGGGATCAAAGGGACTGTAATGGGAAAAAAGAAAGGATGAGATAGGAAAAGGTAAAATATGCCATCTGAAGAGGCATCAAAACTCACTATAGTAGAGGGGAAAGAAAGAGGGAGAGGAACATCATTTAAACACTATTCTCACTGGTTCTGGTTCAAAGAGGGATTGTAGCAGCAAGCACTCCAGCATCCCCAGAGTGGCTGCCAACACAGATTCTTAGATCTGCTTTTCAAAAGGAAAGGAACTCAAAATGGGTTAACAACCTTACTTTAACCAAACAAACATACATTACCTAGTTCAGGGGGAAAAGGTCAGCACCCCAAACTTCAGAGTTACAGAACTTACAGATCAAACAGATAGGCTTCTAAACTGTCCAACCATTATATCAATACCAAATCACAGTTACCAGAGAGGGAAGCATCAACATCTGGGTTTTCAAAGCCAGGGGGCTCTCAACAGCGGCTTCCCAGAGTCTCATCTGGTCAAATCACACAACACTTCTCAAAGTGAGCCCCAAAGCAAAGCCTCAAATCAAGGATTATATAGTCTTCTCCTGGCTCAGACAATATAACCACCCTCTTGATCCACTGCCCAATCACACAGCATCAAGGTGTGGTCATTCCTGAAAACCAAGCCTCCTACCACAGGCTCCATGTGACCACATTCAGCCTATTAGAAGGCAGAGTATATTTTCAAATCAAGGAAGGTTCTCAGAGTCACTTAAGTCAGTCAAAGTCTCTTAAGCTAATCAAAGGGCCTAGGGGCAGGGAAGATCTTCAAATCTGCATTTCCATTACAGGGATCAACTTAATCAGTGAAGTTAAAGACTCTAATGTGAATAGACACACAAATTCATTAAATAGAGGAAAAGGAGGGAGGGAAAGGAGCACTGTTTGAAATTTACTCTCATTGGTTTGGAATCAAACAGGGAGTAATTTACTCTGTTTATGTATAAAAATTTATTGTGTCCTATAGATAGTGGAAGGGTAAGGGGGGGTGTAAAGGAGGAAACTAAAGGGGCGATTAGAAGGGAGGGAAATAGTAGTAAGGGGAGAGGGTAGGTTAAGAAAGGGGGTCACTGGGTGGGAACAGTGAGGGAGGGGGCAGTCAAAAGGGAAAACTTCAAGGAGGGGAAGGGAGAGGGAAGAAACAGAAACATAAACAGAGGAGGGAATAAGATGGAGTGGAAGAGACAGATAATCATTACTGTGAATGGGAATGGGATGAACTCTCCCATAAAACAGAGGTGATTAGCAGAATGGATTAATAACCATGATCCTACAGTATGCTGTCTACAAGTAACACATTTGAAACAAAGGGATACCCACAGGGTAAAGGTAAAAGGTTGGAGTAAAATTTATTATGCCTCAGCTAAAGTAAAAAAAATCAGGGGTAGCAATACTTATCTCAGATAAAGCAAAAGCAAATATCGATCTAATTAAAAGAGATAAGGAAGGAAACTATATCCTACTAAAAGGCACCATCGAGAATGAAGCAATATCACTACTTAATATATATGCACCAAGTGGTATAGCCTCCAAATTCCTAGAGGAGAAGTTAAAGGAATTAGAGGAAGAAATAGATAGCAAAACTATACTAGTGGGGGAACCTTAATCTCCCCCTCTGTGAACTCGATAAATCTAACCTCAAAATAAACAAGAAAGAAGTTAAGGAGGTGCATAGAATCTTAGAGAGACTAGATATGATGGATCTCTGGAAAAAACACTGAATGGGGATAAAAAGGAATTTACTTTCTTTTCAGCAGTTCATGGTACAAACTTAAAAATAGACCATGTACTAGGGCATAAAAACCTCACAATCCAGTGCAAAAGGCAGAAATATTAAATGCATCATTCTCAGATCATGATGCAATAAATTTATATGCAATAAAAGGCCAGGGAAAGATAGACTAAAAACTAATTGGAAATTAAAAAATTTAATCCTAAAGAATGGATGGGTCAAACAAGAAATTATAAAAACAATCAATAATTTAATTCAAGGGAATGATAATAATGAGACAACATACCAAAATTTGTGGGCAGTTCTCAGGGGAAGTTTTACATCCCTGTGTGCATACTTAATTAAAGCAGAGAGAAGGGAGGTCAATGAATTAGACATGCAATTGAAAAAGCTAGAAAAAGAACAAATTGAAAATCCCCAATTTAGTACTAAATTAGAAATATTGAAAACCAAAGGAGAGATTAATAAAATTGAAATTAAGAAAACTATTGAATCAATAAATAAAACTAAGAGCTGGTTTTATGAAAAAATTAACAAAATTGATAGACCCTTAGTCAATATGATAAAAAAAAGAAAGAAGAAAACCAAATTATAAGTATCAAAAATAAAAAGGGTGAATCTACCTCCAATGAAGAGGAAATAAAAAAAATAATGCGAATTATTTTTCCCAATGGTATGCACACAAATATGACAATCTTAGTGAAATGGGTGAATATTAACAAAATCACAAGTTGCCCAGATTAAGTGAAGAGGAAGTGAATTACCTACATAACCCCATCTCAGAAAAAGAAATCAAACAAGCCATCAATCAACTTCCTAGGAATAAATCTCCAGGGCCAGATGGGTTTACTATTCAGTTCTATCATACATTTAAAGAACAATTGATTCCAATACTCTACAAACTATTTAGCAAAATTAGTGAAGAAGGAGTCCTACCAAACTCTTTCTATGACACAAATATGGCACTGATTCCTAAATCACGAAGAGATACAACAGAGAAAGAAAATTATACACCTATTCCCCTCATGAATTTAGCCGCAAAAATTCTAAATAAAATATTAGCCAAAAGACTCCAACAACTTAACACAAAAATAATGCACGATGATCAGGTAGGATTCCTTCCAGGAATGCAAGGATGGTTTAATATTAGGAAAACCATCAGTATAATTGAGCATTTGAACAATAAAACTAGCAGAAACCACATGATCATCTCAATAGATGCAGAAAGGCTTTTGACAAAGTACAACATCCATTCCTATTAAAAACACTAGAAAGTATAGGAATAAATGGATCCTTCCTTAAAATAGTTGATAGCATCTATTTAAAACCATCAGCAAGTATTATATGCAATGGGGATAAATTAGAAGCCTTTCCAATAAGATCAGGAGTGAAACAAGGGTGTCCACTATCACCCTTCTTATTCAATCTGGTACTAGAAACACTAGCAGTAGCAATTAGAGAAGAAAAAGAAATCAAAGGAATCAAATTAGGCAAAGATGTGACCAAGCTATCACTCTTTGCAGATGATATGATGATATACTTAGAGAATCTGAGATAATCAAGTAAAAAACTACTTGAGACAATAAATAAAATTGGCAAAGTTGCAGGATATAAAATAAGCCCATATAAATCATCAGCATTCTTGTACATCTCTAATGAAACTCAACAGCAAGAGATAGAAAGAGAAAACCCATTTAAAGGCACTGTAGACATTATAAAATATTTGGGAATCTACTTGCCAAAACAAACCCAGAATCTATATGATCACAATTATAAAACACTTCTCACACAAATAAAATCAGAACTAAATATTTGGAAAAATATCAATTGCTCATGGCTGGGTCGAGCTAATATAATAAAAATGACAATTTTACGCAAACTAAACTATATATTTAGTGCCATACCAATCAATTTACCAAAAAAACTACTTTTTAGAGTTAGACAAAATAAGAACAAAATTTATTTGGAAAAACAAACGGTCTAGAATATCAAGGGAATTAATGAAAAGAAATGCTAGGGAAGGTCGAGTAGCTATGCCAGATCTTAATCTGTATTATACAGCAGCAGTCATCAAAATTGCTTGGCACAGGCAAAGGTGTATAGTAGTGGATCAATGGAATAGATTGAGTGCAGGCGACCCAGCAGTTAATGAATATAGCAAACTATTGTCTGATAAACCCAAAGACCCCAGTTTTTGGGATAAGAATGCACTATTTGAAAAAAAAACTGCTGGGAAAACTGGAATACAATATGACAGAAACTGGGCATAGATCATTATCTAACACCATATACCAAAATCAAGTATAAATGGGTGCATGATCTAGGTGTAAAGGATGATAATGTAAGCAATTTGGGAAAGCAAGGAGTAGTTTACCTGACATATTTGTGGAGAGGGGAAGACTTTAGGACCAAACAAGAATTAGAGAGCATTACAAAATGCAAAATGGATAATTTTGATTATATTAAATTGAAAAGCTTCTGTACAAACAAAGGCAATGTAACCAAGGTCAAGAGGGAGGTGTGAAATTGGGATAGAATTTTTTCGACTTGTGTCTCTGATAAAGGACTCATTTCTAAAATTTATAGAGAATTGAGCCAGATCTATACGAATATATGTCATTCCTCAATTGATAAATGGTCAAAGGATATGAACAGGCAGTTGTCAGAGAAAGAAATTAAAGATATCTATTAGCATATGAAGAAATGCTCTAAATCACTATTGATTAGAGAAATGCAAATCAAAACAACTCTGAGATACCACATTTCTCCAATCAGATTGGCTAAGATGAAAAAACAAGAAAGTGACAAATGCTGGATAGGATGTGGACAAATTGTAACACTAATGCATTGCTGGTGGAGTTGTGAAGTTGTTCAACCATTCTGGAGAGCAATCTGGAATCATGCCCAAAGGACTATAAATAATTTCATACCCTTTGACCCATCAATACCACTTCTAGGGTTATATCCCAAAGAAATCATAGAAGTGGGAAAAAGACCCATATGTACAAAAATATTTTATAGCCGCCCTTTTTGTGGTTGCATAGAATTGGAAACTAAAGGGTTGCCCATCAATTGGGGAATGGTTAAACAAGTTGTGGTATATGAACGTAATGGAATATTATTGTGCTATAAGAAAAAAGGAGGTGACGGATTTCATAGTTACCTGGAGAGACTCATACAAACTGATGCTGAGCGAGAAGAGTAGAATCAGAAGGAATTTGTATACAATCACAGACATATCATATCTGTGATGACCAACTATGACAGACTGGACTCTTTTCAGCAATGCAGTGATATAAATCAATCCTGAAAGACTCAAGAAAGAGAGAAATGCGCCATCCAGAGATATATCTAGAGAGAACTGAGCCTGAATACTGATGGAAGCAAATTAAACAATCTTTTTCTTTTCATTGTTTGGTTTTATTTCTTCTTTACCATCTTTCATCCCAACTAGTATAATATGCCTTTGTAATTGGAATAATGTCTAATATGAATATATTTGCAGATCCTATACTGGACTATATGCTTTTGTGGTGGGAGGGGGGGAGGGAAGTAAAGGAAATTTGAAAATCAAGGAACTATGGAATTGAATCTTGTTAACTAAACTAATAAATTAATTTTAAAAATCATGTTCAAATTTTGTTGCCCAAAGCAAATTCATTAGCATTGTATCTCATTTTCATGAGAGCATGTTTGCCTGTGTTCTACATAATGGACAATACTCTCATGCTTTCCCAAAAGTCACCAATGGAGGGAATCAAAACTATGTCCTTGCTCCCATGCTTTTTAGCATGATGTTTTCAGCCATACTGCCAAATGCTTTCAATGAGGATGAATACCACATCAAGGTCAACTACCACACTGATGATAAATTATTCAACTTGAAAAGGCTATAAGCCAAGACCAAAGTAGAGGGAGTGTTGGTGCGTGATTTTCCATTTGCAGATGATTGTGCATCAGTGCAGCTTCTGCAACTGAGATGCAACAAAATATGGACTAATTCTCTACCACTTGTACTATTTTTGGTCTAATAATTAACACAAAATAAAATCCCCGCAGATACTGCATCAGTCACTACCACACCATCTGTATGTGGAACTATTGGTTACAGCAAATAGAGACCTTTTGAATTTTGTGGATAATTCACTTACCTTGGTATTGCACTTTGCAGGGACGCACACATTGTTAATGAGGTTGATACATGCATTGCCAGAGCTATTTCATTGTTTTGGAGACCTCGAAGTAAAGTATGGGAGATAAGAGGTATTAGACTGACTACCAAACTGAAGATCTACAGAACCATTGTGCTGACCTCATTGTTGTATGCTTGTGAAACCTGAACAGTTTACCAGCACCATGCCAGGAAACTGAATCACTTCCATTTTCATTTCAGAATCTTAGGAAGATTCTGAAGATCATCTGGGTATCAGACACTGAAGTTCTTACTCAAACTAAACTGCCAAGCATTCAAACTCTGCTTCAGAGAGTACAACTTTGGTGGCCTGGACACATTATTCAAATACAAAATGCATGCTTGCCAAAAAAGTGATTTTATGGAGAAATCACACAGGGCAAGCTTTCACATGGTGGTCAGAAGTGATACAAGGGCACTCTCAAGGTGTCTCTTAAGAACTTTGGAATTGATTGTGTGACATGAGAGACAGTGGCACAGCACCACTCAGAATGGCATGCCCACATCAGAGAAGGTACAAAGCAGAATTGGAACAAGTCAAGGGAAATGCAGGATGCATTAGAGTATCCACCCTAAATGTTCACACAAACTATTTGTGCCTGACCTGTGGTAGAGTATTTCAAGCTCTTATTGGTCTGAGCAGTCACAGTTTGACACATTGAAACTTGCCTCTAGCATAGTGATGTCATTTTGGTCCTCTTTGAGAACGAAGGACAACAACCAAACAGCTAACCAACCAACCAACCACTGTCACTGCAAAAGTAGAAGTGGGAGATGGCCACACAGGACTAAGGGTCTTGACTGAAAGATTTTTTTTTATCTTTTACGTTTGGCCATAGTCAAAGAATTTATCACCTACTGGTGAACTTCTGGTGATAAGTCCATGTGTACTTAGCTAGTCAAGCTATAAGACACCATTTCTTTCCATGTCTCTCCTGTAGTTTTGTGGGTCCTGCTAAGGTTTGATATATGCCAACATGGCCTTCAAGTATTTAGTGTGAGCTATAAGACCTGCTGGGTGACCTTGGGCAAGTCACTTAACCCTGATTGCCCTGCCTTCCCCCTCCAAAGGAAAAAAAAAGACAAAAGAATGTAGGGTGACCTTTTCTCCATTATGAGACATTACAATAGGAACCTTGTGGAGATCAGTTCAATCAGTACTTTGTGGCTTTAAATATTTAGCTTTAAATCTCAATGACCGATTTAATATTAATAGTAACATTAGCATATATTAAGTGTACACTATGTGCCTATCATACCTAATTCATGCAAAATAAATAGGTAGTTATATAATGTTCCTTATATAATGTAAAGAGAAGAATATGACATCCTTGAAGGTAGGGCCTGTTTTTTTTTTAATCTTAGTATCTGCGTGTGTGTGTGTGTGTGTGTGTGTGTGTGTGTGTGTGTGTGTATGTGTGTGTCGTCAGGAATAATTATAATGAGAAATCAAAAAAATAAAGAGTTCTTTACATAGAAAAATAAGCATTTACAAGAACTCTAAAGAACTTAGGTTTTAGGAAGACATTCCTAAGGGATTGAAATAAGAGTGTTGCTTATTATTATTACAGTGAGTAAATATGTAGTACTTTAAAGTTTGCAAAGCTCTTTCTAAATATTCTTTCATTTTTTCCTCACAACAATGCTAGAAGGTAGGTTCTATATTGTCCTATTTTACTGATGAGGAATTTAAGGCAGAGAGCCAGGGTTACATAGCTAGTAGGTATCTGAGATCAGACTTGAAATCAAGTCAATGCTTTATCTACTGTGACACTTATATTTGAGGGCAGGGGGCAGGGGAAATGGAGAAAAGGGAGTAAGACCACCGCTCAGATGATGACAGAAGAGAGGTAAAGCAGAAATGTTCAATTCTCTGACAAAATTATATGTGTGTGGTATGGACCTTCATTGATAGAAGAAACTTCTGGTGAGGAAACTCTACCACAATAGAGCTCCAATTTATGTGTAATTTACAATCTTAGAGCAGAAATGACCTACAGTCTATGAATTTGTTGTTGTTTTTTTTAATTTCCCCATACAGTTGTCTTCCTTTACAATCCTATGCATTTTATCTTTTCATTTGAAATCATTCTAAGAAGGATCCATAGGCTTTACACAGAGTACCAAAGGCATCCATTACACACAAAATTTAAGAAAAACCTTATCGTGTTGCTTAAATCAGTGAGAGTTTGAATTACTTGACCAGAGTCCCATAGCCAATATGTGTCAGAGACAGAAATTGATTCCAGGTCATCTGATAGAGAGAATAGCTTGACATATGCTATGCAACATTATTTCTTTATTTATACATGGCAAATACAAAGTAAATGTTTTGTTTTATTTTAATGGAATTGAATTATGACTGGAGGAAGCCTGAACAAAACTTCCCTGGACTGTAGCATTTCTATTCCCTCTTATGGGTAAGGCATGATATCTTGCCCATCTCATTACAACGATTATTTTGAGGAAAAGTCGACATTTAGCTATCATTAGTCACTGAAACTTTCATGAGGTTTTTTTTTTTTTTAATTTTTCTAGGAATCACAGAGTGAGGGCCATAAGATATAAGAACAGGACAGATAGATTTTGATGGGGGACAAAGGAGACAGATGTGAATCATAGGATCTTCTTCAGGCTGGGCAGGCTAGACAAAATAGAAAAGTAGAGAGTTCTGAACAGCCAGAGAGGAACCAGAAGGCTCAAGGTCTATCTGAGTATAGCCCACCCAAATAGCATCTCTGACAGAAGTCAGACAGCATAACTCAGAAAATCCACAGCCAATGTTGTGAGAAGGCAGCTGCATTGGAAATGCAGATTTGAAGATCTTCCCTGCCCCTAGGCCCTTTGATTCACTTAAGAGACTTTGATTGACTTAAGTGACTCTGAGAACCTTCCTTGATTTGAAAATATAATCTGCCCCCTAATAGGCTGAATGTGGTCACATGGAGCCTGTGGTAGGAGGCTTGGTTTTCAGGAATGACCACACCTTGATGCTGTGTGATTGGGCAGTGGGTCAAGAGGGTGATTACATTGTCTGAACCAGGAGAAGACTATATAATCCCTGATTTGAGGCTTTGCTTTGGGGCTCACTTTGAGAAGTGTTGTGTGATTTGACCAGATGAGACTCTGGGAAGCCATTGTTGAGAGCCGCCCGGCTTTGAAAACCCAGATGTTGATGCTTCCCTCTCTGGTAACTGTGATTTGGTATTGATATAATGGTTGGACAGTTTGGAAGCCTGTCTGTTTGATCTGTCTGTATACCCTGAAATTTGGGGTGCTGACCTTTTCCCTCTGAACTAAGTAATATATGTTTGTTTGGTTAAAGTAAGGTTGTTAACCCATTTTGAGTTGCTTTCCTTTTGAAAAGCAGATCTAAGAACCTGTGTTGGCAGTCACCCTGGGGATATTGGGGTGCTTGCTGCTACAGCAGCGTCAATAGCTACTTATATATTTTGCTTTCTGGGGAACTGAGAAGGACTGTCTCCTCTATACTACTCTGTCACCTACCCCTTGATGCTTTCAATTCCTCTATCAATACAAAAACTTTTATTTCAAAGAGACAAGGCCTAAAATGTCAATATCAAACGAGAGGGGACATATTTAGTGAAATTTATTTGAAGGCATAAATGATTAATAACATAGGGTATAATAATAATAAAATATAAATAACTAATCCTGAGATTAGATTTTGATAGGAGCAAAGGAAAACGACCTCAAGGCACTGACGATGTGTATGAGTACAAAGGAGATGAAAACTCCAGTCTTGGGGATACCCAAGAAAAACTTCTCTTCATTTTTTGCCCAGACGAGGCCAAGTATAATGATGATCTGCACACAGTCATCATTCAACCTATGTTATGAACTGACTTGCTTTTATTGATAATGAAGTCTATCAGTGATGACTATCATTTTCTTCCCCAGGTGGATTATGATCGAGCACATATGGCTGTTAGCCCAACTCTGTCTGGATCTGACACTTACCCTCGGGGCCCTGTCAAACTACCTCAAACTCAGAACAAAGTTAACTATTCCTCAAGTGGCTACCAGTATCCTTCTGGATATCACAAGGCTTCTCACTACCACCAGCCTGGACTCCAGACCAGCTCCCAGTATATCTCTACAGCTTCTTATCCAAGTTCCCCAAGCGTCTCTTCAAGTGCTTATCCCCCACCTAGTTGGGGTTCATCCTCAGACCAGCAGCCCTCTAGGGTATCACACGAACAATTCAGGGCTGCTCTACAGCTTGTGGTTAGCCCTGGTGACCCTCGTGAATACCTGGATAATTTTATTAAAATAGGAGAAGGATCAACTGGAATAGTTTATCTTGCCACTGAGAAACCCACAGGAAAACAAGTTGCAGTAAAGAAAATGGACCTCAGGAAACAACAGCGGCGTGAGCTGCTTTTTAATGAGGTAAACCAATGTGCCCCAAGTGCTTTTCTATTATTTGATGAAAGGATGGTTGGCCCTAAAATATGTTTCAAGAAACTGGTCTACTGGTAAAAGCCCTTTGATCATTCAGATGTGCTGGTTGACCAATTTTTGAAGCTGTATTAAATGTAGCTAAAACAGGGGGAGTGGAGAGGTGAATCAATATTCTTAATCTTCTGGGGAACACGAAGAAAGAAGGGACCATTCTCTAATTAAATCTCATAATATAAAATGGTGAAGTCTCAGGGAAGGAGATGAGAGAATCTACAAGTATATTAACAATGGGAGGGCTGGATTGGAGCTCAGAGGACATGGGCTCATAGCATTATATATTTCCAGCTAGAAGAGGCTTCAGACCATCTAATCCAGCCTCCTTGTTTTACAGAGGAGGAAACTGAATCCCAAAGAAGTTAAGGGCTTTACCCAGGTCACACAGGTAGTAAAATGTTAGGGTCAGGATTCAAACCAAGATTGTCTATTTCTAAATACAGGCAAGATTTTAGCCCAGATCTTTCTGGTTAAACTATGTTTGCTATTCCAGGCTACCTCTTTACCAACTAATAGAAAGATCATTTCCTTTTCTTTTGTACAGGTTGTAATAATGAGGGATTATCATCATGACAATGTGGTTGACATGTACAATAGTTATCTTGTTGGTGATGAGCTGTGGGTTGTCATGGAATTCCTGGAAGGTGGAGCTTTGACTGAGATAGTAACTCACATGAGGTAAGTTTCTTTAGTCCCTAGAGATCACTGGGAGACTTTTTTATACACTTATCTTTCCCTCACAGGTGATACCCCAGGGACCGATGTAATTATTAGACCATCCTTGTTATTATCTCAATTTAATTCTAAGAAATTCATAGGTGGGCATTGCATCTTACCATCATATAATGGTATGCTCTCTATACAATATACATGTGTAACACCAATCTCAGCAGTATATCTGAGGACTGCTGCTGTGAATAATTTTAAGGGTCTAATCACATAATATAATGAACTCTCTTCAGCAATAAACTAAACTTTATTTAATAAAGCATAACATTCATAGCAACATCCTTATATATCTATTTATATATCTAAACCTTGTCTTTCCCTAAAAATATCTTCAATTTCAGGATTGAATCAGGGAAAAGTTCTCAGCTGGCAGCTTATCTCTCTCTTCCTCCTGATATAATATAAGGGATCTATCTTTTAGTCTTTTCCTGATTTTCCTTTTAGTAGTTAAGATAACTGGGACTGGGGCACCAACATCAAAGAGGAAGCAGTTAAGAAATTATCAGGGTGGGTCTGAAATATTCAAAATTTAAACTGTGATTATACAAATTTGGGGAGTTTCTACCTTAAGAATTTGATAAATGTCATCAAATTGATTTATTAGATGAAATAGAGTTCATTCTCATTTCTCTAAATTAAATTCAACTTAGCATGGAGAGATTTCTAGAAATAAAAATTATGATAATAATACTGCAAACTTCAGCTAGCCCTGAATAGTTCAAATAAATTGAGTTGGAGATCAGTCTTAGAACATCTTAGGAGATCAAGACTGAACTTCTGAGAGATGACTTCTCAAATTATGGTTCACAATGTAATATAGTCAATTATCATTTTAGATCAACTATAGACTTTTGTTGTCTGCTTGGAACAAATTAAGATCTCATATGTTGGGGAAAATGCAATAGAAGGAATATTAGGACACTTTGTATGATAATAATTTAAGACATAATTGGCTAATGTCAACATAAATGAATTCCAAGATAAGTAGTGATTTTCCCTTCTGGATAATCACCATAACTATGGAAAGAAATTAAGGAATCATTTTCTTTTGTTAGATGTCAAAACTGGCAGTTTGACATTGCTAGGTCAGTCATAAATGATCAACATGTTCCCAAGCAACTAAATAAGATGAAGACTTTTGGCCTCTCCCCTTCCCTCTACTTCATTCCCCTCCCCCCCTTCTCTCCCCTTCCCTTCCCTCACTTTTGTTCATTTCATTTGCTTTATCCAAGAATATCGCTACTATCTTTTGTATGAACCTAATTAAGTACCTATATAATCTTAGGTAAAAAGGAACATATGTTCCCATAAATATAGAGGATTTTTTTTCTCTTATTCAACCTGACCTGTTATTCATGTAGCTTCAGTGTATGATGGCATTAACCTTGTTAAGAAATATTCAGAAACTGTTTAGAATTACTAAAATAACAGTATAATTTATCATATAGTCCCAGGATGGGATATTTAGTTAATATGTGATTTATGTTGTTGAGTCTTTCAGTTGTGTTTTCCTCTCTGTAATTCCATTTGAGATTTTCTTAGCAAAGATATTAGAGGGGTTTACCATTTCCTTCTCCAGACCATTTGCCAGTTGAGGAACTGGGTCTAAAAGGGTTAAGTGGATTGCCCAGAGTGAGGGTCTGAGGCCAGTTTAGAATTCAAGTCCTCTTGCCTCCAGGCCTGACAATATATCCACCAAACTACCAACTGCCCCAATTACTTAGGATAGACTGAATAGGTAAGCTTTTGGGGCCCATTGCCATCAACTTTGCGCTGAAGATTGTTGTGTTTGTCAAATCAAATGTCAATTAACAAGCATTTATTAAGCTTCTACTATTTACCAAATGAAGCTACATTTCTAGCATCTGCTTTCCCCAGAACTAAGTAACCTTAACATACTCAATCTGTCCATTTAATTTTGCTTAAGAGTTATCCTCAGTCCTTTAAAGTTGCTTTGTAAACATGATTTCTTTTTTTTTCTTCAGAATGAATGAAGAACAGATAGCTACAGTCTGTTTATCAGTCCTGAGGGCCCTTTCTTACCTTCACAACCAAGGAGTTATTCACCGAGACATAAAGAGTGACTCCATCCTTCTGACAAGTGATGGCCGGGTAAGGCACAGAGATTTTCCTTACCTTTAGTAAAAGCACACAATGACATTTGATCATCACCTGTGCACATCAGCCTCCAAGGCCAGCTCTCCCTAAGATATGTGTTCCTCTAGACTTTGAGCTTCCCAACTTGGTGTCTCTGCCTCCCATCTCCACATGCTTTATGAAGAGGGCCATCATGTGCTAGGATCATAATCTGAAAATGTCATGCCATCTATCACCTTAAGCTAGAACCCAAATTGAACGTGTGTTTCTTTGCTTGAATAGTGAGTATAGAAATTCAGGGAGTATAGAAACTTCATTTTCCCCTTCCTGCTTCAATCCTAACTAAAATGAGCTATCCTCTACTCTTATGAATCAGAATATCTCTTGTGATTCTATTACAAATTTCATTGAAGATATAACCTATTTGAGCCATTATCTATATGGGCTCTTCAATGGATGTAAACCCAGTATTTCCATAGAGGCTACCTACTTGGACAAGTAGTCAAGGCAGCCATTTCATATACTTCTTCAATGCATCAGCTACATTTTACAGTTTAGAAGATTACTTCAGAGAAGTGAAGGATGAAAAGAAGAGCAGAAAACCCAAAGAAAATTTGAATTAGCAGAATGGATGTCAAATGAAATTTGAGCAATGTATTTTACTTAATCCCTCTCCCTGTCATTGAGGGTCATGGCATTGATGATAAATAGAACAAAATCTCTCTTAGAAGTGACTTCTTTTTCCCAAAGGTAGCATAGTCATAATTATCTGGGTATCTTGACACTGGATCAGACTTCTTTCAGAAATGATTCAGTCAAGGACAATCTAGAGACTCAGGAATACTTGTGTTTCATTGAATGGCCTTGGGATGCCCTTCCAGTCAGCTCTTGCTTAGTCAGAATGCAAACAACAACAACAACAACAACAAATAAACAAACAATTAAAACACCCAAAAGATCTGCATTTATATTATTAGCATTTTTTCACCATTTTATTTACCATTTTCTTATAACTACCAGTTGTGTGTATAAATTTACTAAAAAAAGAGTTCTTAACATTTTTGTTGCCATGTCCTATACTTTTTCAAGCCCTGTGAAATAGATAGAGGAGGCCCTACTTTTATTATCCCTATTTCATATATAAGGAAACTGAGTGACTTGGCCCACTCTAGTCTTCTTAAATCTTACCTCCCTATGTTCTTTGCCATTCAGTAACACTGACTTCCTTGCTGTTCCTGGCACAAGACTCTCCATCATGGGACTCTTGGTGTTTTCACTGGCTGGAAATTTTCTTCCTCCTTATCTCTACTTCCTGATTTTCATGGCTTCCTTCAATTCCCAGATAAAATCTACTATGAAAAATCTTCCCCAATCCTTAGTGCTACTGCCTTCCCTCTATTGATTTTCTTCAGTTTATTATATCTATGGAAAAATGTGTATTATCAGATATGTATACATACATGTATATGTGTGTATATCTTGTTTGTATATAACTGTTTTTGTGTTTTCGTTTCTACAAGGCTGTCTCCCTATTAGACTGTGGGACTTGAGAGGATAGACAATTTTTTGTCTTTCTTTGTATCACTAGCTCTGGGCATAGTCCTTGACCCATAATAGCAGCTTTATTGACTATCTGACTTCTTTTCATACAGTAAAATGACAGAATATAGCACTAAGAGTAAGTATGAAAGTAAAGATATTGAATAATATGGGAATAGTATGGTTTTATTTAAGCTGTTCACATAATAGTTGCCACTGTCCCAATTTTACCAAAGATTTTCAGGTTCATGAGACTTCTGAGATAACTGGGGACTGAATATGTTTTTATATTTTTATATTTCTTTTTTTAATCCGTAAAAGTACAAAACTTAATCACTCAAGAAATTCTAAATCCATCTAAACAGACTATCGTCTAGCCCATCTCAGTTCATCTTGTTCACAAGGATGAGATTTTATCAAAAGTTTTGCTAAAATGTAGGCCAGCAGGATTCCTGTGACCTACAGTCTATTAAGCATATCAGGATTAAAAGTTATGTTAATGTGTCATGACCATGACCATGAGCTTAAATTGATCGCCATGAAACCATGTTGACCCTTTGAGATCATTGCTTTCTTTTCTACATCCCTATTTATATACCTAAGTTAGTGCAAGGAAGCCTGAAGCCCAGGATAGTTCTCTTGAGTAACCATATCAGGAAGGTTAGAATGAATCACAGAATCTCAAAGTCAGAAGACACCTCCCACACCATCTAATCCAACCCATACACAAATAAGATGCCATAAAACAATTGCCTGTCCTCACTTTTTCAGGAAGAGCTGTAGTGAGAGGAGGACAAAGAGTAAATCTCAGGATCATCAAAGACCTAGAAAAAACTCAAAAGATACTCTAGTCCAGCCCAGTCCTTCTTTTCCTCTTGACATGCCCTGTCTTGGGGGAGGAGCAATCATTGCATTTGTAGTCACATGGCCTAAATTCCAGTCCTACCTGTCACTTACTCACTTTGTGCAACCTTAGGTAACTCATTTCATCACCGTACTTCAGTTTTCTCATATATAAAATAATAGACTTGTCCTAGATGATCTCTAAGGTGGTTTCTAGCTCTTAATCCTATTATACCATTTCATTGCAACTTCATTCCCTCTTCTCTAACACCTTACTTATTACTCTTCTCTGAGAAATTTGTAACAAACACAATAGTCACTTATAAGAAAAGAAATCACTATGGCACCATTAATCACCAAGCATCTATTGAGCACCTGCTATATGTCAAGCACAATGCTGGCCTGGGAAATAAAGACATAAATGTGATAGTCTCTGTTCTCAAGAAGCTCACATTTCACCAGTGGAAAGAATGCTAGGTGTGGAGTCTAAAGTACTCAGTTCAATGAATTCTTATCCAATCTAGCCAACAATAAGGACAAAAGCAACAACCATCCTAATAGATTTTACATAGCCTTTGTTTGCAAAGCACTTTTTCATGTGCAAACTCATATGATGCCCTCCAACAACCCTGTTAGGTAGATGTAATTCTGTTCCATATGTTTCAGTGTTTTTAACCTTACCCCCCCTATATACTCTGCAATCCCCCCTACATACGACATCCTCTTTTCTGTTCCCTCCATAACACGCTCCATCTGCTCCTGACTGCGCATTTTCACTGGTTGTCCTCCCAGTATGAAATGCTTCCCTTCCTTATCTGAACCTCCTGGCTTTCTGGCTTCCTTCAAGTCTCAGCTTAAGTCTTAACTTTTGCAAAACCTCTTTCCTAATCCTCCTTACTCTCTTTGATTGCCCTTCCTCTGAGACTTCCCCAGATTCAATGCTGAATAGATCTTGTTTGTACATAATTGTTTGCATGTCTTCTTCCCAATTATACTATGAAGTCCTTGAGAACAGGAGCTAAGTTTTTGCCTTTCTCTATAGCTCCAGAGCTTATCACAGTGTCTGACACATGCTTAATCAATAATTGTTTACTTGACCAATGAAAAAACTGAAGCTGAAAGGTGTTTATTAAATGACTTAGTTATAGGGACATAGCTATGAAGTATATGATGCAGGAAAGTCTAGCACTCTGTTTTGTTATACCTACCTGCCTCATGAAAAAGTAGAACCTCTTTGGGTGTCAATTTTCTCACCTATAAAGTAAGTGGTTTGGATTAGGTGATCTCTAAGGTCCCTTCCCTCGTCTGCATCTATGATCATGTGTAGGAACTTCCTGAACAAGATGTTTAGTGTTGATTTTTTAAATTGTCTTTAATTTCATATTCTAGATTTTTTCATGCAATTATAACTTCTTCCCTCTACCTTCACTCCAAACCCCAACCTTTCTGTTCCCCAAAATGTCTTTGTATGACCTTAATTCCTACTTGAAAATTGCATACTCTCACTGTGGAAATAAGGCTCAAGTATAGATTTAATCTAGTTTGTGCTTATTGTTCAGTCATGTAAGTCCTGTCTGACTCTGCATTACACCTTTTGGACTTTCCTTGTCAAAAAACCTGGAAATGTTTCCCATTTTCTTCTTCAGCTCATTTTACACATTGGGAACTGAGGCAAATAGGGTTAAGTGACTTGTCCAGGGTCATTCAGCTAATATAAGTGTTTGAGGCTGGATTTGCACTCAGGAAGATGAGTTTTCCTGATTCCAAGCCCCCTATTCTTCCCACTAGATCACTTAGACCTAGAAACATAAGTAATGCCAGTTTCTAATTGACCCAGATGGTCTTTGCCTAGCATGCTGCCCCTTTTCATCTTAACAGGCATTCCCATTAGCCCAACTTTTCTGAAGTTCAATAGGATTCTTGAGTAAAGGGGTGCTTTACTAAATGGAACAGTTATACAACCCTATCAAGATGAGAAAATGGGACATCTCAGAGCAATACAACTTGACTTTAGGACCTACATACAATGTATCATTATTGTCATTACTTGGGTACTCATTATCTGCATTGCAGATTTATTTGGTATTATGTTGGGTGTACTTAAGCTGTTGTTGTTGTTTTTTTAAAGAAAATTTTCTTATATACTCAATGAGCAATGGATACTGAAAAGCTCTTACACTCCTACCATAGAAAAAATGGTCCCGGATTTTAAAATCTGTAGTCATTCCACTCATCTCCCTTCTATTTGTCATGGAGAATATTATTAGGCTCCCAGTCACATCTTGAATCCTGGAAACAGAAATCTACAATGGAGAGAGGTGATAAATCATTCCTGATAGTGCATTTTTGGCATCGCCTTTTTTCAGATATTTCATTGATCCTGAAGTCTATCAGGAAAGAGAAATGATAGGACTTAACTTTTCCCTTTAGGATGTTTCCTTTCTTTCCTTTCCACAGGCACATTCCTTAGAATTTAGTTTTAACCAACCACCTCTTCTTAGGTATTACATTGTGCTTGCTGATAACTATAGTAAGCACTCATAGAGATTAAAATATTGAACTAAAACACAACTTTTGTATTCTTAGATATTATAATCTATAAAATGAAAAAAAACCCTCACATATGCAAATACCTATACAATGGAACTTAGAAGTACAAATAGATGTGTAAAACAAAATGCTATACAAGTTCAGAGAAGGAAGAAGGTATTCAGCCAACAAGAGATCAAGAAAACAGTCACTCTGAAAGCACTTAAATAAGTAATTGCTTACTATGTGCCAGTTACAGTGCAACACTCTGGGATAAGAAACCAAAAATGAAACAGATGCTCCCTTTAAGGAGATTATAATCTTGTTTGGAAGGAAGCCTCCATGAAGGAAGTGGTATGGAGGTAAAGCTCTAAAGAATGATTATTAGCAGGGAGGATATTCCACTCATTTCCCCATTAGATTATTAACTCCTTTGAGAGAAGGGACTATCTTTTATCTTTCCCAGACCTTAACAAAATACCTGGCACATAGTAGGAGCTTAATAAATACTTAACTGACTTTTATGTAAAAACATTGTTAGATGATGAGTTTCTAGTTGTCTTTAGAGCATCAAAGTATCCCACTTTTATTTTGCATACATAATTGTACAGTTGAGAACATCAATTTAAAGGAAAATCACCATATATAAATATTGTGTGTGTGTATATATATATATATATATATATATATATATATATACACATATATGTATACATACATATACATATATATATATAATGCTTTGAAGACATCATTTTAAAAGAAAATTAGATATATTTTGAACAGTTAGCCCTGTGCTAGGCATAGTAAGGCAGATTAAAATATTATCTGCTAAAGTATTGAATATATCATCTGCTAAAGTACAGGAAATGACCAATCATTTAATATTTAACTTTGTATCTTGCTGCATTGATATCTATATAGAATGGCAGAGAATATGGTCTATGAGGTCATGTGTTGTATCAATTCTTTTCCAGATAAAGTTATCTGATTTTGGTTTCTGTGCCCAAGTTTCCAAAGAAGTCCCAAAGAGGAAATCACTGGTTGGCACTCCCTACTGGATGGCACCAGAGGTCATATCTAGACTACCTTATGGAACAGAGGTAAGTAAAAAAATAATCCATACTTTCTGCAACCAGAAAACACATGAAAGCATTGGTTCCTGTCATAAGGCCGGGAAGATTGTGAGAAATATACACACACATACATATATATACACACATATAATATGTATATGTATATGTATATGTGTATTGTATGTGTATATACATACACACATAGGCATGTGCACAATGCATATATAGGAGCATGTATTTTATATGTACATGTCTATGTGTACTTGTATGTATTTATATTTGCAAGTGTGTATTTTATCTTTGTAAATATGTATGCATGTCATTTCATGACACATTCGTATATGTATGCAAACATATGATGCTGTCTTCAGAGTCACAGAAGGAAACTTATTCTTACTGGCTTCATTACTCTACAATCACATCTTTTATTTTTTTCCTTCCAAATTAAAAAAAAAACAGCATGGCATTACTAACCAGTTATATAATTAACTTTATTTAGAAAGGCAATATCATATAATTGACAGAGTACTAGAATTGTAGTCAAGGGAAACTGGGTTCAAATTCTTCCTCAAGCATTCACTAGTTCTATGAGCCTGGGTAATTCACTTAAACACTTAACCCCTCTGTACTTCCATTTCCTCATCTTCATAAAGAAGGAAGAGGAGGTGTGAGGGGAGGCAGAGCATCAACCTCTACAATTCTCTATGTATTTAAATTTATGATCCTAGGGTTCTAATTGAATTTGAATTATATTTAGCTATTTTCTGAAAACTCAAATCTACTCTTAAAGGATGAAAAATTTTCTATCACAGTTGTTAAGTTTTGTTGGAAGACGTGCCCAATTTCCCAAGGAGTCTGCTCTGAATAAATTATCAACCATTATAATGTATATGATCCAGTATATCTGTGTGTTGGGGAATTAGCCTCATTGTATAGCTGCAGACTAAATGTAAAGATGTGATGAGAATCACTGAATGGAGCAAACTGACAATAAAATCTAAGGATATGTATGTACATTGTAGCTTGTGGAGACTTGAATTGTTTACTCAATTCAATGGATTTATCTGGGCCCTCAGATAGTAACTGTAAATGTAGGCCATTTTATAGCTTATGATAGGAATACATTCAACAGATCCAGTGTGGTGATAAAACCAGAAATTGATATTGTGGTTATTTCATTCCCCTTGTTCAGACTTCCCATTCTTTAACCAGAAATTATCATGTGTCACCTGCCTATTCTTCTCCCTATGCCCTGAAACTGTTTTCTTAAAGCCAACTGCTGTATATTCTGCTTTGAAAAGACAGTATAGAGGCCAGAGTCAAGATGGCAGAGTAAAAGCAGGAACTCTCTGAGATCTTTCCCCATTCACCTCCAGAATACCTGTAAAACATGACTCTAACAAATTCTTTTTTTTTTTTAAACAAATGCTTTATTAACTTCTGTTTTACATCATTCATTTCCGCCAGATTTTGAGTTACAATCATTTTTCCCCCATTATTCCCCTACCCAACCTCCCAGAACAGTAATCCCACAAGATATCGCTTCCTCCAATCTGCTCTCTCCCATACCTTCTCCCATACCCCCATCGACTTTTCCATTAGAGGAAGGTGAGTCTTTGCATCCCAATGCCTGCACATCTTATCTCCCTATTACAAGCAAAAGAGTATTAATAATAGTATTTATATATATTTGAAACATTTAATGTTACGACCTCAAATTACAGATCCATTTCCTTCCTCCCTTGTTGCCCATTCCCTCTTGGGAGATAAGTAATTCAGTATCTGTTGTACATGTCTAGCTATGCAAAACATTATCATAGTAGATATATTGTACAAGGCTGCTTATAATTCCCTCCCACTCATCCCAACCCCCACCTGGTCCATTCCCTACATGATCCTGTCCCTCTTTTATAGTGGGTACTTTCAACCTCCCCTCACTCCAAGGATGCCCTCCCATCCATCATCCCTCCTCCCATCCCCCTTCCCCCTATCCTGCTACAGGTTGAGATATCCCATTTAGTATGTATGTCATTTTCTCCCTGAACCAAATTCAATGTGAATGTTGTTTTGCCTTTTTAGCCTTCCTTATTCTCCCCCTCTTTTGCAACCACTTCCCCTTGCTTCTTCTGCATGGGATAGTTTACACTACCCTGTCTCTCCCCATCTCCTCTTGCCACTTTCCTCTCTCACCTCATAATTTCATCCCTTGAGTATTCTCCCTTCCCAACAAATTCAACTTATGCCCTCTATCCATATATAACTGTAACCATATACACACACATTCACATATGTATTCATATGACCACACCCCCTTCTTCCATTATTTTCATAGTGAGAAAGATATCATCAGTCACAGTTATTGATTTTCCATATAGGAATGTAAATAGTTCAACTTTGATAAGTTCCTTTTGATTTCTTTTCCCTGATTACCTTCTCAGGCATCTCTTCCTTCTTGTGTCTGGTGTCAAATTTTCTATTCAATTCTGGTTTTTTCCTCAAGAATGCTTGAAAGTCCTCTATTCCACTGAATGACCATATTTTCCCTTGAAACAAAATACTCAGTTTTGCTGGGTAGGTGACCTTTGGGTTCATTCCCAGTTCTTTTGCCCTCTGGAATATCATATTCCATGCCCTACAATCCCTCAGTGTAGAAGCTGCCAGGTCCTGTGCTATTCTGATTGTCTTTCCACAATATTGAAATTGTTTCTTCCTGGCTGCTTGGAGTATTTTCTCCTTGATCTGGGGATTCTGGAACCTGGCTATAATATTCCTTGGAGTTTTCTTTTTGGGATCTTTTTCAGGAGGTGATCGGTGGATTCTTTCAACCTCTGTTTTGCCCTCTGGATCTAAAACATCAGGGCAGTTTTCCTTGAGAATTTCTTGAAGGGTGATTTCTAGGCTGCCCCTGCCACCCTCTGCTTGGCTCTGAGCACTGCACACTGCACTGCCAGTGCTGTGCTGGTCCTTCCTGCAGGGCTGCTGGGCTGTCCTCAGCAGAAGTTAGCTTCTCTGTGTTGTTCTGTGGGTGCTGGGACTCCAGAAGTTGTTCAGAGTCCCCTTTTACATAGTTTGGATGTATTCTGGGGGGCGAGTGGCTTGGATGGGCTCTTTCTACTCGGCCATCTTGGCTCCACCCCCCTACATAAAGTATTTTAAATACAGTTTTTCTTAAGTAGAGAGTTTTAAGCATGTTATTTTCACAGTTATTTTTGAAGACTTAATATGTGGACCTATCAGGCAGCTACAGGTAGCAAAAAAGGTTGTAATGAAGCATCAAAGTGAAATAATGGTATATACATTGATTTTGTAGAATATTATTGATAAACTCTGCTTCCTTACATGGCAACCAGAACCCTCAATCAGAAATTAGATTTTTTTTTCTTTTTGATAAATTTATAACTTAAGTGAAAAAATCTCCCTCTTAAGTTATTGAGTAAAATCATTTATGAATCATTTCTGAATTACTTGATTTCCTTAGGCAAAATATGTACTTCATAATGACCATTTCCTTTTCAATATTAATCTATGAACTTTATAAAACAGGTGGATATCTGGTCACTTGGAATTATGGTCATAGAAATGATAGATGGAGAACCTCCTTACTTCAATGAACCTCCACTCCAGGCAATGCGTAGGATCCGTGATAACTTACCTCCTAGAGTGAAGGATGCACACAAGGTGAGAATTTGTGTGATTTATTAAAGTTCCAAAATTGATCATTAATATGCCTTCTTGGCAGTCTGAGACCAAGGATATTGTTGCAAGCAGTTATAAACTACTCTATTTCAACTTGTAATTAATTTATTGATTACTAGAGAATCCTAGAATCTCAGAACGGGCCTTAGAGATTTTGTAGTCCATACCTCTACTTCAATATGAATACTCTTTTCAATTCATTTGTGTGTGAGAGAATTTGTGTGTGTGTGTTATTATTATTATTACATATCCTCTTTTTCCCCTAAGTTTATGGCACCAGCATAAATTATTCCTAATAATAGAAAGCAATGCCCTTTTACTTCCATGTTCCCATTAGAGTTATTTCTTAGAATTAACTTTTTAAGATAAGTGATGAACTTATAGAACTCTTATAAGTATCTATGAAAAACCAATATAGTATAAGGGAAAGAAATACCAGTCTTAGAGTTAGAAGAAAATCCTAGGTTAGAATCCTGGCTCTGGAAATTACTAGTGATATGGAATTGGTCTGGTGATTTACCCCCTCTCATTCTCAGTTTCTTTATTAGTAAAATGAATATAGTAATAATTTGATTACCTACCCCACAAGGCAGTTGCCTGAATCACATTAGATCACATAAGAAGTGGGTTTGGTGTTATTTTTTCTGTTTTTATCCAAAAAGGACTTTTTAAAAGTCAATTTTTGTTGGGATGATGTTATACATTTTCTTGTTCATTATGTCTGTGTGATATTATAGGTTTCCTCAGTGCTTCGGGGGTTCCTAGACTTGATGTTGGTGAGGGAACCCTCCCAGAGAGCAACAGCACAAGAACTCATCGGACATCCATTCTTGAAACTGGCAGGCCCCCCTGCTTGCATTGTACCACTCATGAGACAATATAGGCACCGCTAAATGGCAGGGCCCCATGGTTAGAAGTCTGAAGGAGGATTTCTCACAAGTGATTTGGGAGAGAGAATGAAAACCATGGGGAAGTAGAAACAACCTGTTATTTCCATTATTTTTTGAGCCCTTCAGCCAGCAAACCTGAAAGACTCCGTAGAGGCATTTTTTGAAAAGGTAATAACGCATAGCACATGTAGGATAAGCCACAGGAGTTTGCTCCAAGAGGATACTACCCTCCATTTCTGTTTTGGAACAATACCTTTCTGGCAAAAGATAAAAAGCACTTTTTCTGAATTGTAGCAGTGTAATGTATTTTGCAATGAATTTGTAATTTTCTGTATTATACTTTTGATAATTTATAGTACTTTGATGTCAAGTAGCCATTGTATTAGTTAAAGTAATATGTGTAATGTAGCAGGAGTTTGAAAGAAGTCTTTCCTACGTTTTTTATCCCTCTCAGAAAATAGAGAGTTCTTTAGAATCCCAGAAGAACTATCATCTTCAACTTTAGTAGACGATCCTTCTTAATTTAATAAGTATTGTATGTGGTAGAGAAAGGTGGGTGGGGTGGAGATAATAGCACACGTTTTATGTTTTCCCACTGAAAAAAATATGAGACCTATTGTCCCAATGAAAGCTCTTACTTGGGAGCCAGTCCTGCATTTGAAGACATTGTGTTCATTCTTCTAGGATATAGAGAGTGAACCCTTTAGTGCACAGAAGCAGGAATTTACTAAATGATCCCCTAGAATTCTAAAAAACTAAGTATGGCTTTCCCAAGTGACCCACTCAAATATTTAGGAGAGGTTTCTGCACTAGGGAAAATCAGATTCATTTATAAAAACTGAGCACTACATATAAGCTAATGAAAATATCTCAGTTTCAAAAAGGAAAAAAAGAAATATTTAAATTAGGAGCTCAATAATTGTATTTTTGTCTCATTTCAAAACCTTTGCTTTCATATTAAACTTTTTTGTTTACAGGAGAGATTTAAGGATTGATCAGTGTCTACTAGCAATAAGGCAGATCCCTAAGTTCAGTATGTATTGACCTTGTACTACAGTATTAATCTCTACTGTTTACACAGATGGAATTGGTTCTTCACATGATGGAAGTCTGAATTGACACTAACAGTCAGTTTACCACAAGGGGTATTTTCCTAGTTATATTCTGACTTTTCCTGTTTTCATGTTATTAATGTGTTTCTGACATAGAAGAGTTGTGCTGCTGTCTAGACCTTCTTGAATGTTGATAATTGAATGACTACTACAATAAATTTTGTGTTGCCTGTTGGATACTTTGCATGTTAACTGTAGGCCTATGTAGTTATGCTTTTAAAACTTTGGAAGTGCTACAACATCATTATTAGTTCCTCTTAATTATATACCAGAAAAAAGCCATTCCTTACTGGACAGACCAACCAGAAGTTTTCTTAATTACTTCAAGTTGTGTTACAAATATGAATATAGATTTGGAAAGAAAATACTATCTCTGGTTGCTCTGGTTGTATCATTAAGGTGTTTTTGTAATTGATAGGTTTCTAATTTTTTGTTATATTTAAAGAAAAAAGAATTAAGTATAAGATTACCTGCTGCTGTTTGGATTTCCCTGGGCTACATTGGTTTGTTTGTTTTTTTGCAAGCAGATGGAGATTCTCTGTGGTAAATAGGACTAAAATTTCATTTCATAAAAATCAGCAAAAAACATGTATTTATGCAAATGTACACATATTTATGTGATAAATATGTGAGATTTTAAAATCCAAAAGCATAAACACTAGAACACTACAGGCTAGAGTTTCAAGCGAAAAAATTGTCTTAAACCAGGAATATAGAGATGTTTAAAAAATCTTTTTAATAACCAGAATAACTGCTAATAACCTTTACATAAGATAGTAAATTTTGGATTCAAAACATTTTCAACAGTGTAATAAAATTTTTTCTGTACTTTTCTTATCACTAAATATTTTTTTAAAGTATTCATTGAGTTTACTGAAAGTTATTGTAGCTTAAGAGGTTTTGTGAGCACCAACTTCTGGCAGAAAACTGCATTTACAAATAAAAATAAATGTTTGCATTTTCCCCATTATAATTTTGGAGACTGCACTAATTTACTAAATTACAGGATTCCTTGAACAGGGAGGAAATGTCCCTTAATGATCTTGGAGAAGGAAAGTGAATATTAATGGGGAACTAATGAAATAATATGTGTTACCACTTGTGATTTCCAGCTACCATGTCGGCTAGAAAAAAGGAATATGTGATATTTAAGTTTAAAACATGGATTCAGACAATCTCTATCTTACTCAAACTACTGTGGACTCATGAGTAAGGAGAATTTCCTCCATGGAATACAGTAGAAAAATCATCCTAGACAACTAAATTAACTGGTTTGAGCTATCACATATCAACATCTGTCATGTTTCTTTTGTGAAAAGAATGCTATAAACCTAATTAATTACAAAAGGTAAGCCTAGCTAGAAA
Organism: Gymnobelideus leadbeateri; assembly: GCA_011680675.1. NCBI lineage: Eukaryota > Metazoa > Chordata > Mammalia > Diprotodontia > Petauridae > Gymnobelideus > Gymnobelideus leadbeateri. The sequence continues at coordinate 453,729 of WOXC01004875.1, forward strand.
CTATGGCTTGGTTGGTTTTGAGATCAAAATATATACATATACATATATATGTATATATATGTATATGTATATGTATATATGTATATATGTTAAAGGATGAGATTTAAGAAGATATGGGTTTGAATGTTACCTCTAATATTTACTCACTGTGTGACCATAGACATGTAAATTAACCTTTCTTAAGCTTCAGTTTCCTCATCTGTAAAATAAGAGAGCTGGACTAAATGGTATCTACAATCCCTTCTACCTCAAAATCTGTGATCCTATGATTCAAAGACAAAATGATTAATTATTCTGCAAAATGAACAAAACACAAATACTTTGTAACGACTGCTTCAAAGACAGAAGTAAACATGACCATAATGAGAAACAGCTTGGTGTAGTGGTGAGAACCCTGGACTTTGAGCCAAGAAAATCTAAATTCCAATCCAATCTTGTATGAGTATTAGCTGCGCAACACTGAACAAATACTTTAGCCCTCTCTGCCTTAGTTTCCTAATATATAAAATGGTAATAATAATAGCATCTACCTCATTCTCTAAACATTTATTAAGTGTCTACTGTATGCCATGCACTATACCAAGCACTGAAGATACAAAGAGAAACAAACAAAAAAAAAAACTGTCCCTGACTGTCAAGGACGTACTTGTTATGAAGACCAAATTTGATAATATAGGGAAAATACTGTGCAAACCTTAAGCCAACTATATAAATAGTAGCTGGTATTATCATTATTATTAATACTGTTACTATTATTATTATTACCTACCTCAAGGCTTTTTTTGTAAATAGCCAAATAAGATACATAAGATAATGTGCATGCTTCAGTGATGTATATAGATAGACATGTCTGCTATTATCGATATTATTATGGTATCATCTTCATTTGACAAGCAAGAAAATTTAATTTCAAAGAGGTAACTCACAAAAAGTCACAGAACTAGAAAGTGAGAACTAGAACCTTTTTTTCCTTTTACTGATTTCTTTTTTCCAATAAGCTATGCCGAAAATACCCAGGAATCTTTCTCTGATGAAATGGATTCCCAAGTTAACTCTAGTAAATGTTCCAACTAAATAAGTTCAGATATACTGTTAATTCAACCTCATCTAACTGATTTATTTGAGACCTGGAGAAGTTACTAGAATGTTTCCTTCACAAAAGAAGTGTGATGCAATGTGCTTATTTGAATGTGCCCTGTAGACACAGCCTGATAATTGTTTGTGAATAAGAAAATATTTTCAGGATTTCAAATATGTCTTCAAAACTTGAATAGCACTTAGCTCAGCATCTTTCATTTGGTAGGTGTCAAAAATGGTAAGACTTGATCCCATGTTATTAATACTCAAATGAGTCAAAGGCCCTAGAATAGTTATTCATTTACTAATAAATTCACTTAATTGCAGTGACATTTAAGCTGAATTCTCAGAAATACCAGAATGTATTGGGAGCCCAGGCTCCATAAAATGTGGATTAGGTATTCTAGTTCTCACGAGAGAAATATTCTCATTGTTCCATCTCCTGTTTTTAGACTATATTAGGACTTCCAGTACAAAAAAGCAGACTGATTAGACTGATAAAAAAAAAATCTACCCCGATATAATGCAGGCATGACTTCCCAGTTTCCACTGGAAGCAAATTCATCCAACAGTAACCCATTTTCATTTTGAGTGGAATGATGTCAAGATGCTGAATCATTCAAACATAGGCTGACATAACAAGGGTTTGGCATCAATATCATTCAATTAGTATCTGTCTCTGTGTAAAGTTTTGGTCCTAAGTCTAGCCAGAATATATCTAAGAATGTTTTGGCTTTTTTTAATGACATTCCCACTCAACATTTTACTCCCTGTTGTTTAGTAATCCTATAACTTTGCCTGCAGTCTAACCAGGTGTTTTTTTTTTCTCCAACTTCACCATTCCTATCAACCCATCTGATAGTCACTCCAACTTGGCACAGTTATGTCCCCAGAAAAAGAAAGGGAAGAAAAAAGATGTGGGAATAAGGGTCATTCAGTCTGCATTACCATTCATGCTCTGTTTCCCTGCCTCTCTTTATTTTAACATAATCCACAGAAAGTATCAACACTGTTGTTCAAGAACTTGACAAAGGATCATTTCTTCTAAATCCTCGGGTTGATCCAGTCTTCTTGAATTCTTATAAAGATGAAAATATTTTAACCCATGTTTTTTCTCATGCTATTTATTCACCTCCTGCAAACACAGGTGTTAAACTCCAGGGTGGGACCAAACCAATAGAGACATCTTTCACCTTTAAAGTAGGTATGTTTCCTTAACTATGCGTAGCATAGGGCTGCCTTCGCTTAGCAGACTGAACAAAAATCTGGGATAAAAAGCACAAGAGGCAGAATTTCCAAAATCATCTCCTCCAGAAGACTGATAGGTATGTTAATCTGATGAAAATATTCTCCCTTTTACAGATAAAGTGTTCTGCTCTGACTTGCAAAAATCAGATAAGGCAATGTTATCTAAAACTACACCTATCCCAACTTTACAGAATAGATTCAATTAATCATGTGACAGAATAAATTCACCTAATATTTTATGAGCATTAAGTGGGACCTGAAATGAATTCCAATGCACAAGCATTTTGTTTCAAATTAGAGTATTTGAACCATCTTCTGTTTTTGAACAATTATTTTTATCTCCTCTCTATTGGCAGGATAAAGCAATCATCTTTCTAACCATTTCATGAAAGTAAGGCAATCTGAGGAGATTAATCATGTCTGAAAGAGAATGCCAGCATTAGTATGAGAGTAGAGAGAGTGCTAGGCCTGGAGTCAGGAAGATTCATCTTCTTGAATTCATTTCTGGCCTCAGACATTTGCTAGCTGTGTGACCCTGAGCCAGTCACAACCCTGCTTGCCTCAGTTTCCTCATCTGTAAAATAAGCTGGAGAAGAAAATGGCAAAGCACTCCAGGATCTTTGCCAAGAAAATCCCAAGTGGGGTCATGATGAGTCAGACACAACTGAAGCAAATGAACACTAATGAAAGTACCAGGAACAAAAATACAGAAATGGCTGGTGTTCTCCTGCTGGTCTATATATCTTTACATCAATAAACAGACTTCTAAGAGAGGAGAGGCAGCATGTTCTGGTGATAGATTGCTGGACTTGGAAGAGGACCCCAAGTTCAAGTTCTCCTCCTTCCACTTAGTAAAACTCTAAGTACTTGCCCATGGTTAGTAAAACTCTGTTACCATGGGCAAGTACTTGCCCATGGTAAGTACAACCTAAGGTCCTTGTGGACACATTTTCCTATTTTTATCATCAATGCTTAAGAGTGGTTGTCACATAAGGCACTTAATAAATGCTTGTTGAATGTATAGAAGTCACAATCCCTCAGACTCAGATTTTTCATCCATAGAGGAGAGACTATTCCTTTCACTGCCTACCTCAGACTGTTATCAGGCTCAAATAAAATAATGTATGCAAAATATTTTGTAAATGTAAAAGTATTATATAAATGTTAGGTATTATATCAATTCTGATGCCTGTTAACTCTTTGAAAAATAACATGCACACATAGTTAATTACAAAAAAAGTCTCATAATTCGCTCATTCTGAATTTGTGCCCATTCTACCATAGACTAGCCTAATAGAATAATTGGCCTAGGAAATGAATAGGGTGACAATGATGACAGTCGAGGAGGTTTGACATTTGGATTGCTAAAGAGGCCAAAGGAAGCTGAGCTGCTTAAGGTTTTCTCTAGGCTTGAAGAAGGAAGTAAAATGGACCTCCAAAGTTTATTGGAGGTTGTTCATCTTATTCATTCCAGTTTCTCAGGAGAAAAAGGGGAAAAAAGAAATGATAGTGGATACTTTATCAAGAAACAAACATTATGCTTTTAGCTGGAGTTTGCCTTATGCCATATCTCTTCCAAAGACTAGGCATAGTAGCACAAAAGTAAGGAATGCTAATAAAACACAAACACAATGATGTTTGTAAGGAGGTTACAGTATCTTTAAATAGTATAAAACAGGGGAAATACAAATAGGATTATTTTTTATTTTAACATGTGCAAAGAAGGACACTGATGGACTTTCATGTACCAAGAGAAGTTCTTATTGCTTGTTCAGCCTGAACATCTTGCCATGAGTACTGAGTTTCAAATGCAAAGGTGGTTTTTATGTTTCTTCCCGCTATGGCAATGTATTTAGCCTTCTTGTTTTTTTGTTCAGACATAGCAAAATTTTGTTGACAGAAATTTGTGAAATTATTACGTATATATATATCTTTGTATTAAATATACATCTTTGTATGTGTAGATATATATATATACATATGTACATATAATCTATGTATTAAATGTACATATATGTTTATATGTATAGATATACATATACAGAGAGAGAGAGAGGGAGAGAGAGAGAGAGAATAAGAGAGCAGCTATGTAGTACAGTGAATAGAGTACTGGATCTGTCCATAAGACTCATTTTCCTGAGTTCACATCTAGTCTCAGATCCTTACTGTGTGACCCTGGGCAAGCCACTCAACCCTGTTTGTCTCAGTTTCTTCATCTAAAAAATGAAGCAAAGAAGAAAATGGCAAACCACTCCAGTATCTTTGCCAAAAAGTCCTCAAATGGGATCAAGAAAAGTCAGGCACAATTGAAAAATGACTGAACAAGAAATATGTATGTATGTGTGTATGTATGTAGATATATAGACATATATACATGCACATACAGTTATCCCCTTCACAATGCAAGAGCTAAAGATGCAGAACCCAGTGATCTGGAAAATCTGTAAAAAAAATTTGGCTCTCCCTTTGTACCAGAAAAGTCTGAATTACTGATATAGAAGATAAAATATGTTGATATTATGCAATACTATACTTGTGTTTTATGCATTTCTGAGTTTCTAAACCTTTTCTGTCCCATCTACTAGCCTTCACATGTCATCTGCAGCTTCCTCAAGACTCCCCGCAAATTCCCATTTAGTTTCTTATGCCAACCCACAATATATTGAAACAGTGACAGGTTAAGTCACAAGGTAGAAGGGATAACTGCATGCGTGCGCGCGCACACACACACACACACACACACACACACACACACACACACACACACATACATGGAGAAAAATCCCCAAAAGAAACAAATATAGTTAGTCCCTAATTCACACAGTTAGTAGCTACCCACATCCTCTGAGATTTTTACCTGTTGCTTCACATCTCATGAGTGAGGGAACTGAGGGGATCAGGACTAGTGACTAATTGTGGGAACTGAGTGAACCACACTGACACCATATGTTGTGATTCTGTTTTATTTTCTTTTCCCTTTTAATCGATTTCTTCACAATTGTGACAAATATGGAAATATGTTTTATGTAACAGCATATTGTAACCTATGTCAAATTGCCCACCATTTTTAGAAGAGGGTTAGAGAGGGAGGGAGAAAAATCTGTAACTCAAAATCTTGTAAAAATGAATGTTAAAAATTATCTTGACATGTAATTTGGGAAAAATACTACATATATTTTTTTAAAAGTTAAAAGAATCAAACATAAAAAAAGCAAAGTATTTTTGATGTGAAACACTGACATGATAAAGTGGCATGATTAATACAAATAATTGTCATTATACAAAAGCATGGTTGAAATTTCATTGATCAGTAAAAAAAAAAATCCAGTTTTCCATGTATTATTGATAAACACATACCAGCCATGAAAATCAAACTATATTGGGGGAGGAAGATTATGCTTTATGATATTCATCAATAAACTGAATATAAATATAAAATTTTGAAACTTTGTTTCCAGAAGTCAAAATGTAAGCTATAAATATCTGTAAATTCTATGATATTATATGAAAGCTTTGTTGAATGAATGAAGACCTGAGGGTCAAATCATGCCTCAGACACTTACGTATGTGACCCTTGGCAAGTCACTTATCTCAGCCTCAGATTTCCCAGCCATAGAATGTGGATAATAATTCCTATTTGAAAAAGTTCTTTTAAGAACCAAATGAGAGAACACATGTAAACTGTTTTGCAAAACTTAAAAGTAATACACAATACTACCTCTTAATGCATTCATGATAGTGAACCTCAATTCTTCCATCACTGGCTGCCTCACTTACCCCAAGCTGCATCTTAGGTGTGGGTCCCCAGAAGGGACTCACAGAGTCCTAAGTGGTAGCCTTGGATGGGGAAGCTGCACATCTATTATTCACTACTGTGTCTTCTGAGTCCCCAGCACTATGCTTCCCATTTAAACAAGTCAGCTAAGAAGACATAATTAACCATTAACAATGAAAGCTTTACTAAATGAGAAGGTAAAATCAAGAATAAGCATAAAGCAGTCCATCCATAAACTCGTGCCACCCTCTCCTACCAACAGATACAGAATTGGGGAGAAGATCGAACAGATGAATAAAGAAATACAAAGGGATTCTCTCCTCTTGAGCTGATGAGTGAAGCTCACAATTCTGGACTTGATATCCTTCATCAAATTAAAAGCTAATATTCTGGTCTCCTTATGCAGGAAACTGCTTCTTTGCTGGTCATTCTATAATACGCAGATAACTGAAGAAATGAAGGTTGAGGTAGGCAAAGCTACAAAGTTCGGTTTCCATGACTGAACTCTTGAGTGTTACCTCTCACAGAAGAAAGAAAACAAAACAAAAAGCACAACAAAACAAACAAACAAACAAAAACCAAAAACCAGTTCACCTAGTCTGGAATGCACATAGCTATTCACTAAATTCTAAGGGGTTTTCCCCTTTTTAGCCAGAGATGGCAATGAAGATCAAGGCGGACAAATGTCTGAGGGTTCCCACTTTCCAAAGTGTATGTGTGGTGAAGCAGGCTAGTGTTTCCCTTCCCCGGTCAGCTCTTCAAGCAGGAGAGGATTCTCCTTTTCTTCAATTAGCTTTTTTCAACCAGCGGACCTTTTCTTCAATCACATCAGCTCCCTGCAACAAATTAAAAAAAAAAAAATCCTTTCTCTGGCTAGGTTAGCTCAGAGCAACAGCTGCAAAACATGTTTTCCTCCCTTAGTTGACTTCAAATGAGCTGAGATCAAAGAAACTGTCTTTGCCTGTGGTGTTTCTGAGGCTGGCAAGAAGATGGAGAAAGAAATGCGTGAGGGCTTCTCTTTTAGCCTCCTTACTGTGGCATCTGTTTCAATTCCTTTATGCTCCAGAAAAAATATGGCGCTGAGCTGGGCAACCAGCCTGAGAGCGAGGGGAAGCAGGAGCTTGAGGCGCGCGCCTGCAGGGACAGCGCTGGCTGCCAATGCAGCTGTCCAGAGGGAGGAGGTGCAGCTCGAGCAGCCAAAGCTCTGTGGAGGTCACGTCCTGAGTCTCAGTAACTAAAAGCCGTGAAAGGAGGCGCGGCAGGTACGGAGAGAGGCGGGCGGAGGTGGGTCTCAGTCTCCCTGTGCTGCTTCTCTGGCTGCACAGGCGTAGCCTCCAAGACTTGATCCCTGCTTTGGCCCCAGTGTGCTCCCTTCCTCCCTCCTTCCTTCCCTCCCTCCCTCCCTCCCTTCTTTCTTTCTTTCTTTCTTTCTTTCTTTCTTTCTTTCTTTCTTTCTTTCTTTCTTTCTTTCTTTCTTCCTTCCTTCCTTCCTTCCTTCCTTCCTTCCTTTCTTTCTTTCTTTCTTTCTTTCTTTCTTTCTTTCTTTCTTTCTTTCTCTTTCTTTCTTATCAAAATAAAAATTAAATAAAAGAAAAAGAAATGACAATAAACAGTCACTGTCTTTACCTTTATCTGTTCCTCACAGCCAAGAGTTTATTTCAGTTTAGTTAGAGCTGTTATATCTGTACACAATGTCTCATTTTGATTCTTCCTTCTAATTTAGAATTAGTGGTTGCTCTAGAATTGTTCAAGTCAATCATTGATCTTGAATGCACATAGATGGCTTGTTCCTGAAATAGCTCCTCTGTCATTACTCCTATCTGTTAAGTATTGTGTTTCATTTTTGTTTATATTTAGTAACTTCTGATTTCCATCCTTAAAAAAGTATTTGTGGTCTGCAGTCATGAATCTTCTAAGTAACCTACAGAACTTTGGTATCAATCCTGAATCAGTATTTTCATACATTTTATGGATAGATTATGTGCATTGAAATCAATTACAAAGGTATTTTATGGGAATATTTTCGGCAGATTCTTCACAGAATTGCTGTACTTCTTTAGGTTCTGGCACTAGTTTTGTGGTGGTCTACTTACCTGAGGCATCTTAGTGACTTAAAATAATAATTATCCAGAAGAATAAATTATTTAGTAGAAACATAGAAGCTGTCTTCATGCTCTTCAAGGCTGTCATGTGGCAGGTTTTATTTCATCAGCCTGACTCTAGAGGAGCAATGCTATGAAAGAATGACAGCCCCTACTTGAGAGCTTCCAGCAGTCTAGATGATCACTTATTACAGATGTTGTAGAAGGAAATCTTGGTCAGACAGGAGCTGTACCAGATGATGTCAAGGAGCTTTTCTTGCTTTCTGAGACTTCATTCTGTGAAATTTGAGAAGGGAACCAAGAGGCTTTTGTAAAGAATGCAAGTTTTAACTGGGCCTTTTCTTTGTTGGTTACCAAAAAATATTTGATTCATTAAAGGCAAAACAGCTTTAAAGGCTCTAATTCAATGTCTCCTAAGCATATTTAAGATTATGATGATTCCTTTATAGATGTAAGGATAGAGGTAACCTCATCCATGAAACTCCTATTATCAATATCAAATGAGGAATAGAGAGAAATGTGCCTATCCAAAGTGTTCACCTCTACATGGAAAATGTGCAATGTTTGGGGCGGCTAGGTGGCACAGTAAGTAAGAGCGCCGGCCTCGGAGTTGGGATGACCCGAGATCGAATCCGGCCTCAGAAAATGAGCACCCACACACAAATAATGACTAGCCGTGTAACCTTGAGCGAGTTAAATAAAAAAAAAGAAAATGTGCAATGTCAAGTCTGAATGGAATAGGGGCTTCTTATAGATGATGAGGTCCTTCAGATGTTTCTGCGTGCAGATCACAGTAATTTTCCTGAACCTCCCAGGGTTCAGGGTCTCCTCAATGGGATCCATAACCTCTCAAAAGACATCTATTTAGTAATTGACATAGCAAAACTTGAGGAAATGAAAAATGCATACTACCCAGACTGTGATGTACATTGAGTTAGTCTGTTAGGTCATGTATGCTGGAGGGATACCCATAGATGGATCATGAGCTAGGCCCAAAATGGAGACAGAAGAAGGCAGGCTATAATACATTTATAACATTAGCCAGTGCTTTCAGCAATTCCAAACTGCTCCCTACACTAAGCTCTTGATCCTCACCCTGTGAGGAACATGCTGTCATTATCCTCATTTTATAGTTGAGGAAACTGAGGCAAACAGAGGTTAGGTGACTGGCTCAAGGTCACACAGCTAATAAGCATCTGAGGTTGCATTTGAACTTAGGTCTTCCTGACTCCGGGCCAAATAGTTCATCCATAGTACCACCTAACTATTCTAGCTCAAGGGCTCTTCATTTAGACTCTGTAAACTTGCCTTTTAAAATTTTGTGATTTGATAACTATATTTCAGTATACATGGTAGTTAGTAATCCTATGTATTTTATTTCATGTAGTTAAAACATTTTGAGAAAATGTTTAAAGTCTTTATTAGATTGCCAAAGGGATTCTTGGTACCAAAAAAAAAAAGATTAACAGCTTCTGATCTGTCTGAACATAACTTCCTATCATTCCATCTCTATGGCTAGAGGTAGCTAAGGGGCACAAGAGATAGACTACTGGGTCTGGAGTCAGGAAGACCTGAGTTCAAATGCAGCCTAAGATACTAGTTTTATGATCTTGACCAAGTCGCTTAGCCTATGTTTGCCTCAGTTTCCTTTAATGTAAAATGAGGATGATAAGAGCACCTATCCCTCAGGGTTCTTGTAAACATGAAATGCAATGCCACCTGTAGAGCACTCAGTACCTGGTACTTAGCATTAGAGTACCTGGTAGAGAGTAGGTGCTATATGAATGCTAGCTAATATTATTTTTTCTACTCCTACTAGAATCAATCTTCCTTCTAAGACATCGTGACCTAAAATCCCTTTATGTCTTAGTTCTTTCCCAGGCTTTTATACTTGTTTATATTTTACTTTCTTCCTTTGAGCTTTCCACCACTTTTCTTCCTTTCTCCATTCTTTCTTGTGCCTTGTCAAGCCTCAGCTGTGGATCACTGTCACTGAATATTCAGCTTTTACCTACTTCTTCATGTGCTGGGGAAAGGAGCTGGAGGCAGCTGTGCAGTGACTGAACACATCCCAAATTTAAATGACATAGTCTCAACTGATACCTCCTTACATCCAAGCAATCCCTCCATCCCTCCCTAAGGATTCTCTATCCCACTCCTCATTAAGACTCCTCCAAACCTTTGCTTCTCTCCTAAGGCCCCCCACTCCTTCACTTTCTCTGAGAAAATGAAGACCAGTCAGTATGAGATCCCTCTTCTGCCCTTTTCTCCTTGACTCAAAACTCCTCAATATCATCATCCTCTCCCTTATGTAGGCTTGATCCCATCCTATTCTGTCTTCCCCAGCATGGTGCTCCCTCTCTTTTCCCTTTTAATTAACATGGGTCTTTGACTTTCTGTTGATTCTTTCCCTAATGTCCATAATTGTGGCCAAGTCTCCCCCATCCTAAAACACACACACACACACACACACACACACACACAGAAAACCAACAAAAAACATTCTCTAAACCCTACTATGTCCTCATGTTGTCCTCTGATAATGGCTCTTCCCTTTCATATCCAACTCTGCAGAAGGCTGTCTGCAGTTGTCTCTATTTCCTTTCTTTGCATTACTAAACACTTCTGTGTAAGCAAGCTTCTTCACTCACCACTCAAATGAATTTATTCTCTGATGATCTCTCAATTGCCAAATCTGATGGACTTTTCTCATTTTCATCCTTCTGGTCTCTCTGCAGCAGTATTGATTCTCCTCTCATCCTGTTAACTTCCTCTTCTCCATATTTTTGTGACTGCTCTCTCCTGGCTCTCCTCTGACCTCTTTAGCTGCCCTTTCTCAAGCTTCTTTGCTGGTTCTTCATTCCTATCCTAACCCCAGATTGTGGGTGTTTACTTCAAGACTGTCCAAGGTTTACTTCTCTCTCAAACTTCTTTCACTCTTTCATTTCCTCCCATGAATTTAACTCTCTCTTCAAATGACTTCCTGACCTATATATCCAATTCTTGTCTCTCTGCTAAGCTCCCATCCTGCATTTCCAACTGTCTCTTAGACATTTTGAATTGTATGACGCATTGATATTTTATGCTCAACCTGTCCAGAAAATGAATTCCTCTTTCCCTTAACCTTTTTCTTTCCAAACTTCCCTATACTTCCTAATGGTACCGTCAATCAGATCTGAAACCTTTGCATCATCCTCAATTTCTCACTCTCCCTAATCCACGAAGTCAATCATGTGATTGACAATGATACTACATTTCTACATTGACATATCTCACCCTTGTCCTTTTATCACTCTGCACACAGTGCCCACCTTCCTTGCCTCAGGCCCATCTAGGGTACTGATGAATGCCAGTTTAAAGCTAAATATTTCCTGTAGTGTGGAGATTTGGCATTGTTTGTGCTGTGGAGTACAAACTGTTTGGTTAGTAGTACTATTCATATTCCCTGAAAAAGGTCCATGACATGGGTCTCACAAAACATGAACAAATTGACAATGAACCCTGAACAAATTGATCCAAAAAATAGTATACTCAGAAGTAAACACAGATCACAGAGAGAAGTCTAATGCTAATGTCAATAATTCACTTAAGTGTTTGATTTTTGATGAAGTAAAGCCCAAGTCCAGTGATATGCAGTGTCTAATGAATATGTTTCTATTGGCTTGGTTTTGTTTTTATATCCTTAGGTTTTACTCAGGCTGCTTAAATAATAGAATGTGGCCTTTGGACACCCTTTGCTTTTAGAAGATAAATGATGACTCATAGTTCACTCTCCATTTCCCCTTAAACCAATTTTTTTTTTGTTTTCTGTTTTTCTTTCTAGTTTATTTTTATTTTTTTAGTTTATATAATCCATTTCCACAAGATTTCAGTTACAAATTTTCTCCCCATTTTCCCCCTACCAACTGCCTCAAAAGAGTGATCCTACAGAATATCCCCTCCCCTAATCTTCTCTCTCCAATATCTTCACCCATCTCCCCTCAGATTTTCCAGTAAGGCAGGGTGTATCTGTATGCCCCAGTGCCTGTATATCTTATTGCCCATTTGCATGTAAAATAATAATAATAATATATTTTTAAACATTTTATTTTAAACCTTTGAATTCCAGATCCTTTCCCTACGTCCCTCATCACCCAGGTTACTGGGAAGATAAGCAATTCTGTATAGGTTGTACATGTGTGGCTATGCAAAACATTTCCATAGTGGATATTGGGAAAGACTGACTGTATTTCCCTCCATCCCATCCCACCTCCCACTTGTTCTATTCTCTACTTTGATCCTGTCCCTTTTCAAAAGTGGGTGCTTCTAACTTCCCTCCCCCTCAGCCAGCCCTCCCTTCCGTCACCCCCCTCTCATCCCCTTTCCTCCACTCTCCTGTTGGGTGAGATACCCTATTTAGTATGTATGTCATTCCCTGCCTAAGCCAAATTCATTGAGAATAAGGTTGACACATTTCCTTTTGCCTGCCTATTCTTCCCCTCCATTGTAACAGTTTTCCCTTGCCTAGTCTATATGAAACAGTTTACCCCATTGTCTTTCCCCATCACCTCTCATTATATTTCTCTCTCACCTCTTAATTTCACCTTTAAGTATCATCACTTCCTATTCAACTGGTCCTGTACACTCCATCTATGTATACCTGTATACACACACACACACACACACACACACACACACATATATGCATATATACATACATACATATATATATATATACATACATACATATACACACACACACACTCACATATGTATTCAAAGACTCACATCCCCTCCTATATAGACATATAAATGTATATAAGCTTGTCATACACTCTAGGACCTCCACCCTAGACTGCAATCCAGATCCAAGCATGTTAAAGCAAGAGCAATTACCCCTCAGACTGGTTGCTTAGTTCCCCTACAATCAGCAGACCAGGAGCTCTGAAGCAGCCTCAGCAGCTCCTCCCTCCAAGGGGTAAAGGTCTGACTGCACTCCCAACTACTGGATCCCAAAGTGCACCCTGCACTGACCTCTCACTTTGTCCTTAGCACCTATGGGTTGATAATTCTGGAAAGTGCCACAGCTGCTGTTGATTTGAAGTTCCTCTAGCAAGTGGCTGGTTATAGCCCCTCTATGGCGGAGTTTTAGCGGGTCTGGGCTCTGTTCCCCAACTGCTGAGCTGGCAACTTCCTGCTGGCCTGCCAGGCTGTCCTCAGTGGGAGGTTAGCTTCTCTGTGTCATTTTGTGGATTCTGTACCTCCAAAGTTTGTTCTTGAGTCACTGTTTACATCAATTGGAGGAGGTGGAAACACAATCAGGATAATACAGGATCTGGTAGCTTCCGCACTGAGGGATCAAAGGGCTTGGAATATGATAATCCAGAGGTCAAAAGAGCTGGGATCAAAACCAAGAATTGCCTACCCAGAAAAACTGAACATCATGTTTCAGGGGAAAATATTGTAATTCAATGAAATAGAGGACTTTTAAGCATCCTTGATGAAAAAACCAGAGCTGAATAAAAAATTTGACATTCAGATGCATATAGCAATAGAAGAATGAAAAGGTAAACAGAGAAAAGAAATCATAAGGAACTTATCAAAGTTGTACTACTAACATTTCTACATGGAAAAACAATAATAGTAACTTATAAAACTTTTCTCCACATGAGAGTAGTTGAATGGAATATAAATGTGTGTGTGTATATGTACACTCCGTCTATGTATACCTGTATACACACACACACACACACACATATATATATATGCATATATATATACATACATACATATATATATACACATATATAGAGAGATAGATAGATATAGATACATATAGATAGATAGATAGATAGATATAGATATATACGTATATGTATACACACACACATATATATGTTTATATAGGAGGGTATATGGGCTTATGGTTACTTATGTGAGTGTGTGTATATATGTGTACAGGTATACATAGATGGCACAGGGCCAATTCAATAGGAAGGGATGATACTTAAAAGGTGGAATTAAGAGGTGAGAGAGGAATATAATGAGAGGAGATGGGGAGAGACAGAATGGGGTAAATTATCTCATATAGAAGAGGTAAGGGAAAACTGTTACAATGGAGGTGAAGAAAAGGAAGGCAAAAGGGAAGAGATCAACCTTGCTCTCATAGAATTTGAATTATGGAGGGAATGACATACACTCTTAATAGGGTATCTCACCCTACAAGTGAGTAGGGGGGAGGGAGATGAGAGGGAGAATGATGAAGGGGAGGACAGGTGGGGGGGAGGGAAGTTAGAAGCACACACTTTTGAAAAGGGACAGGGTTAAAGTAGAGAATAGAACAAGTGGGGGGCGGGATAGGATGGAGGGAAATATAGTCAGTCTTTCCCAATATATCCACTATGGAAATGTTTTGCATAGCTACCAGTGTACAACCTATATTGAACTGTCTATCTTCCCAGTAAGGGTGGGTGACAAGGGAGGAAGGGAATGGATCTGGAATTCAAAGTTTTAAAATCAAATATGTAAATTTTTTACACACAGCTGGGAAATAAGATATGCAGGCACTGGGATATAGAGATCCATCTTGCCCTACTGTAAAATCAGAGGGCCAATAGGGGAGGTTTTAGGAGACAGCAGATTAGGGGAGGGTGTATACAGTGGGATTGCTGTTTTGGGGTGGGGGTAGGGGAAAGACAGGGAGAAAATTTGTAACTCAAATCCTTGTGGAAATTAATGATATAAATTAAAATTAAAAATAAAATTTAATTAATTTTAAAAATAAACCAAAAGTTTTAAAATTTGTTTTTTACATGCAACTGGGAAATAAGACATATAGTTAATGGGGTATAGCAATCCATCTTGCCCTACAAGAAAGAAAGGTGGGGAATGGGGGAGGACATAAGAAAGAACAGACTGGGGAAGGGGTATTCAGTATGCTTGCTATTTTGACGTTGGGGGGTAGGGGAGAGACAAGGTGAAAATTTGTAACTCAAAATCTTGTAGAAATGAATGTTGAAAACTAATTAAAGAGCTACTGGAAACAATAAACAACTTTAGCAAAGTTGCAAGATATAAAATAAACCTACATAAATCATTGGCATTTTTATATATTATTCACAAATTCCAATAGCAAGAGATAGAAAGAGAAATTCAATTTAAAGTTACTGTAGACATTACAAAACATTTGGGAGTCTGCCTGCCAAACCAAACTCTGGAAATATATTAACAGAATTACAAAACCCTTTTCACATAAATGAAGGTAGATCAAAATGATTGGGAAAATGTTATTTGCATGTGGTAGGCTGAGCTAATATAATAAAAATTACAGCTCTATCTAAATTAATTTGTTTTTTCAGTGCCATACCAATCAAACTACCAAAAATTATTTTCCAGGTCTAGAAAAAATATTGCCAAAATTCATCAGGAAGGACAAAAGATCCAAAATATCAAGGGCATTAATGAAAAGAAATGCTATAGAAAGTGGGCTATGTGATCTTAAATCCTATTTTAAAGCAGTTATCATCAAACTAAAGGGGGCACTGTCACAGGTGACATAAAGTAGTGTCACATGAGATAAGAAAGCAGGGAAGTATCCCAAGGGAATGACCTCCTAAAGGTTGTAAGCGGGGTGCTTCATGTAGCAAACAACATGAAGTTTCCCATGAGAATGTATGATGTAAGTGCTTTAGCTTTAGTATATAAATCTAAACCCTCAGATGCTTATTTGAAATTTGGTTGGCATCCATGCAATAAATGTATGAATGCTTCAGATTTATTCCTAGCCTATGTTTATGCATGCTCCCATGTTGTGGTTAGTGCTGTGAGCACAGGCAGCAAGTGGTGCCTGGAACAGTACCTGGCAGGCTATGAGGGAAGCAGCCTCCTTGGGAACTCTGGAGAAGAAATTAGGTAAGGACGTGATAGGCACAGCAACCATTCCAGCAACATTAATCCTCACAGCATTCAAAACAAAAAAGAACGAGACAGTGTTCCAGCAGTTTTAGAACAGGGATGATCACCAGGTTCAATGGGATTGGTAAAAAATACAAACAAGCAAAGATGAGCTGGTTTTGGAAAAAAAGCTTTCAGGAGAAAATGGGACAGCTACAACATGAAAATAGAGACTGAGAATGTTATCTAAGACTTTTAAAAAGAATAATAATGCCATGATGTCATTGTGTTGTGGTATTTTTAAATTGTAGTAAAATTATATTATGTAGTATTTTTTTTTTTTGGAGGGCAAATGTGGTTAAGTGACTTGCCCAAAATCACATGGCTAGTAATTGTGTCAAGTGTCTGAGTCCAGATTTGAATTCAGGTCCTCCTGACTCCAGAGCTGGTGCTCTATTCACTGCACCACTTAGCCACCCCTTGTATAGTAAAAATTGAGGTATGATTGTAAGCCAGAAATATGTTAAAGAAAAAAATTAAATTGAATTTTTTTGAAACTAAAAGATGGAGGAAAAATTTGTGTAAAAACAGTTATGTCACATCTTATAATGTTTATATATGCCATATAGGAAACCGGATATTTATATTTTTACCTGTAGTTAACAAGGAGGTTAAAACTTAAACAATTAGGTTATTAGTTATGAAACTTGTAAGATTGTTAACTAAATTATTTTATTGTTTTAATGCTAAAACTTAAAATTGTTAATTGATTAGTCTATGTGGAAAGGAAGAGACTGAGTGGAAACTTTATTCAGATTAATTCTGCTCATTCAGACCATTCCTCCTGCATGTATGAGATTTGATAAAGCAGGGGCTTCACCCCCAGTCCCTCCCTAAAGTCCATCTCAGTTATTCTTATTTTGTAAAACTGCAAAGGAAACTATCTCTAGAGGCAAGGTCATTCAGCCAGAGAAAGGAGCTTCTTTTAATTATGTAGCTCCTAAATAATGAATCTAACTTGCTAAGAAAGTTGCAAAATATTAAAAAGATTTCTAACTTTGGCTTTTACACTAGGATATGTTAAAATTTGAGAAAGAAAAATGTTAAATGAAATTCTTTATGTAGGAGAAACCTAGTAAATCTTTATTGTTTATTACAGCTCCATGAGAATAAAATTAACTTTAATTATTATTCCTACTTTTTTTCCTTCCTATAGCAAAACTTTTATGATCAGACCACGTAATCAGTAAAGGATATTAACTCTTTTCTGTTAGCTCACTGGGCAATCTAATATTATTTTTACCAAGAATTGTACAGAAATTTATACAAATATACAGAAATTTATACAAACTACTTAGGCTCACCTTATAATATTCCCATTGTATAGAGGGATTCTAAAACTAATAGCTTTTATAAGTACTGTGATCAGCTTCTTAATTATTTCCAATATAAAGTCTTATTTGACTAAAAAACTTTGTGATATCTAAGAATTCTGCAATAGTTAATAAATATCTTGAGAATTTATGTTATTTAAGGACATTTTACACCAATTTGGTTTAAATGAATCTCAATCTTAAAAGTTTTTGCTTTAGGTAAAATATAGCTATCATTTTAAAACTTTTCAGTTAATTTTCTTCATAAAAGTTTATGGAGAATATTAAATGAATGAATCTTAAAATTCTTTTGAATAAAGGGCATATACTTTTAAAATTCCTTTTTAATCCCTAGTATGATTTTTAGGAGGCCTACTAAACCTTTCATTTCAAAAACAATTTATAATTAAGTTAAAATAAAGTAGACCAGATTTTGCTGTTTTGATTTCAATGGATAGTAATTCCATGGTGTAAGCAAGACTTAAGTAGTGTCTAAACTTATTATAGGTAAAAGATTCCATTTCTGAAGTATGTCTTTCTTCCAATATTAATATAATCAGAGGATAAACAAGCTTTGTAAAACAAGGGTGTATGTTCACTATTCAGTTGTAAGGTTCAAGTCAGTAACTTCTTTTGTGTAACAGCTTTCATTGACTGCTCTAGTCCTGGATATGCAAGCTACAGCATTGATTCTAATAATTATAAAGTTATTAATATTCAATTAACTTCTGCCCACTAGACACATCTTTCTGCTATGATATTATTATTAAATGATTTTTTTCTTTCATATTGTGTCAGATAGCAAATATTCAGTGTACATTTGCCCACATATTCATACTGCTAAACTTAAACACACACAGTATACAGATCCTTTTAACCTTTTTTCTAAGATTACAAACCCTCATAAGATAGTGTTTACAACCGATTTAACTCATATTACAGCTCATTCTTCACTTCCTGGACCTCTTTATTAAAATAATGTGACTATAAATCCAAAAGTTCAAGTTTTTCCAACTCCTTTTTTTCCAAAATTTTCATAGAGCTATATTATCTCACTCTTATTTTCATTAAAATGTACATACTCTATGTAAACAATTCCATGTCAATTCCATGTCACTAGGGAACTAGCTAGAGAGATCATTAAAAACTGCCCTCAATGTGTTATCTATATTACTCCTTTAGCTTCCCTTCAGAATGGGGAAGCAGTAAAAAATGTAATTAACCATATGTTACAGTATTTTGCTTCGATGGACATTCCAAAATAACTGATAAAACCACTGGCTATTGGCTAAAAAATAGAGAGAGAGAGCAGTGGAACAGGTTATATACATAAGAAACAGTATTCATTGATTATAGCAATCTACTCTTTGATAAACACAAAGACCCCAGGTTCTGGGAAGAGAACTCATTGTTTGACAAAAACTGCTGGGAAAACTGGAAAATCGCATGGCAGAAACTGGGCATAGACCAACATCTGACACCATGTACAAGAATAAAGTCCAAAAGGGTACATGCTCTAGGTATGAAGGTTGATACTATAAACAATTTAGGGGAGCCAGAAATAGTTAATCTGTTGTTTTCTGTGAGTTTTTTGTTGATGTGATCAATTATGCTGATAGTTTTCCTAATACTGAACCAGCTCAGCATTATGGGTATAAATGCTGCATGATCAAATAGCATTACTCTCTTTAAGAGTTGTTGTAATCTTTTTGCTAATATTTGGTTTGAAATTTTCGTTTCTGTATTCATTAGGGAAATTGGGCTATACTTTTTTTCTCTTTTTGGGTTTTTCCTGGTTTAGGTATCAGCGGCATATTTGTATGTTGAAAAGAATTTGGTGGGAATCTTCATGGCCAATTTTCCCATACACCCTATATAGTATTGGAATGAATTGCTATTTAAATGTTTGATAGAAATTACTTGTAAATCCATTTGACCCTGGAGATTTTTTTCTTAGGGACTTCATTGATGGCCTGTTCAATTTATTTTTCTGAGATGGGGTTACTTAAGTATTTTACTTTCTCTTCTGTTCATCTGGGCAATTTATCTTTTGGTAAATATGCATCCATTTCACTAAGACTGTCAAAT
Source organism: Gymnobelideus leadbeateri (assembly GCA_011680675.1). Lineage (NCBI taxonomy): Eukaryota > Metazoa > Chordata > Mammalia > Diprotodontia > Petauridae > Gymnobelideus > Gymnobelideus leadbeateri. Next base: position 473,264 of record WOXC01004875.1, read on the forward strand.
TTATGGGCATATTGTTGGGCAAAATAATCCCTAATTATTGCTTTAATTTCCTCTAAATTGGAGGTGAATTCACCCTTTTTATTTTTTGATATTGGTAATTTGTTTTTTCTTTCTTTTTGAAAATCAAATTAATTAAAGGTTTACAAATTTTGTTGGTTTTTTTTTCATAAAACTAGCTCTTATTTTTATTTATTAGTTCAATAGGTTTCTTAATTTCAGTTTTATTAATCTCTCCTTTGGTTTTCAATATTTATAATTTAAGGAATTAGATGTAAGTGAGGGAGAACTATGCACAGTCACCAGCCTCACTTTTTCCTCCAGAGCTATCTGGGTCCAATGGCATGATGTAAATCAGGAGGACTGGAGATGGCCCTGGATGCAGTGGGAGTCCTTAACCTTTCCAAGCTAAGCTCTTTAACAAGTCTAAATTTGACTTGAGACAATGCCCAGTTATTGATAGAGTTTAGGTATATCACCAATGTAATACCCATAGCAGCCACTATGAAGATGCATGTGCATTTCAAGGGTAAATTCACAAGACATAAATAATTCTCTTCCTCAAAGGCAAAACCAAAATATTTATTCAGCTACCAGAAAGCCTACTTCACCATGGTAACAAAGAAGTTATATATATATATATAGCCTCCCACCCCCTCTTCTTCCACTATTTCAGAGTCCCCCTTATTAGAGCATGCACATCCTTAATAGGGACATAGTCAGGTGGCAAGAGTGCTATACACTCACCCCCTTCCAAAAGGCTGTTCAACGGATGATTCACCAGGCTGAAGTGGGATCAGTAGGGAACTTAGTCAAGTAGGCAGATAAGCTTGGTCTCAGAAAATTTTCAGGAGAAAAAAATATTATTTAAGACTCTTAAAGAAATTAGTAAGAGAAAGCAGATTATTTTTCACTAACAGTCACTTACATGAATTCTTGGAATGTTGTCCCTATTTGGTAAATTGAGAACCAGTCAGGAGAGAGAGGAGTGAGGGACTAATGGAAGAGGGACTCCAGCATTTCCCCATTTCTGCCTTTTTTCTATGGAATATATTAATGATATGTTTAACATCAGAATGAAAGTTTCAGGGGTGGCTCGAACACTTCAGTGTGATGCAGCTGTCTCTAATATTATCAAGTAAGTCTTACTTGGTTTCCTTTACTATCTGGAGAGCCAGCAACTGTTTAATCCTTTCAGGAGATCTACAAATTCTATGTGATCCATTCAGTTATTTTCTGTATCTCTCTTTTTTGTTTATGTGTCTTTGTGAGAATGAGTGAGAGTAATTTGTCATTCTGTAAGGTTTAAAATGTAGCTGGACTGTAGAACTTTCCCTGAAATGGTGTTATCTCTTTCATTGCCCCTCTCCTTTCTTTCTTGCCAGAAAATGAACAAAGCATTTTGTTATTTTATAGGTTATAAAATGGTTATGGTAAGTTGAAGAGTGTAGGAGCAGTGTCGGGTCAGAGTTACAAAGAAATTGAAGCATTTAGCAAAGAAAGAAGCTGGGTAGAAAGTTTAAGATGGATATAAATTATTTGTATGAAAGATGTGAACAGAAATTTTAAGGTTTTTAAAAGCTTGATGATCTCTTTCTCTCACTCAACTCTGGCCAGTTTGGGTGCTGACAAAGAGATAAGATAAGGAATTTTTCCTCTCAGATTTAAGAGGCAAACAGATGAACATTTGGCAATACAACTGTAGGTCAATTAAATTAATGTGAAAAGAAAAAAAGTTTGGTATGGGATGCTAATTTTATTCTAAAGATAAGTCAGAATTTATTATACTATTTGGCAATTAGGCAAAATGGGGTATTTTCTAAGATCTGATAAAAAGAAAGTGAAGTTTTGAGCTCTCTAGTATGTGGGAGAAGGGATATGGAACGATTTTCGACTCCCTCTTTGATGGAAGAGTCAAAGCTCTCACTTTCAAAGAAGTGTTTAAGGAGTGGACACATAAATACAGTTAAGTGGAGTAAAAGTTTTGTCAGCAAAAGACATTTTACAAAAATTCATTAAAGGCTCTCATCCCAGATTAGGCTAATAGAGGGTGCTGAAGATTAATAGGGAATTTAAGTTATCCTCTCCAATTTGGCAAAAGGGAGGAAACACACTAGTTATCAAGGACACCACAAGCAACAGCCCTGAGGCACCCTGAAGGCCACACCTTTAAGCAAGCAGATAGACTTCTCCAATTCAGTCCTCTACATCCACAATCAGGCTCTGAAGTCACGAGGAGAGGAGAAAAATCTTTGCTCTCAATAAGCCCAACTTTTTATCATTAAATTTTGCACATAATGATTTGGAAATAAAATCGATGTAATAATGTCATGTGGGGATCATTGTAAGCCAGAAATAGTGTTAGATAAACAAATTTTAAATGTGAATTTTGTTGTATCTAAAAGATAAAGAACTTGTTTAAAAACAGTTATGTCACTTACATTTTTTTTGTATTCCAAATGCTTTATTAACTTCTGGTTTATATCACTCATTTCCACCAGATTTTGAGATACAATTTTACCCCGTTTTTTCCCTACACACCACCCCAGAATAGCAGTCCCACAGGATATCCCATCATCCAATTTGCTCTCTCCCATATCTCCTCCCATACCTCCTTCGACTTTTCCATTAGGGCAAGGTGAATCTCTGTGCCTCACTGCCTGCACATGTGATCTCCCAGTTACATGCCAAATAGTATTAATAATGGTATTTATATATATTTGAAACATTTAATTTTATAACTTCGAATCCCAGATCCATTCCCTTCATGCCTTGTCACCCACTCCTGCTGGGAAGATAAGCAATTCAGTATATGTTGTAGATGTATTGCTATGCAAAACATTACCATAGTAGATATATCTTGAATAACTATTTGTAACCATATATCAATTAATATGACAATCTAAAATAAAATGGATAATCGTTTACAAAAAAATGAAATGTCAAGATTAACAGAAAAGGAAATAGAATACTTACATATCCTCATCACACACACAAAAAGAAATTGAACAAGGCATCCATGAGGTCAGTAAGGAAAAGTTGTCTGGACTACAGGGATTCACAAGAGAATTCTACCAAATAGTTATAGAACAATTAATTTCAATGCTATAAAATGATTTGAAAATATAGATAAAGAAGGAACATTACTAAATTTCTTACATGACAAAAGTATGGTGCTTTAAAAATCAAGCCATGAACTGCAAAAATAGAAAAGGAAAACTATAGACCAATTTCTCTAGTAAACATTGGTGTAAATATTTTCAATAAAATAATGGTAAGGATATTGCAACTATATATCAAAAGATCATACCTTATGTCTAGGTGGCATTTATAACAGGAATACAGCAATCATTCAATATAACGAAAAGTATCAGCATAATAATAATAATAATAATAATAATAATAATAATAATAATGATAATGATAAAACCAACAAAAATCAAGTCATTATCACAATGCACAAAGGAAAAGCTCCTTAAATAACGGAACTCTCCTTCTAATTAAAAAAATAACACTAGAAAGCACAGGAATAATGGGAACATTCATTAAAATTATAAGTAGTATCAATCTAAAATATTCAACAAGCATAATATTTAAAAGATATTAGCTAGAAGTCTATCCAATAACATCTGTGGCAAGATTAGGATGCCCATTATGACCATTATTCAAAATTGTTCTAAAATGATACTATGTCAATAAGACAAGAAAAAAAATGAAGGGATTAAAGTAGTAAATGAGGAAATAAGCACATCACTCTTCTTTTTTTTAAACAAATGCTTTATTAAATTCTGTTTTACATCATTCATTTCCGCCAGATTTTGAGTTACAATCATTTCCCCCCCATTATTCCCCTACCCAACCTCCCAGAATAGTAGTCCCACAAGATATCACTTCCTCCAATCTGCTCTCTCCCATACCTTCTCCCATACCCCCATCGACTTTTCCATTAGAGGAAGGTGAATCTTTGTGTTCCAATGCCTGCACATCTTATCTCCCTATTACAAGCGAAAGAGTATTAATAATAGTATTTATATATATTTGAAACATTTAATGTTACGACTTCAAATTACAGATCCATTTCCTTCCTCCCTTGTTGCCCATTCCCTCTTGGGATATAAGTAATTCAGTATCTGTTGTACATGTCTAGCTATGCAAAACATTATCATAGTAGATATATTGTACAAGGCGGCTTATATTTCCCTCCCACTCATCCCACCCCCCACCTGGTCCATTCCCTACATAATCCTGTCCCTCTTCTATAGTGGGTACTTCCAACCTTCCCTCACCCCAAGGATGCCTTCCCATCCATCATCCCTCCTCTCATCCCCCATGCCCCTATCCTGCTGCAGGTTGAGATATCCCATTTAGTATGTATGTCATTTTCTCCCTGAACCAAATTCAATGTGAATGTGGTTTTGCCTTTTTAGCCTTCCTTATTCTCCCCCTCCTTTGCAACCACTTCCCCTTGCTTCTTCTACATGGGATAGTTTACCTTACCCTGTCTCTCCCCATCTCCTCTTGCCACTTTCCTCTCTCACCTCATAATTTCATCCCTTGAGTATACTCCCTTCCCAACAAATTCAACCTATGCCCTCTATCCATATAACTGTAACCATATACACACACATTCACATATGTATTCATATGACCACACACCCTTCTTCCATTATTTTCATAGTGATAAAGATATCATCAGTCACAGTTATTGCTTTCCCATATAGGAATGTAAATAGTTCAACTCTGATAAGTTCCTTTTGATTTCTTTTCCCTGATTACCTTCACAGGCATCTCTTCCTTCTTGTGTCTGGATGTCAAATTTTCTATTGAACTCTGGTTTTTTCCTCAAGAATGCTTGAAAGTCCTCTATTCCACTGAATGACCATATATTCCCCTGAAACAAAATACTCAGTTTTGCTGGGTATGTGACCCGTGGGTTCATTCCCAGTTCTTTTGCCCTCTGGAATATCATATTCCATGCCCTTAGATCCCTCAGTGTAGAAGCTGCCAGGTCCTGGGCTATTCTGATTGTGTTTCCACAATATAGAAATTGTTTCTTCCTGGCTGCTTGTAGTATTTTCTCCTTGATCTGGGGATTCTGGAACCTGGCTATAATATTCCTGGGAGTTTTCTTTTTGGGATCTTTTTCAGAGGTGATCTGTGGATTCTTTCAACCTCTATTTTGCCCTCTGGATCTAAAACATCAGGGCAGTTTTCCTTGAGAATTTCTTGAAGTGTGATTTCTAGGTTCTTTCCTTGATCATGGCTTTCAGGTAGTCCAATAATTTTTAAATTGTCTCTCCTGGATGTATTCTCCAGGTCAGTGGTTTTTCCCATGAGATATTTCACATTGCCTTCTAATCTTTCATTTGTTTGCATCTGCTTAACAGCATCTTGATTTCTCATAAAGTCACTAGTTTCCATTTGCTCCAGTCTAACTCTGAAGGAATGAATCTCCTCAGTGAACTTTTGAGATTCTTTTTCCATCTGGCAAATTCAAATTTTTAAGGCATTCTTCTCCTCATTGCTCTTTTGGGCCTCCTTTGCCATTTGAGTTAGTCTATTTTTTAAGGTGTTGTTTTCCTCAGTCAGGCTGTTGACCCTCATTTCATACTTTTCCTGCATCCTTCTCATTTCTCTTTCTAATTTTTCCTCCACTTCTCTTATTTGATTTTTAAAGTCCTTCTTAATGTCCTCTATGGCCTGCAACCCGCTCATGTTTTCCCCTGGGGCTTTTGGAGCAGGACTTCTTACCTCACAGTCCTTTTCCTGCTCTATGCCCCCAAAATAGGAGTCTAGGGTTGCATTTTTCTGTTTCCTTTGCCTTGGCATGTTGCCACTTAATTGCTTGATTTTTGGGCTTGTTGACACACTATGTCTTTAAGGCCAGCTAGAGGAATTTTCGTCCCAAACGTGTGGGGGGGCAACTTCCGTTTCTGGCAAGCTGTAAACCCACCCTCAACTTCCACCCTAGATCACAATCCAGATCCAGGGAGGTGCAAGAGTGATTACCCCCCAAGACTGGTCGCTGGATCTCCCCATGTTTTGTAGGCTGGGAGCCAGAGTTGCCTCTGAAAACTACAAAATGGAGTGTCTCCTCAGCTGCTTCTAGCCCCCAGGGAGGGAGCTGACGCATTCCCCAAATACAGGTCCCAAAGTCCATAGGACACTAATCTCTTACTTTGTCCTAGGCATGTCTATGTTGATAATTCTGGAGTCGCCACAGCTCCTGGTGTTCTGGGGTTCCTCCAGCCGGCTGCTGGCCCTGCCGCCCTGGGGTTAAAACCTCGGCTCCCGCGGACCTGTGCTCGGCTCGGCTCCTGCGCTCTGCTCTCTTCAAGCTGCTGGCTCCCAGACTGCTGCGCTGGTCCTTCCTGCAGGGCTGCTGGGCTGTCCTCAGCGGGAGGTTAGCTTCTCTGTGTCGTTCTGTGGGTGCTGGGGCTCCAGAAGTTGTTCACAGTCCTTTTTTGCATAGTTTGTGGGGAATCTGGGGGCAGAGAGGCTTGGAAGAGCAGTTTCTACTCCACCATCTTGGCTCTGCCCCAGCACATCACTCTTTGCAGGAAATATAATATAGATATAGATAATTGGATGTGGCAAGATAATCCATGTATTACTTTCATAATATATTTCTTATCTTTTTCATGTGTCCAGATCTACTCAGCATGTATACTAGCACCGCCTCTGTCCTGCTTTGCTGTGACAGGCCATAGCTACCCAGATGTCTGGTTATTTGTTTAAGAAATTTCTGGGTTTGCCCAGATCAGTGTAAAGAGCCTAAAAGAAATACAGTCCCTTTTACAATTTCTACCTCAGGATTTCCTAGGGCACCCTCAAGTTTGTCTGAAGGACAGGTTCCCTTTGGCCATTTCTCCACTAGAATGCTTCTTTCCCTCAATTAGTTAGTACCTTTTCAACACTGTTTCATTTGTTCTTCCAACTCAGTAATGGGTTTTCTTTTGTAAAAGAAACAAAAACAAACTTGAGGGAGTTTATTTTAAAATCAATATAGCAACACATTAAAGGGTTGAATACCATACATCAGCAATGGCTTCAAGGTGAGGTCAGGTTTTACAGGTAATTTTAAGACAATTCAAAAAGGCCCACCTCATCAGATGAGGTTCACCCATAGCATTTCAGTTACTGCCGAAGGAAGTAAACATATATATATATATATATATATATATATATGTGTGTGTGTGTGTGTGTGTGTGTGTGTGTGTGTGTGTGTGTGTACATATATACATATATGTGAATTTATATTTAAATAAATATGTTTATATGTATATACATACACATATACATGTGTGTATACTTGAGCACTGTATTCAATATTATATTGTAAATTTATCTCCAACTTCTTCATCCTAGACTCTGGTTCTGATTGTGTCAAATTAGTGGAGGTGTAAACTCACAAATCATAATCCCATATTTCCATCAATGTCATAAAATTAAGGAAACTCACGTGGTTGTAATCTCATGTATCTCCCATGTGACAAACATTATTAAACAGGCCCTATATGTAAGTCAAGGCATGTTGTACTTCAAACTGCTTAGAGGGCACACCATGTAATAATTTTAGAGGAGATATGTACATATTATAAAAGATAATAAAAAATCCCTCAGGAAATATAAATATGATTTAATTAAAGACTGAATTAATAGAATCACAATCAACAATATCAAATATCAGCAATCCTCACTGAAATCTACTTATCACATCCAAAGGTTTAATTAAACATTATGTTTCATCGTGAGTGTCAGATGTCCCATGAAATTGTATGATCCCTGGAAAAACATTTTCCCTGCATACCCCAGAACACCCTCTTTCTTGGGCACGTATGGTGTAGTCTTGTTCCAGTTGGTTTGCTTTGCTGGCTGCAAACCATTTGCAGAGTTATGAAGATTTATGGAGAAGGGAAGATTTTTTTTACCAAACAGGAGTCAGAGAGCATTACAAAATGCAAAATGGATAATTTTGATTATATGAAATAGAAATTATTTTGTACAAATAAAGTCAATGTAACCAAGATTAGAAGGGAAGTGGATAACTGGGAATGATTTTTTTACAACCAGTGCCTCCGATAATGACCTCATTTCTAAAATATAAAGTGAACTGAGTCGAATCTATAAGAATAAAAACCACTGGGGTGGAGACAAGATAGCAGAGTAGAAACAGCACTTCTGTGGAGCTCTAGCCCACACCACATCTAATCTATGTAAAAAGGGAACCTGAACAACTCCTGGAGCTACAAAACCCACAAAATGAAAGAGAGAAGCTAACCTCCCACTGATGACAGCAAGGGTAGACCAGAAGGGAATTGGACAGAACAGCATTGTGGGAGCCTAGCCCAGGCCTGCTTGAGTCTAAGGTTTTAGCTCCAGGGAGGCCGGAACAGCACATAGATGCCTAGGACAAAGTGAGAGATCAGTGCCCTATGGACTTTAGGACTGATTGGGAGAGCATTTCAGCCTCTTTTCCTGGGGGCGAGAAGCTGCTGATTAGCCTCCATTCAGTGAGTGCCATGTTGCAGCTTCAGATCCTGGCCTATGGACTGTAGGGGGATCCAGTGATCAGTCTGGAGGGGAGTGATCATTCTAGCTTTAACCTCCCTGTATCTGGATTTAGTTCTGGGGTGGATGTCTTGGCGTGTGTGACCAGCTTGCCAGAGTGTGTGGAGGCTTCAGAGAGGGCATCCTACAAATACCTCTGGAAGCTGAGACCTCCCCAGCATTTGGGACAGAAGCACCCCTGGCTGGTGGCAGAGTTCTACTGTGGCAACAAGCTGAAAAGTCAAGTAATTGAGTGGCAACATGCCTAGGCAAAGGAAACAAAACAAATGGAAAAAGTCAATATTAAACTCCTATTTTGTGGGCAAAGAGGAGAAAAACATGGAACAGGAGGAGGACTGGGAGGTCAGAACTCCTGCACCAAAAGCCCCAAGTGAAAATACAAGCCTGCTACAAGCCATAGAGGACCTTAAGAGGCAGATAAAGGAAGTGGGGGGGGGGATTGGGAAGAGAAATGAGAAAGATGCAAGAAAAGTATGAAATGAGAGTCAACAGCCTGACTGAGGAAAATAACACCTTAAAATAGAGTAACTCAAAGGGCAAATGAGGCTAAAAAAGGCAATGAGGAGAAGAATGCCTTAAAAAGCGGAATTTACCAGATGGAAAAAAAAAGAATCTCAAAAGCTCACTGAGGAGAATCATTCCTCAAGAATTAGACTGGAGCAAATGGACATAATGACTTTATGGGAAATCAAGATGCTGTTAAGCCGATCCAAACAAATGAAATAATAGAAGGCAATGTAAAATATCTCATGGGAGAAATGTTGACTTGGAAAATAGATCCAGGAGAGACAATTTAAAAATTTTGGACTACCTGAAAACCATGATCAAAGAAAGAACCTAGATATCATCCTTCAAGAAATTCTCAAGGAAAATTGACCTGATGTATTTATACCCAGAGGGTGAAAAAGAGGTTGAAAGAATCCAGAGATCACCTCCTGAAAAAGATCCCAAAAAGAAAACTCTTAGGAATATTATAGCCAGGTTCTAGAATTCCCATATCAAGGAGAAAATAACTCAATCAGGATAGCACAGGATCTGGCAGCTTCTACACTGATGGATCAAAGGGCTTGGCATATGATATGCCAGAGGGTAAAGGAGCTGGGATTAAAACAAAGAATCACCTACCCAGCAAAACTGAGTATCATGTTTTAGGGGAAAATTTGGTTATTCAGTGGAATAGAGGACTTTCAAACATTTTTTGATGAAAAAACCAGAGTTGAATAGAAAACTTGACATTAAGATACAAGAAGCAAGAGTTGGTTGATAAGGTAAACAGGGAAAATAAATCACCAAAGTAGAATTATTTACATTCCTCAATGGAAAAATGATAAGTGTAACTAATGAAACTTTCTTAAGCATGAAAATAGTTGAAGAAGGGTATATGGGCATATGAATACATATGTGAATGTGTTTATATAGGTCTATATTTATACATAGATAGAAGGCACAGGTCAAATTAAATAGAAAGGGATGATACTTAAAAGGTGAAATCAAGAGGTAATAGAGGAATATAACAAGATGAGATGGGGAGAGACAGAATGGGGTAAACTATCTCACATAGAAGAGACATGGGAAAATCATTACAAGGGAAGGGAAAATCAGGAAGGCAAAAAGGCAAAACATTATTCTCATTGAATTTGGCTCAGGGAGAGAATGACATACATACTAAATAAGATATCTCACCCTACAGAAGAGTAGGAGGGAAGGGGATGATAGGGGGTGATGGAATGGAGGGTGGGAGGAAAGGTGAGGAGGGAAGTTGGAAACACCCACTTTTGAAAAGGGACAGAATCAAAGTAGGAATAGATCAAGTGCGAGGGGGGATAGGAGGGAGGAAAATATAGTCAGTCTTTTACAGTACATCTACTATGGTAATGTTTTGCATAGCCACACATGTACAACATATACTGAATTGCTTATCTTTCCAGTAAGGGTGGGTGACAAGGGAGTAAGGGAATGAATCTGGAATTAAAAGTTTTAAAATAAAAAGTTTTATAATGTATAAATACTATCACTAATAATATCTTACATATAATTGTGAAATAAGATATACAGGCATTGGGGCACAGAGATTCACCTTGCCCTACTGAAAAAGTCAGTTGTTTTATGGGAGAAGATATGGGAGAGAGCTTATGGGGTGAGGGCATCTCCTATGGGACTGCTATTCTGGGGTGGAGGTAGGGAAAATGGGGAAAAATGCAACTCAAAATCTGGCAGAAACACATGATGTAAACCAGAAGTCAATAAAGCATCTAAAAAAAAGAATAGAAATCATTACCCAATTGATAAATTCTCAAAGGATATGAACAGGCAGTTTTAGAGGAAGAAATTTAAGATACATATCATCATATGAATAAATGCTCTAAATCACTCTTGATTAGATAAATGCAAATCAAAAAAACTCTAATGTACCACATCTCACTGGTTAGATTGGTTGAGATGACAAAACAGGAGAATAATAAATGCTGGAGAAGATGTGGAAAAATTGTACCACTAATGAATTGTTGCTGGAGTTTTGAATTGATCCAACCTTTCTGGACAGGAATCTTCAGCTATGTATAAAGGGCTATAAATAAGTGCATACCTTTGACCCAATAATACCACTTCCTGGACTGTATTTCAAAAAGATCATAAAAATGGGAGGAAGACCTATATGTATATAAACATGTATAGCATCTATTTTTGTGGAAACAATTTGAAATTAGGGGGATGCCCATCTATTGGTGAATGGCTAAAGAAGTTGTAGTATATGAATGTAACGGAATATTATTGTGCTATAAGAAATGAGGAGCAATCGGACTTCATAATAACCTGGAGAGACTTGTATTAATTGATGCTAAGGGGAGGCTAGGTGGCGCAGTGAATAGAGTGCCGGCCCTGGAATCAGAAGGACCTGAGTTCAGAGCCGGCCTCCGACACTCAATCCATACAAACAAAAACCTAGCTGTGTAACCTTGGGCAAGTTACTTAACCCCAATTGCCCTAAAGGGGTGGCTAGGTGGCACAGTGAGTAAGAGCGCTGGCCTTGGAGTTGGGACCCGAGATCAGATCCGGCCTCAGAAAATGAGCACCCACGCATAAATAATGACTAGCCATGTAACCTTGAGCAAGTTACTTAACCCCAATTGCTTTAAAAAAAATAAAATAAAATAAATTGATGCTAAGTGAGGAGTGGAGAGCCAGTAGAACTTTGTGCACAATTAGAGACATATTCTATGCATGAAAACTAACTTTGATAGAATTGGCTTCTCTCAGCAATGCAAGGTTATAAGACACCTCCAAAAGACTCATGATGGAAAGGTATATCCACATCTAAAGAAAGCACCACAGAGTCTGAATGCTAATTTCTCTCTCTATTTTTTTTGTTTTGTTTGTTTCTTCTTTTTCATTGTTCACTCCATTGGTTATGATCCTTATTTACAACTTTATTAATGTTTAATGGGAAGGTATATGTAGATCCTTTATTTGATTACATGCTACCATGGTGGGGCAGGGAGAAGGAGAAGAGGATAGGGAAGAAAGTTTGAAATTCTAGGGACTGTGGCCCTGACTGCTGTAAACTGAAAGTAAATGAATAAATTTAAAAAATAAACAAATATAAGAAACAAAATTAAGAGAATTTTAGTGTAAAGCCGATCACTAACAGCTCTCCTAAGAAAGTCTGCTGTGATTAACTTTAAGAGACTAATCACATAGTATAATAAACTCTTGATTTATTCAAGAGTAAAGTAAAAGTAACATTCAAGGAACTGAGGCATAACATTCATAACAAGATATCGTAAGAACTAATTATTAAGCTGGATTCATAATATAAAACAAAAGATGTCATTAATTATATCTTGCAGTTATCTTTAAGAGGCAGCAGAAAATACAAACAGCATCTACCCCTAGGTCTCAGCAAGTTGCAAATATCATCAGTCAATAAAGAATATCCAAAGTAAAGACTTCCTTCATCTTGACTTGAGGCTGGCTTCCAAAACCATTGCTCTTCCTCCATGGACTAACTGCTCCCAATTCTTGCCTGGATTCACATGTAGTCAGCTCTCTGATCCTGTTCCATATCTCAGTTCATGGTAACTGCTCTAATCTATGCTCTTCACAGCTTCTGTTTCTAGGAAAACAAAGCTTTACAGGGATTTTACAATATTTACACACATTTTCAGCACTATCATCTCTATGTGTTTTCTTTATGAGAAATCAAAATAGATTAACAGGCAGGGCTTTTGTATGAGAAATCAACACAGAATAACAGACAGCACTTCTGTCTGAGACAGCAATAGACAAAGCACCAACAATACAAACAGTCTCTCTCTGTCTCTGTTCTGCCTGCTCCCAGCTCTGCTCCTTCTCATATCTTCTCCTTTGTTTTCCACCCTTTTTGCAAGCTTCTCCCACCACAACCTCCCATGTGATTACATTTGACCTATTAAGGGCCAGAGGAGACACTCTAATTCCCTTAGACCTATTAAGGGCAGGGAAGATCTTCAAATTCCCTTATTACTGGTAAGCACAATGCAATGTATACTGTTTCTGAGCAAACACTCTATAAAATCAAACTGAGGCTCACAGTTGCTTGAATAGCTAAAACTCAATCCAGAAAAACAGCAAAACATCCTATTTTGCTTGTCATTACACCTATCTCCCTTTGGTCAGTATTCAATGATTATGCATCTATTCTGTTTCTTAGGAAATAGGTCAATCTTTACATCTCCAAATGTCCCAGTTCTAAGCTAAAGCTCCTTTCTTAAATCACCATTAATTCAGGTCTTCTTTTCTTTATGCTTCCTCTCTTGCCAAACTTTCTGTTTTATCTGGTTCCCATTTTCTTTCCAAACTAGAGGAATGAATGGTAGAGAAATATCTTGAATCATGATTTCCAATTTCTGCCTCACACACCTCTTTGTCTGTTATATCCTCTGCTCTGAAATATGAATATAGTATTAAAGGATACCATCAATACAGGATTCTGCTTAGCATGGTAAAGTACTATACCCGGGGAAAATACATTTTCACTGACTTCACATTTCAAAATACATTTCTGACTAATGTATATTTTGAACATTTTCTCTATCCATGTTATAAATCCAGAAAATAAACAAAGCCATTAATCAACTACTTACCTGTAAGATTTCCTGATTTCTGAGTTGTTAGGACTCATGCTGAAAAACTAATAACTGGTTCTTAACAGTCCTTAGGCACTAGTTCCTGTGCAGTCCTCCATGGTAGATATTCTGGGTACTAAAAGGCTATGCCAAGAAAGGACAAGCTCAGCACTTTCTCCTGTTTGATCCTCACAGTCGGCCAAGCTTGCCTTTTGAGAATAATTGAAGGAATTAGAGAAGGCAGTGAGAAAGCAGAACTATGACTCTTCCTTGTTGATATGATACTATACTTAGAGAATACTAGATAATCAACTAAAAAAATAAACTAGTTGAACTAATTAACAAATGTCTGTTCCCTAAACATGACACTTCAGCTCTTAGCTTCAGTGGTTTTCTTCTGTTGTTGTTGTTGTTGTTCCTTTATTTTTTTTTTCTGGATTTCCCACATGCCTAAAATTTATTGCTGCAACAGACATGGGACTTGAACCCAGGAAAATGTGACTCTAAAGTAAAAACAAAACAGCCTGAGATTACAGGCTGTTTGTCTCACAGGAGTAGAAAGATACCATTTTTATTTATTAATATCAATTGTTCATTCAAATAGAAAGAATAAAGCCCTCTTAAAGGTAGGGATAGATTTAGCCTTCTTAGTTGTTTTTCTTCTGCCTTTTAACATATAGAACATTTCCTGACAAAGATGACTTTTTTGTTGTCTGAGTTAACTGAATAGTGCAAAAAACTAGCTTCAAATGTTGACATCTATAGGAAGGTATGGATAAATATTAACTAACAGGCTAATGCAAATAATAGTATCAGTTCACTTTGCACCTTTTCATTGTGTGCACACACATCCACACACATCCACACACATGCTCATAGCACTTTTTTAAGTAATAATCTTTAATGGTAATGCAATTTTAAATTTGAAGATCCCTTTGTGTTAGCAAAAGTAGCAGGTACTTAGCACTTAGTAACTGATCAAGCCTGTGTTAGGGAAATAGAAGGAATGAACTCTTGTCTTCTGCTTCTGATGTAACAGGAAGAGGTTGGCTGAAAGGGGATGTGTATATAAGATAAGCCCAAGAGAGGCACAGTCAAAATTTCCTTGAGCCTAGGATCTGGTGGCAGAGCAGCTACAGAAGAAATAATTGGAGAACTGAGCCAGGATTTCCTGAGAACTTGTGGGGTGGAACTTATTCTGAACAGGATCCCGGGAGCCCAGAGCCAGAAGCCAGGAGCCCAGGAGCCCAGGAACCCCGAATCCAGAGTCAGGAGCACAGGAGCCCTGAATCCAGAGCCAGAAGCCCAGGATCCAGGAGCCCAGGAGCCTGGAGCCCAGAGCCTGGAACCCAGGTGACTGAGGAAGCATGACTGGGGTGCTGAGACTTTGTTTGTACATTGGTTGAGCCTTGAATTCCCTGTAGTAGAAATGGTGAAGGATATGTCATGGACCAGACCGTGTGAACTTCAGTGTGGAGCAGGACCTACCTAGAGAGCTGTACAAGGAACTGGGAGCTGTCTGCCATTGAACCCAGGTGACAGTCTGGTGAATCCAGGTAGAATCTGGGACAATGGAAGGGGATCCAGGGAATCCGAGAACAGGTCACAAGTCAAGACGAAAAGACCTCTCCCTGGGTACAGAGTGAAGATGAAATTATAGTTTACTAATGATGTAAGGGGTGGACGGTTTTGTGTATGATACTTAGTAATTGATTGATGAACAAGTGACTGATTAAGTTAATCAAGACTTTGCCCCAACAGTGGAAGACTTTGCTGAATAAGTAACTGATGTTAACTTAAGAGTGACTATTTTACTTTGAAACTATGTTGTAAATATTATACTGTGACTATTATGTTACTGATAAGTGACTGATTGAGTTAACTTCCATGAGTGGAAGACTTCGACTATTGTACTTTGAGACTATGTTGTGAATGTTATATTGTGATTTTCTGTGATAAGTTGTAATATTGTGAATTCTATACCTTGATTTTCTGTGAAAATTTTGCTTTGATTTGTCATGGAATAGAGTGAACATTATACTGTGTAATAAGAACCTTAAAAGCTGTTAAAAGTAGCATTCTTCTGGAAAGCTGCTTGTGCATGGCATTATATAATCTCCTTTTGTGTAGTCAAATATATTCAGCTAGAATATCTTGCCCATTCTCTTCCTTCTTTTTCCTTCATCCCTTCTTGTACAATTATTTTCCTTTATTGTTTTATATTTGTTTTTAGGTATTTTAGTTAAGTAAAGAATCATTTAATAAACACTTATTTAGTGCTAGATACAGTGACTGAAGATATAAAGAAAGTCTTATAAAATTGCCTGTCCTCAAGGAGTTCAAATTCCACTGGGGGAGACAAGTGCATTGTAGATAGATAGATAGATAGATAGATAGATCATTTTTCATATCTTTTATATAGGTGCAGATCATCGGGGAAGGCAGAACTTAACATGGGTATATGGAGGGCTAGGGTTAAGAAGGAGACAAATTGGAAAGGTCTCTTTCATAAGAAAATATTTTATCTGAATAATGAACCTTGAAGCTGAGCACAGAGAGTATTCACAACTCAGGTGACTAAAGGGGATGTGGTGAATTAAGAGCAGAAAGAAGACCACTGAGGGACTGTGATCATGTAAACTTGAGGCAATGAAGATAAGCAAAGCATAAGGAAAGTTCAAAGGTAGGAAGGAGCCATGTTTAATGCTTTAAAAGCAAATACATGTTTTCTATTTGAACCTGGAGGCAATATTGAGCCATTGGAGTTTGTTGAAGGTAGGAATAACATAGTTATATGTGCGTTTTACTTTATTTTATTTGTTTTTATTTTATGAAGAATTTTTAAAAGAATATTTTAATTTACAAAATTAAATCAGCATTTCTAAAATTCAAATACAATAAAATTAAAATAAATACAACTGCAATAAAAATGAATGCATATCAGACTGTATATCTACTATGTACAATTGCTACTCTTTCATATATACAAAAAATACTTAGCCAGTGAATTTAACTTTTTTCTTCTTCCCCCACTCCTCTTCACCCTAGTGATAGCTACCTGTAAGATCAAATAAGTTGATATATGCAAATACATTCTATAAGCACTTTCATTTACCAGTTTTTTCTCTGGATTTACATAACATCTTTTTTCATGTGATAAATCTTTCTTCATAGTTAAATTGAGTAATTATAATAGCAAAAAAACCCCAATTTATTCACTCCAAGTCATTCTTAAAACTATGTTCTAAGAATTATTGGCTGTTACTGTATACATTATTCTCTTCGTTTTGTTCATTTTGCTTTTCATTGTTTCATCAAAGTATTTGCATATTTTATTTTCTGAAATCACTGAGTTCTTCATTTCTTTTATCAGAGTAATGTTCCATCATAATAACACACTACAACATAGTCAGTCATCCCCCAATTTGTGAGCATCCATGCAATTTCCAGTTCTTTGCCACCACATATAGAATTGGTATAAACATTTTAGAACATATTGTTTCATATTTTTTCTTTTCCTCCAATTATCTTCTCAAATAAATCAAGTAGTGGTATTGCTGGGTCAAAGGTAAAAAGGAATTTAATAACTCTTTGGGTATTATAGAATAATGCTAAAGAAAATGATTGGATGAGTACAAAATTCCACCAACAATGAATTAGTGTCTCAATTATTCTACATTCTTCCAACATTTGTCAGTTTTCCCCTCTTCCATTTTACTTATT
Source organism: Gymnobelideus leadbeateri (assembly GCA_011680675.1). Classification (NCBI taxonomy): domain Eukaryota; kingdom Metazoa; phylum Chordata; class Mammalia; order Diprotodontia; family Petauridae; genus Gymnobelideus; species Gymnobelideus leadbeateri. The sequence goes on from WOXC01004875.1 coordinate 490,657, forward strand.
TGGTAGGTATACATGATATATCAAGATTTGTGAATCTGCATTTCTCTAATCAATAATGAAAATTGACTATTCACATTCTTTGACCAAATATCAATTGGGAATGACTTGCATTTTTATACACTTGACAAAGTTTTTCTCTGATAACCTGCACATAAAAATTCATGTAAAGGTGACTCTGAACAAACTTTGGAACTACAGAACACACAAAATGACACATAGAAGCTAACCTTCCAAAGAGGACAGCCTGGCAGGCCAGCAGGAAGGGGCCAGTGCAGCATTCTGTGAGCTGACCCCAGTCCTGATCTAACTGGAGCTTTTAGACTCAGGGCATGTCTGAGCATCCTTCTTCTTGGAGGGACTTCAGATCACCAGTGGCTGGGGCAGTGTCCAGAATTATCAACCCATAGATGCTAAGGACAAAGTGAGATGTCAATGCAGTGTGGATTTTTGGGATCCAGTAGTTTGGAAGTGCAGCTGGCCTTTCCCCCTGGGGGCAAGAAGCCACTGAGGCAATGCAGCTGCACAGCCTGGTCTGCAGATTGTAGGGGGACTAAGCAACCAGTCTGAGGGGTAATCACTCTTGCTTCCACCCGCTTGGATCTGGATGGAAGTATTGGGTGGAGGTCCTGGGGTGTTCGACCAACTTGCCAGAGCAAGTGGAAGCTTCAGAGAGGCCACCCAACTAATACCTTAGGCAGCTGAGAAACCCCAGCAATTGGGACAAAGCTCCCTGATCTGGTAGCTGATTCCTACTTTGGCAAAAAGCATTTGATAAAAAAAAAATTAGCTTGGGTAAAATTGTCACTTTTTGTTTTACACTGCCTTCCCATGATCAATAATTACTTCTCAAGTTTAAAAAATCTTATTTTTAATGAAAGGTTTCTGTATTTAAGTTTATATTTTTATAGTCCTGAATTTGTTTTATCAGCTGTTTCCCCCAGAATTTTATTCTGTCCAAAGATTTCAAAAGTGATGTATTTTTTATTATCACTTTTTCAGAGTTTTATTCATGACAGGACCACTTCCAGGCATCTAATAGATATCTGGCCACTGCTCCTAGATGACTTCCTAAGAGTAATCTTTCTTCTGTGCCTTTACACAGCCCAACCACACTCAAATCAAAGTCCATTACAAACTATGTCATAATCTCCCCGATGTCATTATGCTTTTAAGAACAAAGGACAAACCACAACCTGTGAGTAGTCCAAGCTACCAGAATGCCAATTCACCTGGCCAAATCCAGTTGTACAATTCAACTCATCTTCACCTCTCCTCTCGTTTCATACTTTCCCTTACCCTCATCTTCTCTCTTCTCCTCCTCTGACCTTATTTGAGTGTGTTGTTCCCAAAAAAAGATAAATTTTTGTTGTTGAAAGTGGTCAACTCTCTCAAAGAGCAACCCTGGAACCCAATTTGCCCTGAGTCACTATTTGACAAAATCTGCTGGGAAAACTGGAAAACAGTTTGGTAGACACTAGGAACAAACCAACATCTTACACTATGTAACAAGATAAAATCCAAGAGGATATATAATTTAGATTTAAAGACTGATACTACAAGCAAATTAGGAGAGCATTTAAGAGTTTAACTATAAAAGCTAAGCTCGAGGGGAGGAGCCAAGATGGCAGAGTAGAAACAGCTCATCCAAGCCACTGTGCCCCCAGACTCCCCCCAAACTATGTAAAAGGGGACGCTGAACAACTTCTGGAGCCCCAGAACCCATAGAACGACACAGAGAAGCTAACCTCCCGCTGAGGACAGCCCAGCAGCCCTGCAGGGAGGATCAGCACAGTGGTCTGGGAGCAGGCAGTGAGCAGTGTGCAGATTGCAGGGAGCCGAGCCGAGCCCAGGTCCCTGTGAGCCGAGGTTTTAGCCCCAGGGTGGCAGGGCCAGCAGCCAGCTGGAGAGACCCGAGATCACCAGCAGCTGTGGTGACTCCAGAATTATCAACATAGACATGCCTAGGACAAAGTAAGAGGTTAGTGTCCTATGGACTTGGGGACCAGTATTTGGGGAATGCATCTGCTCCCTCCCCTGGGGGCTAGAAGCCAATGAGGAGACAAGCCATTTTGTAGTTTTCAGAGGCATCTCCAGTTCCTGGCCTGTGAACTGTAGGGAAATCCAGCTATCAGTCCTGGGGGGGTAATCGCTCTTGCTTTAACCTCCCTGGATCTGGATTGTGATCTAGGGTGGAAGTCAGGGATGGGTTTACAGCTTGCCAGAAAGGAAGTTGTCCCCCCACACATTCGGGACGAGAATTCCTCTATCTGGCGTTAAAGCCAGAGTGTGGCAACAAGCCCAAAAGTCAAGTAACTAAGTGGCAACATGCCAAGGCAAAGGAAACATGAAAAGGCAACCCTAGACTCCTATTTTGGGGGCATAGAGCAGGAAAAGGACTGTGAGGTCAGAAGTCCTGCTCCAAAAGCCCCAGGGGAAAACATGAGTGGGTTGCAGGCCATAGAGGACCTTAAGAAGGACGTTAAAAATCAAATAAGAGAAGTGGAGGAAAAATTGGAAAGAGAAATGAGAAGGATGCAGGAAAAGTATGAAATGAGGGTCAACAGCCTGACTGAGGAAAACAACACCTTAAAAAATAGACTAACTCAAATGGCAAAGGAGGCCCAAAAGGGCAATGAGGAGAAGAATGCCTCAAAAAGTCGAATTTGCCAGATGGAAAAAGAATCTCAAAAGTTCACTGAGGAGATTCATTCCTTCAGAGTTAGACTGGAGCAAATGGAAGCTAATGACTTTATGAGAAATCAAGATGCTGTTAAGCAGATCTAAACAAATGAAAGATTAGAAGACAATGTGAAATATCCCATGGGAAAAACCACTGACCTGAAAATAGATCCAGGAGAGGCAATTTAAAAATTATTGGACTACCTGAAAGCCATGATCAAAGAAAGAATCTAGAAATCACCCTTCAAGAAATTCTCAAGGAAAATTGCCCTGATATTTTTGATCCAGAGGGCAAAATAGAGGTTGAAAGAATCCACTGATCACCTCCTGAAAAAGATCCCAAAAAGAAAACTCCCAGGAACATTATAGCCAGGTTCCAGAATCCCTAGATCAAGGAGAAAATACTACAAGCATCCAGGAAGAAATAATTTCAATATTGTGGAAACACAATCAGAATAGCACAGGACCTGGAAGCTTCTACACTGTAGGATTGAAGGGCATGGAATATGATATTCCAGAGGGCAAAAGAACTGGGAATGAACCCAAGGGTCTCCTACCCAGCAAAACTGAGTATTTTGTTTCAGGGGAAAATATGGTCATTCAGTGGAATCGAGGACTTTCAAGCATTCTTGAGGAAAAAAACCAGAATTGAATAGAAAATTTGACATCCAGACACAAGAAGCAAGAGATGCCAGAGAAGGTAATCAGGGAAAAGAAATCAAAAGGAACTTATCAAAGTTGCACTATTTACATTCCTATATTGAAAAGCAATAACTGTGACTGATGATATCTTTCTCACTATGAAAATAATGGAAGAAGGGGTGTAGTCATATGAATACATATGTGAATGTGTGTGTATATGGTTACAGTTATATATAGATAGAGGGCATAAGTTGAATTTGTTGGGAAGGGAGAATACTCAAGGGATGAAATTATGAGTTGAGAGAGGAAAGTGGCAAGAGGAGATGGGGAGAGACAGGGTAGGGTAAACTATCTTATGTAGAAGAAGCAAGGGGAAGTGGTTGCAAGGGAGGGGAAGAATAGGTAGGCAAAAAAGGCAAAACCACATTCTCATTGAATTTGGTTCAGGGAGAGAGTGACATACATATTAAATAGGATATCTCAACCTGCAGCAGAATAGGGGGAAGGGGGATGGGAGGAGGGATGATGGATGGGAGGGCATCCTTGGGGGGAAGGGAGGTTGGAAGTACCCACCATAGAAGAGGGACTGGATCATGTAGGGAATGCACCAGGTGGGGGGGGGGGTAGGATGAATGGGAGGGAATTATAAGCAGCCTTGTACAATTTATCTATCATGATAATGCTTTGCATAGCTAGACATTTACAACATATACTGAATTACTTATCTCCCCAGAGTGAATGGGTGACAAGGGAGGAAGGAAATGGATCTGAAATTCGAGGTCTTAACATTAAATGTTTCAAATATATATAAATACTATTTATTAATACCCTTTTGCTTGTAATTGGGAGATAAGATGTGAAGGCATTTGGACACAAAGATTCACCTTCCTCTAATGGAAAAGTCGAAGGGGGTATGGGAGAAGGTATGGGAGAGAGCAGATTGGAGGAAGAAATATCTTGTGGGACTGCTATTCTGGGAGGTTGGGTAGGGGAATAACGGTGGGAAAAAGATTGTAACTCAAAATCTGGCAGAAATGAATGATGTAAAACAGAAGTTAATAAAGCATTTGTTTCTAGACTAAAAAGCTAAGCTCATCACAAGAATTTATGACTATCCAAGAGATAGAGAACTCTTATATGAATGGAAATTTAAGATCTTCCCTGTCCCTAGGCCCTTTGATAGGCTTAAGTGAACCTGGAGCCTTTGGTGGGGGGCCCGGTTTTTGAGAATGATTTTTGATTTAAACAGTGGATCAAGAGTGTTGTTAGGGTCACTGAGCCAGGAAAAGGCTATATAAACCCTGATGTAAGGCTTTGTTTTGGGCCTCACTTTGAAAAATGTTGTGTGATTTGACCAGATGAGACTCTGGGCGGCCTTTGAGCCCCCTGTCTTTGAAAACACATACGTTGATGCTTCCCTCTCTGGTAACTGTGACTAGGTATGTATGTAATCGTCAGACATTTGGAGGCCTGTCTGCTGAAATGTTTCTCTGTCTGCTTGTAACTTCTGTCTGTATACTCTGAAGTTCAGGGTGCTGACTTTTTCCTCTGAACTAGGTAATTATATGCTTGATTGACTAATGCAAGATTGTTAAGCCATTTTGAGTTGCTTTCTTTAGAAAAGCAGATCTAAAAACCTGTGTTGGCAGAGACCCTGGGAATGGTGGGTTGCTTCCTGCCACAAGAACATAATGAAATGCAAAATTAATGACTTTAATAACATTACATTTTAAAGATTTGCACAAAGAAAGTCTATTCAATCATGATTAGAAGGGAACCAAAAAGCTGCAGTATAGTTTTTACAAACAGTGTCTCTAACAAAGGCCTGATTTGTCAAATCAATTGAAAACTGTTAAATTTATAAGAACACAGGCCATTTTGTAATAAAAATATGATCAAAGGATAGAAATAGGCTGTTTTCAGAGGAAGAAATTAAAGCTATCTACAGTCACATACAAAAATATTCTAAATCACTATTGAAAAGAGATATGTGAATCAAAACAGCTCTGAGCTACCACATCACATTTACCACTTTGGCTATCATGACAAAACAAGAAAATGATGAATGCTTTAAGAAGTTGAGGGAAACTTAGAACACTATTGCACTGATGGTGGAGTGGCGAACTGATCAACCATTCTGCGGAGCAATTCGGTACTATGCCCAAAGGATGATAAAAGTGTCCTTACCTTTTGACTCAGTAATAATACTACCTGCTCTCTATCCCTAAGAGATCATAAAAATGGGGAAAGGACACACATGTCCCAAAATATTTATAGCAGCCTTTCTGTGGTGGCCAAGAACTAGAAATTGAAAGCATGTCCATCAATTGTGAAATGACTTAACAAGCTGAGGTATATGAATGTAATTGAATACCATTATTCCATAAGAAATGATGAGCATGTGGATTGCAGAAAATAACTTGGAAAGACTTACATAAAGCTGATGGTGATTGAAATGAGCAGAACCCGGAACATTGTACACAGTGACAGCAACATTATGCTAGGACTTGATAGACTTTGCTCTTCTTCAGAATGCAATGATGTAAGTCAATCCCTAAAGACTCATTATGCAAAATGTTATTTACACCCAGGAATAAACTATGAAGTCTGAATGTAGAATGAAGCATACTATTTTCTTTTTTTTTCCTTTCTCGTAACTCTTCCCCTTTGTTTTTATTATTTCACTATATGGCTAATGTGGATATGTGTTTAATATGATTGTACATGTATAGCCTATATCAGTTTGTATCCCATCATTATACTTGTTCTAACCTACATCACAGGATTTTTTTGAGAATCAAATTTGAGTAGGGATTGGACATGTTATTTCATTTGTATTACTATTAATCTTACTGTATATCTTTCCTACTCAGTAAAATACAGTGAATCCTTTTGACTTCTAAGTTGAAATAGAAACTCTTTTGTTTGGTATATAAATCACCTAACAAACAGCCGCCAAGTTATTTTTCCAGTCCAATTACAGGATTCATCCTTTTATTCCCTCAATAGCTTGGTCAAACTCACTTTCTCTTTGTTTTTCATAACACAGGTTTCTGTAAGTCCTCTCTGGCTTTTCCACAAGACCATACCATTCTGCCACTAAAACTTTCCTCACTTTGAGTTAAAAGAAGTATGGATTTATTTCAAGATTTGACTAATGAGCTGTCTTCCAACTGCACTGAATCCTAATCCCTCAAACCGGTATTTTACTCCCCAACCCATACGATCATAGATTTATAGTTTTTCATTTTATATATATAAATTTTGCCATCCTCTTTAGGGTATAAACTTCTTCAGGAAAGAGAGTATTTCATAGTTCTTTTTGTATTCCCAGTCCTTGGCATGAAGGGCTTTATTTAAACAAACAAACAAATAAATGAATAAAATAATACATACATACATACATGCATTAATAAATAAATAGATAAATGAATGAATAAATAAATAAATAAGTAAAAAAGTAAATGAATGAATGAATGAATGAATAAACAAATAAATAAATAGATAAATAAACAAACAAAATTCAAACAAAGAAATGATTTATCCTGAAACAATGTGAAAATTACTGTTTTTGGCACTAAGGTCACATGATTGAAAATGATCCATTCCTTTTAGTTAATGCAATAAAATATCTTAAGATATATAGAGAATTGATATTCTATCAAATGTGACTATTTTGTAATTAAAATAAGAAAATGCAGAGGTATTCAAGGTAAGGGGTGGGGGGATATCTTTTTGAATTGGCTGGGAAAGGTCAGGAAAATAAAACCTCTTGGAGATGGTGATATTTCAATTGGGTCTTCATGGATGAGTAGTATTTTTATAAGTGGACGTTAGAGAACATTTTAGGTTTAGGGCTCAATGTGACCAAAAGCTCACACCCAACAAGGAAAATGGTGTGCTCAAAAGTTCTATTTGGAAATGGGAGAGCTACATGACAAAGGGTGCTAGTGTATGATGAAGTAGAAAAAAACAAAAACAAAAACAATGGTCTTGGGCCAATGAACTCTTGAAGAACAAATGGGATATAATCAACAGAGAAAAGGCATTAAAATAAAGAGTTTCCTAAAGACTTCTTATAGCTGTTTCATAAAGCAATCCAGAGAAGACATGAGATATCATTGATGTGGGGGATTATTCCAGGCATAGAAAACAGCCAGTGAAAATATACAGAGCCCCACCTCCTGCCCCACCTGCACTTTCTCTGCTGCCTGTGGGCCCTGCTCTACAGCTCCCCAGTCTGGTTGTAAGGCCCCCACCTGCTCCAGCAGCCCGGCCCAGCTCTCCCAGCTACACCCAATGGAACTAAAGGATAACAAGATGGTACACTTGACAGGAATAAGGAAATTTGGAAGAGAGAGGTTTTAGAGGGCTACATGATGAGTTCAGGGTGGGATATTTTTAGAGAAAGATATATACTGGACATTCAGTCCAAGATTCCATTAATAGGCAGTTAGGGAAGTAAAATTGGAAGTCAGTGGAGAACTTAGAACTGGGCAGGTAAATTTAATAATTTTCAGCCTAAGGAAGATCTTATGAGTGTTGATGAGATCACCAAATTAAATACAAATCAGCATTACCACTAATGGTGGGCCAGTGGCATACTATCCCTGTTCCTTCCTTTTTGCTTCTAAAAGTAGGTACCAGAAAGCAGGGGAAGCTGTCACTCCAATACTTCAAAGCTTCAAGGCAAATAGCCATGATGAGATATTTTTCCAGAAATCTTGAACAGCAGTGATGATGCAGATTACTGAAATTTCGTTTAAAGTGGCAATTACTGTGTCCCAAGGTGGCCATAACTGAGAGATAAACCCCCATATGCCACAAAACCTGAGATCAATCTGTGTTAAAATGTGTGATCACTAATCCTATTTCACTTTTTTCTAGCTCACTTCTTTCAACAGCTCAGAAAGCTTTCTCTCTCTCTCTCTCTTTTTTTTTCCTTTTTGGAGGGTGGATGGTAGGGCAATTGGTGTTAAGTGACTTGGCCGAGGTCACATGGCAAATTTTTTTTTTTGTTTGTTTTTGTTTTTGTTTTTTGCTTTTTGGAGGGCAATTGGGGTTAAGTAACTTGCCCGAGGTTACACGGCTAGGTTTTTGTTTGTGTGTGTTAAGTGTCTGAGGCCGGATCTGAACTCAGGTCCTTCTGACTCCAGAGCCAGCACTCTACTCACTGTGCCACCTAGCTGCCCCCTCACATGGCAAGTTTTTTTGTGGGTTTCTTAAATGTCCAATACCGGATTTGAACTCAGGTCCTCCTGAATCCAGGGTCGGTGCTCTATTCACTGTGCCACCTAGCCGCCCACCAGAAAGCTTTCTTACTTTTTGAAGCACCAAATGCATACTTCATACCAGTGAAGGAGAACATAACAAAAACTATGAGGTGGAGAGTCCTCATGTGAGTGGGTGGCTGGAAGCTGGAAATAATGAGACATGAGAGAAGGACAGATCACCAAAAGATTGGCCTTAATAGGACCAATGAGACTAGACTAGACCATGTCATACTCAACTTCCCCAAATTCAGTTAATATTAGTTTTTTAAATACTTGAAAACAAATAAGGGTAACTTCCCAATAGCCTAGTCTAGCCCTATATTTTATATGGCTACCCGACAGGGCATTAAAAGTTATATGCAAGTGGTACAATCCCCAGCAAAATGCTAAATAAACTCATGTTATTTAACTTGAGGAATGTCCAAGTCATTTGGATTTCTTTCTCTATTTTTGTCAATACATGAATTGGGAAGAGGACATCCAAGGTGAATGTTTGGGGTGTAGCTACTTTTCTCACAAGCAATTCCTTCTTCTACATATTGCTCTGTACTTGCAGCATATCTTTTAGAGATGATGAACAATCTCTGAAGAGGTTTCTCAGAGATCCCATGGAGAATCTCACCAATCCAGAAAACTGGTTGTCACATTTTTTTGAAAATTTGATTAAGGAGGAAACAGCAGTTTAATTTTTAGCAAGTTTAGGGAGCCAGGTGTTCAATAGTACCCTAACGTGGAATATAGACATTATTTTCCAGTAAAGCTCCTGCTTTTGCAAGACTATCCATTCAATAAACTGCATTTTTTGGTGATTTAGGAGACAGAAGTAACACCTTGCACTAGAGAGGAAGGGGGAAGACCAATAGAGAGGAAAGGGGAACAAGGTTATTGATAAATAGATGAAAGGTTATATATAGTATATAAATGGTCATGCAAATGCCTATATTTCTTATGAGAATGAGAAAATACTCCCTTTTAAACAGCAACATAGCATAGGAGGTATAGAAATATGTTTAAAATTGTTGAAGAAATTTACTTGATCATGAATATCAGTCTTAAGGCAATCAGTAAGAGAAAGATTCAGGTTTCTCTTCTCAAAGAACAAGGAAAGCAATTCCAGCCATGGATGAGAGTACCAGTTTTTCAATGACTTTCTATATTTTGGTATATTTAATTTCTTCTTAAGAAAAGTTTGTAATAAATATTCTTAAAATATCTATAATACTCATCCTCTTCTCTATAGATAGTAGCATCAATGGAGCAGAACAGTAGTTTAGCTGAGCTAATAATCACACAATTGTGGCCCCTGAAATAAAATTGATGCAATTCATTTTATTATGAGTACAAAAGCAAGAAAGACCCTTATTTAATGGGATATTTGAGGGCTATTTTATTGTAGTATTCAACATACTACATGGAAGAAGAAGATGAAGTGAAAAGAGAATTCCTGGAGGACTGATAGAAGGAAGGGCAGATGAAGGAAATAGTGGTCAGAATAAAGTCAACTTTTAGAAGGTCAGGGTAAAAAAATAAATGGAAGGGGTGATAAAAAAGGTATATGCAAAGGTAGTATTTAGAAGTTTGAATGTGAACAGTATGACCTCATCAACAAAAAGTAAACAGACAGCAGAATGGACTAAAACCAAAATCTAACAGGATATTGTTATAAGGAAAGAAACTTGAAGCTGAGAAACATGGAACAAAAATAGGGTAGTTGCAGCAAATGCTAGTATGCCTCAGCTGAACTAATAAAAAGCAGATGTAGCAAACATGATCTCAGAAAAAGCAAAAGTAAAATTGATAATTTTTAAAGAGGCAAGCATAGGACTTACATTTTGCTGATTGGTACCATGGAACATATAATTATTTCCATACTAAACATATATGCAACAAATGGTATAGGATCCAAATTCTTTTTTTTTTTTTTAAAGCAATTGGGGTTAAGTAACTTGCTCAAGGTTACACGGCTAGTCATTATTTATGCGTGGGTGCTCATTTTCTGAGGCCGGATCTGATCTCGGGTCATCCAAACTCCGAGGCCGGCGCTCTTACTCACTGCGCCACCTAGACGCCCCTTTAGGGCAATTGGGGTTAAGTAACTTGCCCAAGGTTACACGGCTAGGTTTTTTTTTTTTTTGTTTGTGTGGATTAGGTGTCGGAGGCCGCTCCGAACTCAGGTCCTTCTGATTCCAGGGCCGGCGCTCTATTCACTGCGCCACCTAGCCGCCCCTAGGATCCAAATTCTTAACATTAAATGGTTTCATCAAGTTTCCCGAAAGCCTTTGCTCTTCCTCTTCCTTTGAGCCGTCCTAGGTAATCATTCAAAATGGTGAGGTATTCTCTTGATCCAGAAAACCCCACAAAATCATGCAAGTCAAGGGGTTCAAATCTCCGGGTCCACTTCAAGAACACCCGTGAAACAGCCCAAGCTATCAAGGGCATGCATATCCGCAAAGCTACCAAGTATTTGAAAGATGTCACATTGAAGAAACAGTGTGTTCCTTTCCGTCGATATAATGCTGGAGTTGGCAAGTGTGCCCAGGCTAAGCAGTGGGGTTGGACGCAGGGTCGGTGGCCCAAAAAGAGTGCTGAATTCTTGCTGCATATGCTTAAAAATGCAGAGAGCAACGCAGAACTTAAGGGTTTGGATGTCGATTCTCTTGTCATTGAGCATATTCAGGTTAACAAGGCTCCCAAAATGAGACGGCGTACTTACAGGGCTCATGGTCGAATCAACCCATAACATGAGTTCTCCTTGCCATATTGAAATGATACTTACTGAAAAGGAACACATTGTTCCTAAGCCAGAAGAGGAAGTTGCTCAAAAGAAAAAGATATCCCAGAAGAAACTGAAGAAACAAAAGCTTATGGCACGGGAGTAAATATGACATTAGAGTGCAAATAAAAGTGAAATGAAAACATTTGTTACAGTAAGAAAAAAAATGAAACATTTTACAGGAGAAAATACACAATACAAACTGTACTAGTGGGAGATTTCAACTTTTCCCTCTCAAAACTAGTTCAATATAACCATAAAATAAGCAAGAAACTAGTTAAGGGGATGAATACAATTTTAGAAATAATGACAGTATATATTCCTGTAGAAAATTGAACAGGAAAAGAATGGGATATACTTTTTCCTCAGCTGTATGTGGCACCTTCGCAAATATTGTCCATATCTTATTACATAAAAATCTCACAACCAAAAGAGGAAATGTAGATATATTAAACACATTCTTTTTCAGTCCACAATCCAATAAAAATTATTAAATAAATGGCACTGGAAATGGATTCAAATTAATAGGAAAATAACTAATCATATACCAAGGAATGAGTTAGTCAAAGAACAAATAATGGATAGAATATATAACTTCACTAAAGAAAATGAAAAAAATGAGAGAAGACAACAAGTAGTTTGGGATGCAGTTAGTGGGATTGTTTGGGGAACTTTTTTTTTATCCCTAAATGCTCACACCATTAAAGAAGAGAAAGAATAGAACAATGACTTTGGCAAACAACTAAAAAAACCTTGAAAAACAATGAAGCAAACAGTAAATTAAACACAAAATTTGAAATCTTGAAAGTCAAATTAGAGAATAATAAAAGAAGAAAATGATTGATGTAATAAAGAAAACTAGGAATAGCTTTAATTTAAAAAAGAGAAAATCTTTTGATTAATTTGTTTTGAAAATATGAATTTATATAAAAATGAAAAAGTAGAATTGACAACTGAAAAAAAAAAAAGAAATCTAGGGGTGAAAATATAACTACTATAAATGTAAAATGGTCAGCAATCATTATCTTTAAAAGATATAAGCTAGAAGCCTTAACAATGATAACTGTTTTGAGACTAGGAAACCATTTTGACCACTTTTCAAAATTGCTCTAAAATTGTTGATATAGCAATAAGACAAGAAAAAAAAAACAAATTAAAGCAGTACATGAGGAAATAACTATGTCAATCTTTGCAAGAAATATCAAATGGATATAAATAATTTGAGGTGGCAAGGTAATCAATGCATTCTTTTCATAATGTATTTTCTTATCTCTTTGAATTTTCCAGATCTGTTTGGCCTGTATATTAACACATCCTCTCTTCTGCTTGGCTGAGATAGGTTAAGTCTCACTTTTAATTCCCCAGATGTTGGGTTATGTGTTAAAGAGATTTCTAGGGCTGCCAAGATAAGGGTATAAAGTCAAAGAATCACAGTCCCTTTTATAATTTCCACCTCAAATCTCCCTGGGGAACTCTGGAGTTTGTCTGAAGGGTAGGGACAGATGGTCATTTCTCCACTAGAATGTTCCTTTTCCTGAATCAGTATCTTATTAACTCTAGTTTGCTCTTCCATCTAGTAATGGGTTTCTTTTACCAAAAAAAAAAAAAAAAAGTTTTTTTTTCCATATCAGAAGAAAGAATTTACAGCTCAGAGAGACATTAGAATTTATTTGCCAAAAGAATATTATTCACGGATGTAGAAACTAAGACTGAGAAAGAGGAAACGTTTACAAAAGATATGATTATTGGAAGTGTTAGACTCAAATTAGAAAAAAATATATATAGAACTGACCCTTTCTTTCATTGGAAGATGGAGTCTGTTATAATATCCAATAATGGAATTCCAGTGTCACCTTAAGCTCAAAGGGCCAATTGTATGGGATTCTCTCCTCACTGGTACATATTTGTTATTCAGTACTTCTCCACTGTGTGAGAACTTCCCATGAGGACTGGGAAGAAGAGGGATCTGGCTTCTGTTGCTTTTCAGGGTTCAGTGTGAAGACTCAGGATTGAAAGTTCCCTTTAAGTTTATGAACAAAGAAAATGAATCTGAGAAACTGATGTGTAAAATAATGTTCCTATTTTTATTGTTGAAAATTATGCAGGAGGGGGGCGGAGCCAAGATGGCGGAGTAGAAACAGCTCATCCAAGCCACTCTGCCTCCAGATTCCCCCCAAACTATGTAAAAGGGGACTCTGAACAACTTCTGGAGCCCCAGAACCCACAGAACGACACAGAGAAGCTAACCTCCTGCTGAGGACATCCCAGCAGCCCTGCAGGAAGGACCATCGAAGCAGTCTGGGAGCCGGCAGCGAGCAGTGTGGGGAGCCTAGGCAAGTGGAGCCCAGGTCCGTGTGAGCCAAGGTTTTAGCCCCAGGGCGACAGGGCCAGCAGCCGGCTGGAGACACCCCAGAACACCAGCAGCTGTGGTGACTTCAGAATTATCAACATAGACATGCCTAGGACAGAGTAAGAGGTTAGTGTCCTATGGACTTTGGGACCAGTATTTGGGGAATGCATCTGCTCCCTCCCCTGGGGGCTAGAAGCCAATGAGGAGACACGCCATTCTGTAGTTTTCAGAGGCAGCTCCAGCTCCTGGCCTGTGAACTGTAGGGTCCAGCGATCAGTCTTGGGGGGTAATGATGTGATTGCTGTCTAATAATAACCAAGCATTTCAGGGATTCATGCAGACATTCGTACTTGCACCAGAGAGTTCTGTTGCAAACAAATTCTATGTTCATAACAACATTATTTGGATGCTAAAATGAGGCTTTTGATGGTTTTGTCACTGAAACTCAAGAATAATCTGAGGAGAAGTAGCAGAACCAGAAGAAAGACTGAAGGCTCCTGAGGTAGTGCCTGATGACTCTGATATTTTTTATTATCAGACTAGCATAAATGACCTGGAGGAGAACCTAGAGGAGCTTTTGTGGAACCAGAGCCAAAGCCAGAGACAGAACCAGAGCCTGAGCAAGAAAGTGAACCTGAAATTCATGGAGAAAAGTCTGAATCAGATTTAGAAGAGGTCATTTCTGAACAGACTCAAAAGAGGTCATCTCCTGTGCCTGTGGAATCTGCTTCAGCATTAAAGAAGGTGTTGAGAAAGTTTTCCTGGGCATCTGTGACCAGTAGTGACCTTACACCTAGTGGACCTATTCCCGTGCCTAGGATACCATGGGTATCTGGGACAACCATGTTGTTAAGGTACCAGATTTTAACCATGTTATTAAAGTACCATCCAGAATCAAAATCAGAATCTCAGACACCACCACAAAGACCCCAGAGGGGCCAGAGAGTGAGGGAAAAACAAACTAATATCCCACCCCAAATGGGACCCAGACCAATTCATGAAAGTGATGAACAGGGCGATATCGATACAAGAATTGTGAGATATCCAGAGTAATCAGCTTTTTGTTGGAAATTATCCGCATAATGTGGACAAAGCAGAACTAAAATATTTGTTCCAAAATTTCTGTGTTTCATTCAAAGGTTATGGGAATATTGTATATCTCCATACTAATAGTGGAGGGAAGCACCCCGATTTTGATTTTCTGGTGTTTGGTGATCCAGAGACAATTCAGAAGATCCTTGGCAGGAGGCCCATCATGTTTAGACGTGAGGTGCTTTTGAATGTTGAGGAAAAGAAGACATGAACAGTGAGAGAAGGTGATTGTTGAGATAACAGACCATGTGGTCCAGGAGGCCCATGAAGTTGGCTAGGTGGTGGAATAAGAGGGCCTCCCAATGGAGGAATATCATAGAAACTAGGATTTGGAGCTGGAATAGGGATTGGTCAACATTAATGAACTTGGCACGCAGATCTTCACATCATGGCACAAACCTTTGCTCCTGTAGCATTGTGAATTTCAGCCTTGGATATCTTGGAATGTGACCCCAGTCTGTTATATAGACTGCCTATGTCTGATACAATTTCTGGCCCTTTTTGGTTTATGTTAGTGGTGTGTGTGTGTGTGTGTGTGTGTGTGTGTGTGTGTGTGTGTGGTGCTTTCATCTCCCACTGCCTCCCTAAGTCTAGGTCCCCAATTCCAGTTTTGTGGAACAATGTTTTGGGAAAAGGTGATATTAAAAGAAGGTAAACTGAAATTCCTTGCTCACCTCAAATACACAGACTAGATTTTTTTTCAACAGCAGTTTTATACCAGAGGAATCTATCTTTTACTTTATAACTCATTGGAATAATTTTCTTTTTCCTTTTCCACATTTTCCAAGAATCAGTAAGAAACCTGGCATTTGGGGAACTTTTTGAGGGCAGGAAAAATTCCAGTTGTTCATCGAGGTCCATGACTACTTTGTGGTTTGGAGTTGTTACTACTCGAAAAAATTGACTTTCACACATTTCTCTGTGGTATAGTTTAAAAAATGGAATAAAGGGTATTCATAGAATGCTCTTTTTGCTTTTGATACATGGTCACATAAAAATAAATTCTAAGGTGCTGTTTTTACCACTTGGCATTTTGGATTTTTGAATATGTTTTAAATACATTGAATTCAACTCTTTAAAATGATTTTCCTGAATGTGTGGGAAAATTTTTGTGTTGAAATAGGATTTTTTGTGTTTTTGTTTGTATTTGTAAAAAACAAAGCAAAACAAAATACCCCAGTAAATTTTTTGTGCCTCCTATTTATCTCTCTTTCCAGTCTTGTCAAATTGCTTTGACATAAATAAAAAATACAAACATCTAAAACAAAATAAAGCTATGCAGATTGAATGAACCATTGTTCCTAGACTTACTAGCCATATTGAGGGGGAAGGTATTACTCATTCTGCAGTTTTGTATCCCCTGGTATTTCTCATGTATTCAAGTCACCCCTACCATGGGAAAGAACTGGACTGCAAAGGTCTAACATCTTTTGATGATGTGGGCCCATCTGAATTATTTATACCTCTTTACAAAAATTATCAGTAAAAGCTGGACCTTTCTTCAAGACCTTTCTCACTTCTATCAGCACATCAGTGTGTTGGTATTGGGCTTTTGACCCTTATTAATGAGGCAAGAGACACTTTAAGGGAGTTACAATTTTAAGTAAATAAAGATAGCAACACAGTGAAGGGTTGCCTACTGGAGATCTGCAATGCCTTCATGGTGAGGCCATGTTTTACAGGCAATTTTAAGATAATTCGGAGGGGGTCAGAGGCAAGATGGTCAAGTAGAAGCAGGATATTGCACCTCAAATACCTATAAAATATGACTCAAACATATTTTAGAACTACAGAACTCACGAAGTGATAGAGAGAAATAAATCTTGCATTGAAGGCAGCCTGGCAGGCTGAAAGGAAGGATTCAGTGTAGCATTTTGGCATTCAAGCATAGATATGCATGAGCCACATCAGTTTTGGCTCCAGGGAGGCACTGGTGGCCAGAGCAGACTCCAGGAGAGTGATTAAACAGGAGCTGTGGTGGTTTCCAGATTTTTGAACCTATAAATGTTGAAAAGAAATTTAAAGGTCAGTCAGAACTCTGCTGGAAAGGAAGGGTGCGGTCCAGTACCTGCCCTGGGCTGAGAGGTGGCAGATGCGGGATAGTTGCAGCATCTCTCATGTGACTGCCTCAGAAGCTCCTGGCCTACAGATTGTAGGGGGACCAAGTGACCATTCAGAGGGGAATTGCTTTTGCTTTGACCTTTTTGTATCTGTGTTGCTTTCTTGTGCAGTGGAACTGGGGTGAGAAACGACAGTTTATACTATGGTGTTTGTAGAGAGGGCAGCCTCCTCAGACCCCTGACAATATTTGAAAAACTTCCAGCAATTTGGAAAAAAAGATCCCCTCACAGTAAGCAGAGTTCTATCATGGAAACAAATCAAAAATCAAGCAGTTGACTGGCAATATGAGCAAGCAGAGGAAGCAAAGCAAGCAGAACAATTAAACCTTAGATTTCTTTACGAGGATAAAGGATAAAAGCATAGAATTGGAGGAATAAAATGAAGGCAAAATTCTTGCATCAAAATATTCCAAGGGAAATATGAACTGGTTATACATCATGGAGGAGCTCAAGAAGAATTTTGAAAATCAAGTAAGAGAAATGGAGGAAAAACCAGGAAGAGAAATGAGAATGATGCATGAAAATCATGAAAAGAGAATCAACAATCTGACTGAAGAATATAAAACCTTAAAAATAAAGTAAGGCAAATGCCAAAAGAAGGCAAAGAAGCCAATGAGAAGAATGCTTTAAAAAGCTGAATTTGCCAGAGGCAAAATGAATTTCAAAAACTCACTGAAGAGAATAATTCCTTTAAAATTAGACTGTAGTAAATGGAAGCTAATGACTTATGAGAAACCAAGACACTGATATTTCTTGGTAAAAACCAATGACTTGGTAAATAGGTCCAAGAGAGATAATTTTAAAGTTACTGGGCTACCTGAAAGCCATGATAAACAAAAAAAAAAATAGTAATAAAAAGAAGAAAGAACCTAGAAATCATACTTCAAGAAACTCTCAAAGAAAATTGCCCTGATATTTTAGATCCAGAGGACAAAATAGAACTTTAGTCTTCACTGATCACCTCTTGAAAAAGATTCCAAAAAGAAAACTCCTAGGAATATTATAGCCAAATTCAAGAGTTCCCAGGTTAAGGAGAAAATATTACAAGCAGCCAGGAAGAAACAATTTGAATATTGTGGAAATACAATAAGTATACCAGAAGATCTAGCAGCTTTTACATTTAGTGACTGAAGGGCTTGGAATACATTCTAGAGGTCAAAGAAGCTAGGATTAAAACTAAGCATCACCTACCCAGCAGAACTGAGTATAATGTTTCAGGGGAAAATATTCAATGAAAAATAGTGGACTTTCAAGCATTCTTGATGAAAAAAAGCAGTTGAATGGAAAATTTGACTTTCAAATACAAGAAGCAAGAGAAGCATGAAAAGGTAAACAGGGAAAAGAAATAATAAGGAATTTATTAAAATTGAACTATTTACCTTCCTACAATGTAAAATGATACTTGTAATTCATAAGACTTTTCTCAGTATGAGGATAGTTTATGAGAATTTATGTATACACACACATGTACATATACATATATATGTATATATATATATATATATGATTATATAGGAGGGTATATGTGCATATAAATACATATATGAGTGTGTATATATGGGTACATGTATACATCAACAGAGTGCACAGAATCAGTTAAATAGGAAGGAATGATATATAAAAAATGAAACCACTTGGTGAGAGAGGAATATAATATGAGGAGATTGGGAGAGATAGAATAGGGTAAATCACCTCATATGAAAGAGGCAACAGAAAACCGTTACAATGGAGGGGAAGAATGTGAAGGCAAAAAGGAATGGATCAGCCTTCCTGTCATTGAATTTGGCCTAAGGAGGGAATAAAATACACACAAAATTGGGTGTCTTACCCCACAGGAAAGTGGGGGGAAGTGTATAAGAGGGGGATGATAGGAGGGTAGGCATATTAAGGGGGAGGGTCGTTAAAAGCACACACTTTTGAAAAGGGACAGAGGCAAAGTAGATAATAGAATAAGTAGGAGGCAGGATAGGATGGAGAGGAATATAGTCATTCTTTCACAATAAATCTACTATTGAAATGTTTTGCTTAATTACACATGTATAACCTATATTGAATCACTTTTCCTCCCAGTAGGTGTGGGTGATGAAGGAAGAAGGGAAATAATTTAGAAATCAAAGTTTTAAAATCAAATGTTACACACATACTCTCTCTCTCTCTCTCTCTCTCTCTCTCTCTCTCTCTCTCTCTCACACACACACACACACACACATACACACACACATATATGATTTTTTATTTTTTGTTGTTGTGTTTTCTAAATAAGACTAAATTTATTCAATATCCTAGGAAAAATTTTGATTATAAGTATATGAACAGTATAAAAAGTACAAAACAGATCAGAAGGTTTCTAATACATTAATACAAAGTGCATGACTACATACATTGCATCCTACAGGCAAAGGAATAGGTGGAAAAGGGTGAAGATGACTGTGGTTGAGGTTCAGCAATAAATAAATAAATACAGAAGTAGAGATGATTTATATGATAGTATATTCTACCATACTGCAGCCATTAAAAACGTACAAAAAACCCCATTTCAAAATAACTCAGGAAGAAAATGACAGCGGCTAGAACTCATGCATACACTTCAAATACTGTAGCTCCACACAGATAATCTATCCATTTTATCATACAGTAATGTGCATGGAGACTATGAAGCCTGTATCCTTTTCTCTGAAATAAGGAGTGTATTGACTAATGGAAGAAATCTAAAAAACTAGAGGGCCCATAAAAATGGCTGACTCCTGATTCTTACATCATTTACACAATCAAACTTACAAAATCCAGTATTAAAAATAAGCACCACATCATGGTACAAGATAAACAAAACACTCCTCTTATCTTCATTTTCTGCACCGATTTCGTAGAACATGTTGAATTTACCCTCAAAATTTGGAACATTCTCAAAGAGGTTTTTGTCAGTGTGATGAACATGCAGTGGATTCAAACAGGAAATGTTTTTCTTGAAACCATTTTAGAACTGAAGAACATCATGTGCAACATTTATTTTATCCTTAATGTCGCAATGTTTGGAAAACTTGAATTAGAAACAAAAAAAAAACCCATTCTATATCCCAACACCTTTTCCTTCCTAGTGGAACTTAATATTAAACATACAAAAAAAAAAAAAGGCCAACTTGTAACAGTGCACTGCAGTAAATCCCAAGAGATTAAAACAAGTTAAATGACCACCTGTGTAGGTGAAACCTTTAAAAAGGTCAACTGAAATAATCCAGAGCTAAAACTGAATCATGCAGATCTTTGATATAGTCACTAAGCAACCTATAGACAAAAATTATATATAATATATAAGAAAAATGTCAATTATTTACAGATGTGAAATTCCCTAGGAAATGTGCCCAGAAGCATTAACCCTTGTGTTTTGCACAATCCTGCAGATATGCATAATTGTTTCATTAAGGTGGATCACTACTTTTAATAATCAGTATTCTCTACCCATGCAGTGATGCCTCCATAGTAAGATATAGGAAGAAGAGTCTAGTCATTCTTCCCAAAGACTTGCTACATCTCCAGGAGGATCTGTGGCTTTATTTTTAGCAATTCCATATAAATTACTATTTTTTAAACTACTAAAAGGGGGAGGAAGCAATACACATAAAAAAGGTCTCTCCTTGTCTTAAATATAAGGAATGCTAACTCCTCCAAGTCATCTGCATTAGAAGGTACAGTCTGTCCTGCTTAATCACTCAGTAATACAGGTTTGACTCATCATAACTATTGCAAGAATTTTGTGTTTCAGAATTGTTTTCAAATGCCTCTCTGGTATTTAAGTCCTTTTGACTGATCTGTCAGATTTGCCTTCACAAAGGAAACCAAATATTATCACTCACTTAAAAATGCCTAATCACTGTTTTTCAATAGAGAAAGACTAAACTACATATTGTTCAATATACAAAAATCCCATTTCTGCCTTCTACACCACCCTCAATGTTCATTCAATAAGAAGGGATTAAAAAAAAAAAACAACTCAAAGAGCATTTTACAGCAGCATTCAGCTTTCCTATCAAATACGTAGCATCTTAAATATTATGTACAATCTTTTTAGTAACATAGACACTGGCTTCAGAGTTTAAGTGGAGAAAAATGAAAACAAATAAACAAAACCCACTTAAAACCATTATAGAAATTGTCTTTTGGCATGATAGCAAGTGTCCAAGTGATATAAAGAGGGTCGTTTTGTTGCCTTTCCTATACTAATTCTCAGTCCCCCTTCTTGAGAAACATTAGAGTCACCATTCCTCCTGATTGGAGACAGGCAGAGATTCTGGTCCCTGCTCCTCCGGTTTTTCTGCAGCTGCTTTCTTATTTCCACAACAGGGCTTGAATAGATGTGTGTCTATTAGAACTTCCCCAAAACACCCTTTGTAGATAATCCCACAACATACTTTCTGTCTTTTCCAGTATGTGAGATCTAAAAAGGAAAAGACTGGTGTTCTGCTAGACCCAGAGCCAATCTCCATATCTAATCCATCATCAATTGATTGCTATAACAAGGGGACTAAGCTGGTGAGGCACTTGAGGTGGTACTATAAGCATCTGAATTGTGGCGTTTGAATTCCTTTTGCAATTTGTTGATCTGGTTGCTCTTTATTCTACTTCCAGAAAGAGTCTTCACTTTCTTTGGCTTTAACGTAGTCTTTAAGACTGGGTCCAGCCCTTGCATCTACCACATGATTCCAATTTTTTTTTTTTTTTGATCCTGCTGGTAGCTTTTTCCATCTTCTCACCAGAAGCACGCAGGCATTACAGATATATCTTTAACGAGTTTCATGCAACCCAAAACAGCTCTGGAAATCCTTCTCATAGTGCTTACTGTCAGTGAAACGAGAACTGGAGGACTTGGCTCTGCAAATACAGCAACCTTCTATACTTCTGTACATCTTTGGTTTGTGGAAACCAAACATTTTGTCTTCTTGGCAGTAGCCTTCCTAAAGCAAATGAGTTCGAGGTGTGGTGTGCCCTACAAGTCAACCGGGCCCACGTCTTCCTTAGCTTACTCCTCCTGGTCTGGAAAAATTGTCTACTGCAATTCAGCAGTTGTTACCTCGGGCCGGGAAGGTGTAGATCTATATGATTTTTTAAATGCAACTGGGAAATATGATACATAGGCACTGGGGTATAGATATCCATTTTGCCCTACTAGAAAGTCAGAGGAGGGATGGAGAGAATATAAGAGAGTGCAGATTAAGTGAAGGGGTATTCAATAAAATCACTATTTTGGTGTGGGCCATAGGGTAAAGATGGGGAGAAAATGTGTAACTCAAAATCTTGTGAAAATGAATGTTAAAAACTAAAAATCAACAAATAAAACAAAAAAAGGAAGGCTAAAACATTAAAAAATAAACTGTCATTAATAAAAAATACAAAAAAAGATAATTCAGCAAATTCCACCACAGTAGATGAAGTTGAGTCATTGTATCTCAGTTCCTGTCCAATGTAGCAAGTATATATACAGATATATGTATGTTTTCATATTTGTATTTATGGGTCTTTGTCTATATGGACCCATATACAAGTGTGTGTAAAATTCAGCACCATATTCGCTTCTATATTTTATATTTATCCCCAACTTCTTCATCCTATTCTGTGCTGCTTATTTTGCCAAATTAGTGGAGGCATAAACTCACCAATCATAATACAATGTTTCCTTCAATGTCATAAAATTAAATAAATTTATATGGTCATAATCTCATGTATCTCCCATTTGTCAAGTCTTATTAAATAGGCCTTGTATGTGAATATGTTATGTTAAGCTTCAAAAAGCTTAAATTATAAATAATTTTAGTGGAGAGATATACATAGTAGAAAATATATCAAAAAAACTTAGGAAATATAAAAAATGACAAAACAAAAGACCCAATTAATACAATTATGATCACCAATATCAAGGTACAGCAATGCTCCTTGCACTCCAGTTATCAGCTCCCAAGGATAAATTAATCATCACATTTCATCTTGAGTGCCAGAAGCCCCATGAAATTGTCAGGTCCTACAAACTTTTCACCTGGATACCCCAGAATAGATATACCTCCCTCTAATGCACATCAAGTATTGTCTCCTTCCAGCAGTTTACTTTGCTGACTTCAAGTCCATTGCAGAGTTCTATGTGACTCTTCAAAACAAAACAAAACAAAAATTAAAACAAAAAACCTAAAACAAAAGCAACAAAACAAAACAAAAATCAATTTCACAAAATTAATTTCTATGCAATTTGAAGCAGCCTCCTATATTTGCTATTTCTAAACACTGAATCATATGATGAAAATCAGCTCACACATAATGGTTCTTGTCTCATTAGTAGTAAAACTATAAGAACACTAAATAGAGGAATCCATATTTACCTGCAATAGGAAATTTCATTAGTCATATATGATGTGCTGTTTCTATCTTTCTTCTATGTATTTATCAATACAACTTTGTATGTAAAATCTTAAATTCAGTTTCTGTAATTAATTTGCATAACATGTGGAAAACCTCAGCAGAACTTAACATTAGAACACTCTCAAGGCATATATATATTTAAGTATAAAATTTTACTTTACATATAAATCCTATCATCTTTTTGTTTTCTTAAAATTTTTCACTCCTGCCAATTTCCCGCTTAGAAGTAGGAGATATTTTTGGCACTTTTTGCATACATGAACACAAAGCAACTAATACTCATGGAAAGCAAATGTTTTCACCCCTCGATTCTAAATCATAAGATGAATTTGCTTTAGGGTGCTTAATAAAATGAACAACAAAAATCTGAGTTGCGAAGTATACATATAATAATTTCAAATGGTATACAGAGAACAGTTTACATAAAACAAGTTTTCTAAAGGAAAATACACTATTGCTCGTGCCAGAGCAAAGAAGGCAGAGGAAAAAGGAAAGACCTGCTTATGCTGCAACACCAATCACCTCAAATACCCATAAATATGACTCTAAGCAAATTTTAGAGCTCTAGAACTCACAAAGAGACAGAGAGAAACAAATATCCCATTGAAGTAAGCCTGGCAGGCTGATAGGAAGGGTCTATCAAACCAGGATAGCAGCCAAGTGTGGTTTTGCATAAGACACATAGTCCAAGACCACAAGCATCCTTGACCAGTGATGCAGACCATCCATAAAGGACTTCAGGAGAGTGAATAACTGACAGCTATGGTGGTTTCCAGACTTCTCAAAGGGCTTAAAAGTCAAACAATTGACTGGCAAGATGAGCACAGGAGAAGGGCAATCAGACCGTAGAATACTTTTTTGGGGGGGCAGCTAAGTGGTGCAGTGAGTAGAGTGTCGGCCCTGGAGTCAGAAGGACCTCAGTTCAGATCCAGCCTCAGACACTTAACACACACAAACAAAAACCTAGCTGTGTGACCTTGGGCAAGTTACTTAATCCCAATTGCTCTCAAAAAAAAAAAAAAAAAAGCAAAAAAACATTTTTTTTTGGGGGGGGGAGAATAATCAAGACATGCAATCTGAAAAAGACAACAAAGCCAAAACTCCTGCATCAAAAGTTTCCAAGAAAAATATGAGCTGGTTATCTAGACATCGTGGAGCTCAAGAAGTATTTTGAAAATCAAGCTAAACAAGTGGAAGAAATATGGGGAAGAGAAATGAGAATGATGGAAGAAAATCATGAAAAGGGAATCAATTGGCTGACTGAAGAAAATTACACCTTAGGCGGAGCCAAGATGGCGGAGTAGAAACAGCACAACCAAGGTGCTCTCCCCCCAAATCACCTGCAAACCATGTAAAAGGGGACTCTGAACAACCTCTGGAGCCCCAGCACCCACAGAATGACACAGAGAAGCTAAACTCCCACTGAGGACAGCCCAGCAGCCCTGCAGGGAGTGGCCAGCATAGCACTCTGGGAGGTGACAGTCAATCGCAGAGAGCTGAGCCCAGGTCCACATGAGCTGTGGTTTTAGCCCCAGGGAAGCCAGGGCAGCAGCTGGCTAGAGGGAAGCCAGAACACCAGTAGCTGTGGAAATTCCAGAAATATCAAAACAGACATGCTTATGACAAAGTGAGAGGTTAGTGCCCTAGGGACTTTGGGACCAGGATTTGGGAGCATGACAGCTTCTTCCCCTGGAGGCTAGAAGCTGCTGAAGAGACCCAGCACAGTTACCATTTTGTAGCTTCAGTTGCAGCTTCAGCTCCTGGCCTGCAAACTCTAGGTGGATCTGGCAATCAGTCTGGGGGTTAATCCCTCTTGCTTTAACCTCCCTAGATCTGCATTGTAGTCTAGGGTGGAGGTCTTGGGGTGTGTGTTCAACTTACCAGAGTGTGTGGGGGCTTCAGGGAGGGCAACCAACTAATACCTCTGGAAGTTAAAAAGACCCCAAGGTTTGGGATGGAAGGTCCTCTGTCTGGTGGCAGAGTTCTACTGTGGCAACAAGCCCAAAAGTCAAGTAATTAAGTGGTAACATGCCTAGGCAAAAGAAACAAAATAAACAGAAAAATGCAACATTAGACTCTTATTTTGGGGGTAAAGAGGATCAAAGCATGGAAGAGGAGGAGGACTGGGAAGAAAGAAATCCCACTCCAAAAGCCCCAAAGGAAAATATGAGCGGGTTACATGCCAAAGAGGACCTTAAGAAGGACTTTAAAAATCAAATAAGAGAAGTGGAGGAAAAATTGGGAAGAGAAATGAGAAGGATGCAGGAAAAATATGAAATGAGGGTCAACAGCCTGACTGAGGAAAATAACACCTTAAGAAATAGACTGGCCCCTCCAAAAAAAAAAAAACAAGAAATAGACTGGCAAAGGAGGATCAAAAGGGCTATGAGGAGAAGAATGCCTTAAAAGCTGAATTTTCCAGATGGAAAAACAATCTCAAAAGCTCACTGAGGAGATTCATTCTTTCTGAGTTAGACTGGAGCAAATGGAAGCTAATGACTTAATGAGAAATCAAGATGCTGTTAAACAGATCCAAACAATGAAACAATAGAAGGCAATGTGAAATATCTCATGGGAAAAACCACTGACATGGAAAATAGATCAAGGAGAGATAATTTAAAAATTATTGGACCACCTGAAAACCATGATCAAAGGAAGAACCTAGAAATCACCCTTCAAGAAATTCTCAAGGAAAATTGCCCTGATGTTTTAGACCCAGAGGGCAAAATAGAGGATGAAAGAATCCACAGATCACCTCCTGAAAAAAGATCCCAAGAAGAAAACTCCCAGGAATATTATAGCCAGGTTCCAGAATTCCCAGATCAAGGAGAAAATACTACAAGCAGCCAGGAAGAAACAATTTCAATATTGTGGAAACACAATCAGAACATCACAGTACCTGGAAGCTTCTACATTGAGGGATTGAAGGGCATAGAATATGATATTCCAGAGGGCAAAAGAGCTGGGATTGAAGCCAAGGGTCACCTCCCCAGAAAAAAAAAAAAAAAAAACCTGTATTTTGTTTCAGGGGAAAATATGATCATTCAGTGGAATAAAGGACTTTCAAGCATTATTGAGGAAAAAAACAGAGTTGAATAGAAAATTTCACATGCAGACACAAGAAGCAAGAGATGCCTGAGAAGATACCCAGGGAAAAGAAATCAAAAGGAACTTATCAAAGTTGACCCATTTACATTCCTACAGGGAAAAACAATAAATGTGACTGATGAAACCTTTCTCAGCATGAAAATAATGGACGAAGGGAATATGGGCATATGAATACATATGTGAATGTGTGTATATATGTTTAGAGTTATACATGGATAGAGGGCATAGGTTGAATTTGTAGGGAAGGGATGATACTTAAGTGGTGAAATTATGAGGTGAGAGAAGAAAGTGGCAAGAGGAGCTGGGGAGAGATAGGGTAGAGTAAACTATCTCATGTAGAAGAAGCAAGGGTAGTGGCTGGAGGGGAGGGGTAGAATAGGAAGGCAAAAAGGCACAATCATATTATCATTGAGTTTGGCTCAGGGAGAGAATGTCATACATACGAAATTGGATATCTCACCCTGCATCAGAGTAGAGGGAAGGGGGTGAGGGGCAGGATGATGGAGGGGAGGGCATTCTGGGGGGAGGGGAGTTTGGAAGTACCTGCTATTGAAGAGGGACAGGATCAAAGTAGGCAATGTACCAGGTCGGGGTGGGATTAGTGGGAGGGAATTATAAGCAGCTTTTTACAATATATCTACTATGGTAGTGTTTTGCATAGTTATACTTGTACAACACATACTGAATTATTTATCTTCCCAGAGGGAACATTTGACAAGGGAAGAAGGGAATGGATGTAAAATTCAAGGCTTTAAAATTAAATGTTTCAAATATATATAAATACTATTATTAATACTATTTTGCATGTAACTGGGAGATAAGATGTGCAGGCATTGGGGCACAGAGACTCACCTTGCTCTAATGGAAAAGTCGAAGGGAGTATGGGAGAAGATATGGGAGAGAGCAGATTGGATGAGGGGATATCTTGTGGGACTGGCATTCTATGGTGGTGGGTAGGGGAAAAATGGTAACACAAAATCTGGCAGAAATGAATGATGTAAACCAGAAGTTTATGAAGCATTTGTTTAAAAGGGAAAAAAAAAGAAAATAACACCTTAAAAATTAGACTAACTCAAAGGGCAAAAGAGGCCCAAAAACCCAATAAGGAGAAGAATGTCTTAGAAAGTATGGTTGGCCACATGGAAAAGAAATTTCAAAAACTCACTGAAGAGAATAATTCCTTCAAAATTAGATTGGAGTAAATGGAAGCTAACGACTTTGTGAGAAACAAGTATACTATAAAACAGAACCAAAAAAATGAAAGAAGTGGAAAGCAATGTGAAATTTATCATTGGAAAACTACTGACATGGAAAATAGATCCAGCAGAGATAATTTTAAAATCATTGAACTCTCTAATAGCTATGATCAAAACAAAAGCACAGAAGTAATCTTTCAAGAAATTATCAAGGAAAATTGCCTGGATCTTCTAGAACCAGAGTGCAAAATAGAAATGAAAAGAATTCACTTATTGCCTCTTGAAAAAGATCCCAAAAAGAATACTCCATGGAATGCTGTAACCGAATTCCAGGGTTGACAGGGCAAAGAGAAAATATTGCAAGCTGTCAGGAAAAATAAAAAAAAATGAATAGTGTGGAAACACAATCAGCATAACACAAGATCTATTAGCTTCTGTAGAAAGGGATCGAATGGCTTGGAAAATGATATTCCAGGGGTCAAAGTAGTTAGGTTTAAAACTAAGAATCACCTGCCCAGGGAAACTGAGTATAAGGATTCAGGGGAAAATATGGTCATTCAATGACATAGAAGACTTCAGGTATTGCTGATGAAAAATTCAGAGATGAACAGAAAATTTGATTTTCAAATAGAGGAAGCAAGAGAAGCATGAGAAGGTAAATAGGCAAAAGAAGTCATAAGGGACTTAATAAAGTTGAATTATTTTCATTCCTACATGGAAAAAAAATATTGTAACTTATGAGACTTTTCTCAGTATGAGGTTAGTTGAAGGGAATAGATAGATAGATAGATATTTGTATATATTTGTTTACATACATATATACATCAGCAAAGGAGGGTATATGTGTGTATAATCCATATATGAATGTGTGTATACGTGTGGACATGCATTCATAGTCAGAGGAAAGAGGATCAGCTGAATATGAAGGTATGATATTGGAAAAAAAAAACTAAAATTAAGTAATGAGATAATAATATATTGAGAGAAAGAGATAGGGAGAGATAGAATAGGGTCAATTATGTCATATAAATGTGGCAAGAGAAAACTTAAAATGGAGGGGAAGAGCAGAAAGGTGAAGGGAATGGTAAACCTTACTTTGATTTAATTTGTCTTAAGGTGGAAATGATAATAATCAGTTGGGTATCTTACACCACAGGAAAGTAGGTAGGAAAGTGATAAGAGGGGCATGATAGAAGGGAGGGCAGTTTGGGGAAGAGGGTAGTTAGAAGCAAACACATTTTTTTTCTCTTTTTGGATGGCTATTGGGGTTAAGTGGCTTGACCAAGGTCACCCTGTTAGTTTGTGTGTGTATGTGTGGCTTTTTTTTTTTTGTGTGTGTGTGTGTATGTGTGTTTTAACTGTCTGAAGCTGGATTTGAACTCAGGACCTCCTGAATCCAGGGCTGGTGCTCTATTCACTGTGTGAGCTAGTCAACATGACGTAAACACTATTGAAAAGGGACAGGGCCAAAGGAGAAAACAGAATATGTGGAGCATGGAATAGGATGGAAGGAAATAGAGTTAGTTTTTCACAATATAACTACTATGGTAACATTTTGCAGAACTACATGTGTACAACCTGTATTGAATTGCTTGTCTTCCCAGTAAGGCTGGGTGAGGAGGAATGAAGGGAAAAATTCTGGAAATCAAAATTTTAAAAACTGATGTTAAATACAAGGGCTAGAATGGCAAAGTAAATTCTAATCACTCTGATGCTCCCATCCCTCCTTCATGAAGTAGAAAACCCAAAGTCCCCCACCAAGATTGAAATCCCAAGTTAATAGAAATAGCCTCAGGATTGGGAGTCTCCAAGAAGGGGTGTAACTGAGAAAACCAAGAGTCTGAAGAGAAGAGAGGGAGGGGTCCCAACAAGCCCCACCTCGGCTCAACAACAAAAGCCTGCTTATAGCACAGGGGTATAGAGGCAGAAATCAATTCATCTCCACAGTCTTCTCAGGGTGCATTTCTGCCCTAGCTGCAAACTAGTCACCCAGAGGCTACAGCTCTCAAAGTCAACAACCAGGCCCTTAGCTCATAGCCTAAGAAACTAAGAAATTGGAAATCACAATGGGAAGGAAGGAAGCAGAGAAGGGGAAGGGGAAGGCAAGAAAATCTTATCCCAGCCTACTCTGTGGATCAAGAACAACCAAATACACAGGACAATATGGACTCTCTACCCACACCTGAGACCATAGAAGGAAATATGAACTGGTCTCAAGATCAAATAGCATTCTTAGAAGATTTTAAAGACCAAATCAGGGAGGCAGTGACCAACTTGGAAAAAAGTCTCAAAACTAAAATTAATGACGTAATTGGAGAAAATAACTCCCTAAAAATACCTTCAAAAAATAACTGAAGAATATAATTCGCTAAAAATTAGATTCAAACAAATAGAAACTCAGAACTCTATGATAGAGCAAGACTCAATCAACGAAAACAAGATGATTGAAAAATTGGAAGAAAATGTAAAATATCTCACTGGAAAAACAACTGACCTAGAAAACAGATCCAGGAGAGACAACTTAAGAATTGTTGGTCTACCAGAAAGCCATGAGGAAAAAAAAGCAGCCTAGGCAACATCCTCCAAGAAATTGTCGGGGGGCGGAGCCAAGATGGTGGAGTAGAAACAGCTCTTCCAAGCCTCTCTGCCCCCAGATTCCCCACAAACTATGTAAAAAGGGACTGTGAACAACTTCTGGAGCCCCAGCACCCAGAGAACGACACAGAGAAGCTAACCTCCCCCTGAGGACATCCCAGCAGCCCTGCAGGAAGGACCAGCACAGCAGTCTGGGAGCTGGCAGCGAGCAGAGCTCAGAGCCCAGGAGCCGAGCCAAGCCCAGGTCCACATGAGCCGAGGTTTTAGCCCCAGGGCGGCAGGGCCAGCAGCCAGCTGGAGGAACCCCAGAACTCCAGGACTGTGGCTACTCCAGAATTATCAACATAGACATGCCTAGGACAAAGTAAGAGGTTAGTGTCCTATGGACTTTGGGACCTGTATTTGGGGAATGCGTCAGCTCCCTACCCTGGGGACTAGAAGCCGCTGAGGAGACACGTCATTTTGTAGTTTTCAGAGGCAGATCTGGCTCCCAGCCTACAAATCGTGGGGAGATCCAGCGATCAGTCTTGGGGGGTAATCGCTCTTGCTTTAACCTCCCTGGATCTGGATTGTGATCTAGGGTGGAAGTTGTGGGTGGGTTTACAGCTTGCCAGAAACGGAAGTTGCCCCCCCCACACGTTCGGGACGAAAATTCCTCTAGCTGGCCTTAAAGGCATAGTGTGGCAACAAGCCCAAAAGTCAAGCAATTAAGTGGCAACATGCCAAGGCAAAGGAAACAGAAAAATGCAACCCTAGACTCCTATTTTGGGGGCATAGAGTAGGAAAAGGACTGTGAGGTCAGAAGCCCTGCTCCAAAAGCCCCAGGGGAAAACATGAGAGGGTTGCAGGCCATAGAGGACCTTAAGAAGGACTTTAAAAATCAAATAAGAGAAGTGGAGGAAAAATTAGAAAGAGAAATGAGAAGGATGCAGGAAAAGTATGAAATGAGGGTCAACAGCCTGACTGAGGAAAACAACACCTTAAAAAATAGACTAGCTCAAATAGCAAAGGAGGCCCAAAAGGGCCTTGAGGAGAAGAATGCCTTAAAAAGTCGAATTTGCCAGATGGAAAAAGAATCTCAAAAGTTCACTGAGGAGATTCATTCCTTCAGAGTTAGACTGGAGCACATGGAAGCTAATGACTTAATGAGAAATCAAGATGCTGTTAAGCAGATCCAAACAAATGAAAGATTAGAAGGCAATGTGAAATATCTCATGGGAAAACCACTGACCTGGAAAATAGATCCAGGAGAGACAATTTAAAAATTATTGGACTACCTGAAAGCCATGATCAAAGAAAGAACCTAGAAATCACCCTTCAAGAAATTTTCAAGGAAAACTGCCCTGATGTTTTAGATCCAGAGGGCAAAATAGAGGTTGAAGGAATCCACTGATCACCTCCTGAAAAAGATCCCAAAAAGAAAACTCCCAGAAATATTATAGCCAGGTTCAAGAATCCCCAGATCAAGGAGAAAATACTACAAGCATCCAGGAAGAAACAATTTCAATATTGTGGAAACACAATCAGAATAGCCCAGGACCTGGCAGCTTCTACACTGAGGGATCTAAGGGCATGGAATATGATATTCCAGAGGGCAAAAGAACTGGGAATGAACCCAAGGGTCACCTACCCAGCAAAGCTGAGTATTTTGTTTCAGGGGAAAATATGGTCATTCAGTGGAATAGAGGACTTTCAAGCATTCTTGAGGAAAAAACCAGAATTGAATAGAAAATTTGACATCCAGACACAGGAAGGAAGAGATGCCTGAGAAGGTAATCGGGGAAGAGAGATCAAGGGGAACTTATCAAAGTTGAACTATTTTCATTCCTATGTGGAAAAGCAATAACTGTGACTGATGATATCTTTCTCACTATGAAAATAATGGAAGAAGGGGGTGTGGTCATATGAATACATATGTGAATGTGTGTGTATATGTTTACAGTTATATGGATAGAGGGCATAGGTTGAATTTGTTGGGAAGGGAGAATACTCAAGGGATGAAATTATGAGTTGAGAGAGGAAAGTGTCGAGAGGAGATGGGGAGAGACAGGGTAGGGTAAACTATCCCATGTAGATGAAGCAAAGGGAAGTGATTGCAAAGGAGGGGGAGAATAAGGAAGGCTAAAAAGGCAAAACCACATTCACATTGAATTTGGTTAAGGGAGAAAATGACATACATACTAAATGGGATATCTCAACCTGCAGCAGGATAGGAGGAAGGGGGATGAGAGGAGGGATGATGGATGGGAGGGCATCCTTGGGGGGAGGGGAGGTTGGAAGTACCCACTATAGAAGAGGGACAGGATTATGTAGGGAATGGACCAGGTGGGGGGTGGGATGAGTGGGAGGAACTATAAGCAGCCTTGTACAATATATCTACTATGATAATGTTTTGCATAGCTAGACATGTACAACATATACTGAATTACTTATCTCCCAAGAAGGAATGGGTGACAAGGGAGGAAGGAAATGGATCTGAAATTCGAGGTCTTAACATTAAAAGTTTCAAAGATATATAAATACTATTATTAATACTCTTGGGCTTGTAATAGGGAGATAAGATGTGCAGGCATTAGGACAGAAAGATTCACCTTCGCCTAATGGAAAAGTCGATGGAGGTATGGGAGAAGGTATGGGAGAGAGCAGATTGGAGGAAGTGATATCTTGTGGGACTTCTATTCTGGGAGGTTGGGTAGAGGAATAATGGGGGGAAAATGATTGTAACTCAAAATCTGGCGGAAATGAATGACGTAAAACAGAAGTTAATAAAGCATTTGTTTAAAAAAAAAAGAAATTTTCAAAGAAAACTGTCCTGAGGACCTGGACTCAGAAGAGAAAATAGTTATCTAAAGAATTCACCAGACTCCTGCTGAAAGAGATTCAAAATTGAAAACTCCAAGAAATATTGTAACCAAATTCCAGAATTACAGGATTAAAGACAAAATTCTACAAGCAGCCAAAAAGAATTCAAATATCGAGGAACTACATTTACAATCACACAGGACCTAGCAGCTTCTACATTAAAAGAGCAGAAGGCTTGGAATTTGATATGTCTTTTTTTATGATTTTTAAAAAAAGTTTATTACAATGTACAATAGACTCATTAAGATGACACTTAATCTTGGCTGCGGGCGGCAACAGATGTTGAAATAAGAAATGCAGATGTCACAAAGCAAGAGAGAAACCAACAGGGATCACCATTTTATCTACACAGGATCGGCTACTTTTTGCCAGATTTCTTAATCCCTCCACTGGCAAGTGGTCCCTTCCCAGCAGCTTTTGCTTTTAACTCTTCCCGTTTTTTCTGTTCTTCTTTTTGTTTTTGTTCGAAAGCTATATCTTCTTCATCCATTTCCTTGGTTTGCTTCTTGGGCTGCTTCAGAGGCTTCTCCTTAGCACCCTCACGACCAGACATCGTGCCTGCTGCTGCGAATTTGATATTTCTTAGGGCAAGAGAGTTAGGACTACAACCAAGGATTAACTACCTGGCAAAAATGAGCATAATCTTTCAGGCAAGGAGATGGTCGTTTAATGAAATAAAGGACTTCCAGTATTTCCTGATGAAAAAGCCAGAGCTTAATGGAAAATTTGATTTCCAATTACAAGACTCAAGAAAGAGATAAAAAGGTAAACAAGGAAAACACAGACTCACACATACATATGTGTACACACCCACCCTCATACTCACATGCTTATTGCCTGGGATGCAACAAGAGCAAAATGTTCACATCTCTATATGTGGAGCTGATAACTGTCAATATCAAATTTTTTTATGATTCAACAGGGTTATACTTAGAGGGTGTGGGTATGAATACACTAATCAGAAGATTTAAAAAAAACCTATTAAAAGGATCAAAGGGACTGTTATGGGAAAAGAAGGATGAGATAGGAAAAAGTAAAATATGTCATGCAAAGAGGCATTAAAACACACCATAGTTGAGGGGAAAAAAAACAGGGAGAGGAACATCATTTAAACACTATGCTCACTGGTTCTGGTTCAAAGAGAGATCAACTTAATCAATGAAGTTTAAAATTCTAATTTGAAGAGACACATAAATTCATTAAATAGAGGAAAAGGAGGGAGGGAGAGGAGCAATGTTTGTGATTTACTCTCATTGGATTGAAGTCAAACGGGGAGTAATTTACTCTAATAAGTATAAAAACTTATTGTGTACTATATATAGTGGAAGGGTAAGGGGGAGAAAAGGAGGAGACAAAAGGGGAGGGATTAGAGGGGATGGAAATAGTAATGAGGGGAGAGGGTAGAATAAGAAGGAGGGTCACCAGGTGGGGACACTGAGGGAGGGGGCAGTCAAAAGGGAATACTTCAAGGAGAGGAAGGGAGAAGGAAGAAACAACAACATAAACAAGGAAGGGAATAGGATGGAGGGGAAGAGACAGAGAGTCATCATGACTGTGAATGGGATGAACTCTCCCATAAAACAGAGGCTAATAGCAGAATGGATTAAAAACCATAATTGTGCAATATGCTGTCTACAAGAAACACATTTGAAATAAAGGGATACCAACAAGGTAAAGGTAAAAGGATGGAGTAGAATTTGTTATGCCTCAGCTAAAGTAAAAAAAAAAGCAGGGGTATCAATACTTGTCTCAGATAAAGCAAATGCAAAAATAGATCTAATTAAAAGAGATAAGGGAGGAAACTATATCCTGCTTAAAGGCACCATTGAGAATGAAAGAATATCATTACTTAATTTATATGCACCAAGTGGGATAGCATCCAAATTCCTAGAATTAGAGGAATAAATAGATAGCAAAACTATACTAGTGGGGGACTTTAATCTCCCCCTCTCTGAACTCAATAAATCTAACCTCAAAATGAACAAGAAAGAATTTAAGGAGGTGAATAGAATTGTACAGAGACTAGTCATAATGGAACTCTGGAGAAAACTGAATGAGGATAAAAAGGAATTTACTTTCTTTTCAGCACTGCATGGTACATAATCAAAAATAGACCATGTACTAGGGCATAAAAACCTCAAAATTCAGTGCAGAAAGGCAGAAATATTAAATGCATCATTCTCAGATCATGACACATTAAAAATTATGTGAAATAAAGGGCCATGGAAAGATAGACTAAAAACTAAATGGAAATTAAACAATTCTATCCTAAAGAATAGGTGGGTCAAACAAGAAATTATGGAAATAATCAATAATTTCATTCAAGAGAATGATAATAATGAGACATTATACAAAAATCTGTGGGGTGCACTAAAGGCAGTTCTTAGGGGAAGTTTTATATCCCAGAGTGCATACTTAATTACAGCAGACAGAAGGGAGGTAAATGAATTGGACATGCAATTGAAAAAGCTAGAAAAAGAACAAATTGAAAATCCCCAATTTAGTACTGTTAGAAATATTGAAAACCAAAGGAGAGATTAATAAAATTGAAATTAAGAAAACTATCGAATTAATAAATAAAACTGAGAGCTGGTTTTATGAAAACGCCAATAAAATTGATAGACCCTTAGTCAATATGATAAAAAGAAAGAAGAAAACAAAATTATGAGTATCAAAAATGAAAAGGGTGACTCTACCTCCAATGTAGAGGCAATAAAAAAATAGGAGGAATTATCTTTCCCAATTGTATGCACATAAATATTACAATCTTAGTGAAATGGATGTATATCTACAAAACTACAAGTTGCCCAGATTAACTGAAGAGGATATGGATTACCTAAATAACCCCATCTCAGAAAAAGAAATCAAACAAGCCATCAATGAGCTTCCTAGGAAAAAATCTCCAAGGTCAGATGTGTTTACTAGTTAATACTACCAAACATTTAAAGAACAATTGATTCCAGTACTCTACAAACTATTTGGGAAAATCAGTGAAGAAGGAGTCTTACCAAATTCTTTATAGGACACAAATATGGTACTGATTCCTAAATCAGGAAGTAATTAAACGGAGAAAGAAAATTATGGACCAATTTCCCTTATGAATTAGATGCAAAAATTTTAAATAATATATCAGCCAAAATACTCCAACAATTTATCACAAAATAATACACTTTGATCAGGTATGACTTATCCCAGGAATGCAAGGATGGTTTAGTATTAGGAAAACCATCGGTATAATCGAGCATATCAACAATAAATCTAGCAGAAACCACATGATTTTCTCAATAGATACAAAAAAGGCTTTTGACAAAGAACAATATCCATTCCTATTAAAAACACTAGGAAGTATAGGAATAAATGGAGCCTTCCTTAAAATAGTTGATAGCATCTATGTAAAACCATCAGCAAGCATTATATGCAATGGGGATAAACTAGAAGCATTTCCAATAATATCAGGAGTGAAACAAGGAGGTCCGCTATAACCCCTCTTATTCAATCTGCTACTAGAAATGTTAGCAGTAGCAATTAGAGGAGAAAAAGAACTCAAAGGAATCAAATTAGGCAAAGAAGAGACCAACCTATCACTCTTTGCAGATGATATGGTGATATACTTAGGGAATACTAGAGAATCAAGTGAAAAACTACTTGAGACAATAAATAAATTTGGCAAAGTTGCAGTATATAAAATAAACCCACATAAATCCTCGGCATTCCTGTATATCTCTAATGAAACTCAACAGCAAGAGATAGAAAGAGAAATCCCATTTAAAGTCACTATAGACATTATAAAATATTTAGGAATCTACCTGCCAAAACAAACCCAGAATCTATATGGTCACAACTACAAAACACTTCTCACCCCAAAAACAAAAACAAAAACAAAACAGATCTAACTAAAATCAATTGCTCATGGCTGGGTCGAGCTAATATAATGAAAATGAAAATTTTACCCAAACTAAACTATATATTTAGTGCCATAGCAATCAATTTAACAAAAAACTACTTTTTTAGAATTAGACAACATAATAACAAAATTTATTTGGAAAAACAAACAGTCTGGAATATCAAGGGAATTAACGAAAAGAAATGCTAGGGAAGGTGGACTAGCTATGCCAGATTTTAATCTGTATTATATAGCAGCAGTCATCAAAACTGATTGGTACAGGCAGAGGAGTAGAGTAGTGGATCAATGGAATAGATTGGGTGCAGGAGACCCAGCATTTAATGAATATAGTAACCTATTGTTCAATAAACCCAAAGACCTCAGTTTTGGGGATAAGAATGCACTATTTGACAAAAAACTACTGGGAAAACTGGAACACAGTATGGCAGAAACTGGGCATAGGTCATTACCTAATACCATATACTAAAATCAAATCTCAATGGGTCCCTCATTTAGGTATAAAGGATGACACTGTAAACAATCTAGGAAAGTAAGGAATAGTTTACCTGTAGGATTTGTGGAGAGGGATAGACTTTAGGACCAAACAAGTATTAGAGAGCATTATAAAATGCAAAATGGATAATTTTGATTACATTAAATTGAAAAGCTTCTGTACAAACAAAGCCAATGTAAGCAAGGTCAAGAAGGAGGTGGGAAATTGGGAAAGAATTTTCAAAACCTATGTCTCTGATAAAGAACTCATTTCTAAAATTTACAGAGAATCGAGTCAAATCTATATGAATACAAGTCATTCCCCGATTGATAAATGGTCAAAGAATATGAACAGATAGTTTTCAGAGAAAGAAGTTAATGATATCTACAAACATATGAAGAAATGCTCTAAATCATTATTTATTAGAGAAATACAAATCAAATCATTTCTGAGATACCACATCTCTCCAGTCAGATTGGCTAAGATCATAAACAAGAAAATGACAAAGTCTGGAGAGGATGTGGGCAAATTGGAACACTAATGCATTGCTGGTGGAGTTGTGAAGTTATTCAACCATTCTGGAGAGCAATCTAGAATTATGCCCAAAGGACTATAAATAATTTCATACACTTTCACACAGTAATACCACTTCTAGAGTTATATCCCAAAGAGATCATAGAAGTGGGAGGAAGACTCATATGTACAAAATATTTATAACAGCCCTTTTGTGGTTGCAAATTATTGGAAACTAAAGGGGTGCCCATCAATTGGAGAATGTCTAAACAAGTTGTGGTATATGAATGTAACGGAATATTATTGTGCTATAAGAAACAAGGAGACGGATTTCACATTTACCTGGAGAGGCTTATATAAACTGATGCTGAGAGAGAAGAGTAGAATCAGAAGAAATTTCTATACAATCACAAACATATTATATGTGTTATGACTATGTCAGACTCGACTCTTTTTCAGCAACGCAGTGATATAAGTAAATCCCGAAAGACTCAAGAAAGAGAGCAATGCAACATCCAGAGATACAACTAGAAAGAACTGAGCCTGAATCCTGATGGAAGCAAACTAATTGATCTTTTTTCTTTTCATTGTTCGGTTTTATTTCTTCTTTATCATTTTCCATCCCACCTAGTACAATACACCTTTGTAATTGGACAAATCTCTAATATGAATGTATTTATAGATCCTATACTGGACTATATGTGGTTGTGGGGGGTAGGCAGAGGGAAGCAAAGGAAATCTGAAAATCAAGGTACTATGGAACTGAATCTTGTTAACTGAAACTAAACTAATAAATTAATTTAAAAAAAAGAAAATCGTACTCAAAACCTATTGGAAAGGAATGTTGAAAATTAAAAATAAATAAACAAATAAAAGATTATAAGGAAACGAAATTTGACTACACCTCTCAGAAGCACAAAAAACAAAAGGGAAAAGCTATCATGTAAGTATTGAGCAGTTTGCCTGTTATTTCAGGAAATGTTTTAAGGAGGTTCTAATCCCAGAGTAAATAACAAACAGAAGTAAAATAAGATTTCCCTTTCAGGTAACACAAGATCCTTAATT
Source organism: Gymnobelideus leadbeateri (assembly GCA_011680675.1). Taxonomy (NCBI): domain Eukaryota; kingdom Metazoa; phylum Chordata; class Mammalia; order Diprotodontia; family Petauridae; genus Gymnobelideus; species Gymnobelideus leadbeateri. The sequence continues at coordinate 529,703 of WOXC01004875.1, forward strand.
TTATTTTATTTTTTTCTGTTTGGAGGGCAATTGGGGTTAAGTAACTTGGCCAAGGTCACAAGGCTAGCTTTTGTTTGTGTGTGTTAAGTGTCTGAGGCCGGATCTGAAGGCAGGTCCTTCTGATTCAAGGGCTGGTGCTCTACTCACTTCGCCTAGCGCCCCCCCTCACAAGATCCTTTATAAACTACTACTCTTCATTAATATAACTGACAATAATGAAATTATTGTTCTTAAAACATAAACCAAAGAGGTTTCTAACTTTAACCCAAAAGATTAATTAACAGATATTTCCATTTTTTCACAAACTTCTTTACCTTTGTCTAGTTGTTCCAATATCATTATGAAAGAATGAGATATTTCAGGAATTTAATCTTATAAATATGACCAATTCAAGCATTCCATTCATTTGACTCTTGCTTAGACCATGGGATGACTAAAATTCATATCAAGGCAATAAATATTTTTGATGTTTACTTAGATTCTTTAAAGTCAGAAATGAAATTTGTTCTATTAATGAAAACTTTTTCCAGTCTTCTTCATGAGCTACCTGCCCTCTGTTACATAGTTGCTTTTTATCCTCTGCATAGGGTCATCTGTATACATTTGTTTACTTGTGGTATTAGACAGCTAGACTGTAAGCACCTTGAGGTAAGGGACTGTCTTTTGCCTTTGATTTTATCCCTAGTGTTTATCCCAGTGTTTATCACCGGGCAGTACCTAATAAATGCTTGTTTATTGATAATACCCACTGAATAAGTGTTCTTCAAATTAAGCTTTTTTTTTTTTTAAGCAATTGGGGTTAAGTAACTTGCTCAAGGTTACACGGCTAGTTATTATTTATGCGTGGGTGCTCATTTTCTGAGGCCGGATCTGATCTTGGGTCATCCCAACTCCGAGGCCGGCGCTCTTACTCACTGCGCCACCTAGCCGCCCCTTTAGGGCAATTGGGGTTAAGTAACTTGCCCAAGGTCACACGGCTAGGCTTTTGTTTGTGCGGATTAAGTGTCGGAGGCCGGCTCCGAACACAGGTCCTTCTGATTCCAGGGCCGGCGCTCTATTCACTGCGCCACCTAGCCGCCCCCAAGCTTTTTTTCTTAAAGAAATTAATAGATACATATATACATATATATATATATATTTACTATTAGTTTTACAATATTCAGTTCGACATCTTTTTTTCAAATGCTTTATTAACTTCTGGTTACATCATTCATTACCACCAGATTTTGAGTTACAATTTTTTCCCAGTTTTTCCCTTTCCCAACACCCCATAACAGCAGTACCACAGGATATCCCCTCCTCTGATCTGCTCTCTCCCATATCTTCTTCCATACCTCCTTTGACTTTTCCAGTAGGGCATGGTAAATCTCTGTGCCCCAAAGCCTTATACTTTATTTCCCAATTATATGTAAAATACTATAAATAATAGTATTTATATATTTTAAACATGTGATTTAAAACTTTGAATTCCAGATTCATTCCTTCCCTCCCTTGTCACCCACCCTTACTGGGAAGATAAGCAACTAAGTATATATTGTACATGTAAAGCTATGCAAAACATTACCATAGTGTATATGTTGTAAAAGACTGACTATATTTCCCTCCATCCAATCTCACCTGCCACTTGTTCTATTCTTTCCTTTGATCCTGTCCCTTTTCCAAAGTGGATGCTTCAAACTTCCTTACCCCACACCCTGCCATCCCTTCCATCATCCCCCTTCTAATCCCCTTCCCCCCTACTCTCTGTAGGGTAAGATACCCTATTTAATATGTGTATCATTCTCTCCCTTATCCTAATTCAATGAGAATAAGGTTTTGCCTTTTTGCCTTCCTGTTCTTCCCCTTCCTTGTAAGCAATTGGGAGCCCTGGCCTCTCAGTTACTTCGCCCCCTGGGGTCAAAAAAGCCAAGCACTCCCAACTACTAGTCCCAAAGTTCATACTGCAGTGACCTCTCACTTTGTTCTTGGCATCTATGTGTTGATAATTCTGGAAACAGCACAGCTGTTGGTGTTTTGGAGTCGCTCCAGCCAGCAGCTGGTGAGGCCACCCTCGGGCTAAAACCTCTGGCTCACACAGGGCTGGGTTGGCTCCCGGACTGCTGTGCTGGCCACTCCCTGCCAGGCTGTTGGGTTGTCCTCAGTGGGAGGTTAGTTTCTCTGTGTCATTTTGTGTGTTATATAGTTCCTAAGTGTGTTCAGAGTCTCCTTTTATGTAAGTTGGGAGTGGTGGGAGCCATAGCTGTGTGGAAGTCCTGTTTCTACTCTGCCATTTTTAGTTATTTTTTTGCTAGCTTTTTTTCCTTTCAGCAAATATGAAGTAAGGGAAAAAATGAATTTAAATATCATATCTGCAATAATACCAAACAAACAAAAACAAATTTCCTTTGCATAACAAATAGTATGTATTACATTAATAGCTGGCTATCTTTTCTTTCTTGAAAGTTTTCTCCTTTGCACTCTTTATTTTGTTCTTTCTCTCCTGTCCCCTACCAGAGGACTACAATTAACTGTGGAAAAATATATAGATATAGATATATAGACAAACATATGTGTATCACATTAAGCCTTAATGTCCCATAACCTTCTGCAATTATGCAATCTTTCCTAGATAACCCACAGTTTTTTTTAATTAATTTATTAGTTTAGTTTCAGTTAACAAGATTCAATTCCATAGTTCCTTGATTTTCAAATTTCCTTTACTTCCCTACCCCCTCCCCTCACGACAGCATATAATACAGTATAGGGTCTGCAAATGCATTCATATTACACATTATTCCAATTACAAAGGCATATTGTACTAGGTGGAATGAAAGATGGTAAGGAAGAAATAAAACCAAACAATGAGAAGAAGAAGATCATTTAGTTTGCTTCCATCGGGATTCAGGCTCAGTTCTTAATAGTTATATCTCTGGATGGCGCATTTCTCACTTTCTTGAGTCTTTTGGGATTAACTTATATCACTGTATTGCTGAAAAGAGTCCAGTCTGTCATAGTTGGTCGTCACAGATATGGTATGTCTGTGATTGTATACAAATTTCTTCTGATTCTACTCTTCTCACTCAGCATCAATTTGTATAAGTCTCTCCAGGTAATTATGAAATCCGACACCTCCTCGTTTCTTATAGCACAATAAAATTCCATTACATTCATATACCACAACTTGTTTAGTCATTCCCCAATTGACTGGCACCCCTTTAGTTTCCAATTCTTTGCAACCACAAAAAGGGCTGCTAAAAATATTTTTGTACATATGGTTCTTCCTCCCACTACTATGATCTCTTTGGGATATAACCCTAGGAGTGGTATGGCTGGGTCAAAGGGTATGAAATTATTTATAATCCTTTGGGCATAATTCCAGATTGCTCTCCAGAATGGTTGGATAAGTTCACAACTCCACCAGCAATGTATTAGCATTCCAATTTGCCCACATCCTCTCCAGCATTTGTCACTTTCTTGTTTTGTCATCTTAGCCAATCTGACTGGAGAGATGTGGTATCTCAGAGTTGTTTTGATTTGCATTTCTCTAATTAATAGTGATTTAGAGCATTTCTTCATATGCTTATAGATATCTTTAATTTCTTTCTCTGAAAACTTCCTATTCATATCCTTTGACCATTTCTCAATTGGGGAATGACTTGTATTCATATAGATTTGGCTCAGTTCTCTATAAATTTTAGAAATGAGTCCTTTATCAGAGACACAGGTTGTAAAAATTCTTTCCCAATTTCCCACCTCCCTCTTGATCTTGGTTACATTGGCTTTGTTTGTGCAGAAGCTTTTCAATTTAATGTAATCAAAATTATACATTTTGCATTTTATAATGCTCTCTAATTCTTGTTTGGTCCTAAAATCTTCCCCTCTCCACAGATCCGTCAGGTAAACTATTCCTTGCTTTCCCAAATTGCTTACAGTATCATCCTTTACACCTAGCTCATGCACCCATTTAGATTTGATTTTGGTATATGGTGTTAGATAGTGATCTATGCCCACTTTCTGCCATACTGTATTCCAGTTTTCCCAGCAGTTTTTGTCAAATAGTGCATTCTTATCCCAAAAACTGGGGTCTTTGGGTTTATCGAACAATAGATTACTATATTCGTTAACTGCTGGGTCTCCTGCACCTAATCTATTCCATTGATCCACTACTCTACACCTCTGCCAGTACCAAGCAGTTTTGATGACTGCTGCTGTATAATACAGATGAAGATCTGGCATAGCTACTCGACCTTCCCTAGCATTTCTTTTCATTAATTCCCTTGATATTCTAGACCGTTTATTTTTCCAAATAAATTTTGTTATAATTTTGTCTAACTCTACAAAGTAGTTTTTTGGTAAATTGATTGGTATGGCACTAAATATATAGTTTAGTTTGGGTAAAATTGTCATTTTTATTATATTAACTCGACCCAGCCAAGAGCAATTGATATTTTTCCAATTATTGAGATTTGATTTTATTTCTGTGAGAAGTATTTTGTAGTTGTGATCATATAGATTCTGGGTTTGTTTTGGCAAGTAGATTCCCAAATATTTTTAATGTCTACAGTGACTTTAAATGGGATTTCTCTTTCTATCTCTTGCTGTTGAATTTTATTAGAGATGTACAGGAATGCTGAGGATTTATGTGGGTTTATTTTATATCCTGCAACTTTGCCAAATTTATTTATTGTCTCAAGTAGTTTTTTACTTGATTCTCTGGGATTCTCTAAGTATATCATCATATCATCTGCAAAGAGTGACAGCTTGGTCACTTCTTTGCCTAATTTGATTCCTTTGATTTCTTTTTCTTCTCTAATTGCTACTGCTAACGTTTCTAGCACCAGATTGAATAAGAAGGGTGATAGTGGACACCCTTGTTTCAGTCCTGATCTTATTGGAATGGGTTCTAGTTTATCCCCATTGCATATAATACTTGCTGATGGTTTTAGATAGATGCTAGCAATTATTTTAAGGAAGGCTCCATTTATTCCTCTACTTTCTAGTGTTTTTAATCGGAATGGATGTTGTACTTTGTCAAAAGCCTTTTCTACATCTATTGAGATGATCCTGTGGTTTCTGCTAGTTTTATTGTTGATATGCTCAATTATACTGATGGTTTTCCTAATATTAAACCATCCTTGCATTCCTGGAATGAATGCTACCTGATCAGGGTGTATTATTTTTGTGATAAGTTGTTGGAGTCTTTTGGCTAATATTTTATTTAGAATTTTTGCATCTAAATCCATGAGGGAGATTGGTCTATAATTTTCTTTCTCTGTTTTATCTCTTCCCGATTTAGGAATCAGTACCATATTTGTGTCATAGAAAGAGTTTGGTAGGACTCCTTCTTCACTAATTTTCCCAAATAGTTTGTAGAGCATTGGAATCAATTGTTCTTTAAATGTTTGATAGAATTCACTAGTGAACCCATCTGGCCCTGGAGATTTTTTCCTAGGGAGTTCATTGATGGCTTGTTTGATTTCTTTTCTGAGATGGGGTTATTTAGGTAATTCACTTCCTCTTCAGTTAATCTGGGCAATTTGTGATTTTGTAAATATTCATCCATTTCACTAAGATTGTCATGTTTATGTGCATACAATTGGGAAAAATAATTCCTCATTATTATTTTGATTTCCTCTTCATTAGAGGTAGATTCCCACTTTTTATTTTTGATACTCATAATTTGGTTTTCTTCTTTCTTTTTTTTATCATATTGACTAAAGGTCTATCAATTTTGTTGATTTTTTTTCATAGAACCAGCTCTTAGTTTTATTTATTAATTCAATAGTTTTCTTAATTTCAATTTTATTAATCTCTCTCTTGGTTTTCACTATTTCTAATTTAGTACTAAATTGGGGATTTTCAATTTGTTCTTTTTCTAACTTTTTCAATTGCATGTCCAATTCATTGACCTCCCTTCTCTCTGCTTTAATTAAGTATGCACTCAGGGATATAAAACTTCCCCTGAGAACTGCCTTCAGTGCATCCCACAAATTTTGGTATGTTGTCTCATTATTATCATTCTCTTGAATGAAATTATTGATTGTTTCTATAATTTCTTCTTTGACCCACCAATTTTTTAGGATTAAATTGTTTAATTTCCAATTAGTTTTTAGTCTATCTTTCCCTGGCCCTTTATTGCATATAATTTTTATTTCATCATGATCTGAGAATGATGCACTTAAGATTTCTGCCTTTCTGCCCTGGATTGTGCGGTTTTTATGCCCTAGTACATAGTCTATTTTTGAGTATGTACCATGTACGGCTGAAAAGAAAGTAAATTCCTTTTTATCCCCATTCAGTTTTCGCCAGAGATCCATCATATCTAGTCTCTCTAAGATTCTATTCACCTCCTTAATCTCTTTTTTGTTTATTTTGATGTTAGATTTATCGAGTTCAGAGAGGGGAAATTAAGGTCCCCCACTAGTATAGTTTTACTATCTATTTCTTCCTCTAATTCCTTTAACTTCTCCTCTAGGAATTTGGATGCTATACCACTTGGTGCATATATATTAAGTAGTGATATTGCTTCATTCTCAATGTTGCCTTTTAGTAGGATATAGTTTCCTTCCTTATCTCTTTTAATTAGATCTATTTTTGCTTTTGCTTTATCTGAGATAAGTATTGCTGCCCCTGCTTTTTTTACTTTAGCTGAGGCATAATAAATTTTACTCCAACCTTTTACCTTTACCCTGTGGGTATCCCTTTGTTTCAAATGTGTTTCTTGAAGACAGCGTATTGTAGGATTATGGTTTTTAATCCATTCTGCTATCCGCTCTACGCTCAACCTGTGCAGACACACTGGGCAACCTCCTGGGCTGGATTCTGCCACGCTCTGTCTTCCAGTGTGTTCTGTCAGTCCGGAATCTGCTCAGATTCACCCTTTGAGACTTAGTGACCAAGGAGCTCAGCGAGATTACTGCTTCCTTTCAGCCATCTTGGCTCCGCCCCCCGAGGGACCACCTTAATAAATAAAGTTTAAGATTCCAATATGAATAGACATACGAATTCATTAAATAGAGGAAAAGGACTGAGGGAGAGGAGCACTGTTTGAAATAAACTCTCATTGATTTGTTGTTAAACAGGTAGTAACTTACTTTGATGACCATAAAAATTTATTGTGTCCCATATGCCGTAGTAGGGCAAGGGAGGATAAAAAGGAGGAGAATAAAGGAGGGGGATTAAAGGGGAGTGAAATAGTAGTAAGGGGAGAGGGTAGGTTAAGTAAGGTGGTCAGAGGTTGGGAACATTGAGGGAGGGTGTGGTCAAAAGGTAAAACTTCCAGGAGGGGAATGGAGAAGGAAGAAAGAAAAAACATAAGCAATGGAGGGAATAGGGTGGAGGGGAAGGGAGAGATAGGAATCATTACTGTGAATGTGAATTGGATGAATTGTCCCATGAACAGAGGGAGATAACAGAATGGATTAAAAACCATAATCCTACAATATGGTGTCTACAAGAAACACATCTGAAACAAAGGGATCCTCACAGGGTAAAGGTAAAAGGCTGGAGTAAAATTTATGCCTCAGCTAAAGTAAACAAATCAGATGTAGCAATCCTTATCTTAGATAAAGGAAAAGCAAAAATAGATCTAATTAAAAGAGATAAAGAAAGAAATTATATCCTCCTAAAAGTCACCATTGAGAATGAAGCAATATCATTACTCAACATATATGCACCAAGTTGTATAGCATCCAGATTCTGAGTCTGGGGGGAAATCGCACTTGCTTTAACATGCTTCGATCTGGATTGTGATCTGGGGTAGAGGTCTTCAGCTGGGTATCACAGAGGCCACCCAACTAATAGCTCCGGAAATTCTGAAGACCTCAACATTTTGGACGGAAGGTCCCCTATCTGGTGGCAAAGTCCTACTGTGGAAAGAAGGACAAAAGTCAAGTAAGTGAGTGGCAACAAGCCTAGGCAAAAAACAAAATAAACAGAAAAATTCAACATTAGACTCCCATTTTGGGGGTAAAGATGATAAAAAACTTGGAACAGGAGGAGGACTGAGAGGTCAGAAATCCTGCACCAAGAGCCCCAAATGAAAATATTAGCAGTTTACAGGCCATAGAGGAACTTAAGAAGTATTTGGGACATCAAATAAGAGAAGTGGAGAATTTGGGAAGAGAAATGAGAAGGATGCAGGAAAAGTATGAAATGAGAGTCAACAACGTTACTGAGGAAAATAATGACTCAAATGGCAAAGGAGGCTCAAAAGGGCAATGATGAGAAGAATGCCTTAAAAAGCCAACTTTGCCAGATGGAAAAAAAATCTCAAAAGCTCACTGAGGAGATTCATTCCTTCAGAATTAGAGTGGAGCAAATGGAAGCTAATGACTTTATGAGAAATCAAGATGCTGTTAAACAGATCCAAACAAATGAAAGAATAGAAGTCAATGTGAACTATCTCATGGGAAAAACCACTGACCCAGAAAATAGATCCAGGAGAGATAATTTAAAAATTATTGTACTACCTGAAAGCCATGGAAAAAGACAGAAACTAGAAATCATCTTTCAAGAAAATATCGAGGAAAAATGCCCTGATGTTTTAGACCCAGAGGGGGAAATAGAGGTTGAAAGAGTCCACAGATCAACTCCTGCAAAAGATGCCAAAAAGAAAACATCTAGGAATATTATAACCTGGTTCTAGAATTCCCAGAACAAGGACAAAATACTACAAGTAGCCAGGAAGAAACAATTTTAATATTGTGGAAACTCAATCAGAATAGCCCAGGACCTGGCAGCTTCTACACTGAGGGAATTGAAGGGAATGGAATATTATATTCTAGAGGTCAAAAGAGCTGGGATGAAAACCAAAAACCATATATCCAACAAAACTGAGTATCTTGTTTCAGGGAAAATATGGTCATTCAGTGGTATAGAGGAATTTCAAGCATTTTTGAGGAAAAACAAAGTTGAATAGAAAATTTGAAATTCAGGACATTCAGACAGAAGAAGCAAAAGATGCTTGAGAAGGTAATCAGGGAAAAGAAATCAAAAGGAACTTACCAACGTTGAACTATTTACAATCCTACATGGAAAAACAATAACTGTGACTGATGAACCTTTTCTCATTATGAAACTAATTGAACAACGGTATATGGGCATATGAATACTTATGTGAATGTGTGTATATATGTTTAGAGGTATACATGGATAGAGGGCACAGGTCACATTTGGTGGGAAGGGATGTAACTTAAGGGGTAAATTTAAAAGGTGAGAGAGGAATGTGGCAAGTGGAGCCAGGGAGAGTTATGGTGGGATAACGTATTTATTGTAGAAGAGGGAAGGTGAAGTGTTTGCAGGGGAGGGGAAGAGCAGGAAGGCAAAAATTCTAAACAATATTCTCATTGAATTTGGCTCAGGGAGAGAATGACATAAATACTACACGGGATATCTCACCCTGCAGAACAGTAGGGGGGAGGGGGATGAAAGGGGGGATGATGGAAGGGAGGACTTTCTGGGAGGAGGGGAGGTTGGAAGTACCCACTTTTGAAGAGGCATAGGATCAAAGTAGGGATTGGACCAGGTTGGGGTGGGATGGGAGGGAGGGAAATATAAGCAGTATGTTACAATATACTTACTATGGTAATGTTTTGCATAGCTATACATGAACAAGACATACTGAATTGCTTATCTTCGAAGAGGGAGTGGGTGACAAGGGAGGAAGGGAATGGATCTGAAATTCGAACTTTTAAAATTAATTGTTTCAAATATATAAAAATACTATTATTAATACTATTTTGCATGCAATTGGGAAATAAGATGTGCAGGCATTGGGGCACAGACATTCACCTTGCCATCACAGTAAAGTCAAAGTGGGTATGAGAGAGAGCAGATTGGATGAGTGGATATCTTTTTAGATAAGTCAAAATCTGGCCTAAATGAATGGTGTAAACCAGAAATTAATAAAGTATTGGTTTAATTTTAAAAAAGAAAACAAAATAAAATATATATCCTTTGGGGGAAAAAAAGAAAAAAAATATAGAAAAAGATCAAGTTGAAAATCCCAAATTTAGTACAAAATTAGAAATATTGAAAACCAAAGGAGAGATTAATAAAATTGAAATTAAGAACACTATTGAATTAAATATAACTAAGTACTGGTTTTAAGGAAAAAAGTGCTGGTTTTAAGGAAAAAAGCAATGAAATTGATATAACCTTAGGAAATATGATAAGAAAAGAAACAAACCACAATGTTCATATCAAAAATGAAAAAGGTGAATTTACTCCCAATGAACAGGAAATCAAAATAATAATTAGGAATTATTTTTCCCATTTGTATGTACATAAATGTGATAATCTTAGTGAAATGAATGAATATTTACAAAAATTCAAGTTGCTCAGATTAACTGAAGAGGAAGTGTATTACCTAAATAATCCCTTTAACCAATGGGAACATCTTAAGGTAAGTCTTAAGCAGTTTGCAGAATTTCTGTGCATGATTTAATTCCAGATTAAAAATAATATTGAAATGCCAATTAAGATAACACAAATGAGCTCATAAGGTACTTTTCTTCATTAACATAACTGTCCATTCTGGAATCTCATTTCAACTTAAATAAGCAAGAGGTTCCTAACTTTAACTTCACAGGTTGATGTCCTTCCTTCAACATTTGCTTATCCTTCTCTAACGATACTGAAAGGACAAATCACTTCTTAAATTGAATCCAATACATATGAAAAACACAAAAACTAATTTACCTCTTGATCAGGGCATGGAATAACTATAAATTCAGATCAAAACAGTAAGATTTCTTGTGCTTTACAACCCATTACAGTAATTTAGCAAAAAATTATCTTACAAATGAAAATTAAGTAGGATTAGTAAAAATCACACGAAAGGGATTTTTAAAAAACATTTCTTCTCTAAGTATTTCCCCTTCATTAGAGAGTGTTAAAAATTTTATTCTGATATTTTTTAAATTAAATTTTATGTTTATTTTTAGTTTACATCACTCATTTCCACAAGATTTTAGTTACAAATTATCTCCCCATCTTTCTCCTACCCACCACCTGAAAACAGTGATCCCACTGTATGCCCCATACTCCAATCTGTTCTTTCCTATATCCTCTGCCATCTCCCCTCCAACTTTCAAGTAGGGCAAGATGGATATCCATACCCCAGTGCCTATATATCTTATTAGTCAGTTGCATGTAAAACAACAACAACAACAACAACAACAATAATAATAATAATAATAAAATTTTAAACCTTGATTTTAAAACTTTGAATTCCAAATTCTTTCCCTTCATCCCTCCTCACCCACCCCTCCTAGGAAGATAAGCAATTCAATATAGGTCGTACATGTGTAGCTATGCAAAACTTTTCCAAAGTGTTTTTGAAAGACTGACTATATTTCCTCATTTGTTATATTCTCTATTTTACAGTCACTTTTAAAATGTAATTTGTGTGTTTCTAACTTGCCTCCCCCCAAGCTGCCCTCCTCTCCTTTACCTACCCCCCACCCCCGCCATTCCCTTCCCCCTACTTTCCTGTAAGGTGAGATACCCTACGTAGTGTATATGTCATTGTCTCCCTAAGCCAATTCAGTGACAGTAAGGTTAACTCACTCTCTTTTACCTTCCTTTTCTTCCCCTCTATTGTAACAGTTTTCCCTTGCCTCTTCTATATGAGATAATTTACCCCATTCTCTCTCTCCCCATCTCCTCTCATTATATTCCTATCTCACGTCTCAATTTCACCTTTGAAGTATTGCCCCCTTCTATTCAATTGGTCATGTGCCCTCTGTCTATGTATACCTGTACACATATATACACACACTCACATAAGTATTCATAAGCTCATATATCTGCCTATATAGACATTTATATGTACACACTCACATTTATATTCCATTCAACTATTTTCATACTAACAAAAGTTTCATAAGTTACAATTATCATTTTTCAAAGTAGGGATGTAAATAGTTCAACATTTATAAGTTCCTTATGATTTCTTTTCCCAGTTTACCTTCTCATGCTGCCCTTGCTTCTTGTATCTGAATGTCAAATTTTCTATTCAACTCTGTTTTTTTTTTTCATCAAGAATGCTTGAAATTCCTTTCTTTCATTGAATGACCATATTTCCCCTTGAAACAAGATATGCAGTTTTGCTGGGTAGGTGATTCTTGGTTTTGATCCAAGTTCCTTTGACCTCTGGAACATAATATTCCAAGCCCCTCAGTCCCCCAATGTAGAAGCTGCCACATCCTGTGTTATCCTGATTGTGTTTCCACAATGTTCAAATTGTTTCTTCCTACCTGCTTGTGAACTTTAAAGAAAGAAACTTCTGTCTTTTTCTGGCTCTGCCATTTAATCAAACTTACAGTGAAAAATATTCCCACCAGAGTCTAGAAATAATTATAGAGGATATTGGAATTGCAGAGAGCAATGCATATGGCCTTTGTCCCCAGAACAAGCTTAGAGAAAAAACCCAGACTACAATGAAGTAGCACAGTCCTTTTAGGACCAACGGTACAGAAAGAACTTATCCTCCTCTGGGCAGGAACTTTTTAGTAGGGCAAGTGCTTCAGGAGGTCAGTCCTGTGAAAAAGTACAAATTCTAGCACTATTCAGCTGAGTAAGAGGCACCATTTAATGTGAACCATTACTAAGATCATTCATATTCATTCAAATTAGTCTGAAAATGAGTGTTTATTTCTGTCAATGCTTATGAAATATACTGATAATTATTCAATATCATTTTAATAATTAACTATATATTTTTTTAATTTCAATAAGAGCCAAAGTGTGAACTAATCAAACAGACTACTTTGCTTAAAAAAGTGCCCTTTCCGTGTCTGTAACTTGAAAGACCAGATATGGTCTACAATGGGTATTCTCCTCTTTGTAACAGAATTTTTGGAAATTCAGAATGAAATTTCTCTTGTCTTGAGGGGATACTTCAAATGGGTTTAAAGTAGAGATATCCTGAGATTACAAATTTCTCCGAAGAAACTAATTTGGCTACTGTTTTGTCAATCTATATTTCTTCTCTACTTGCTACTGCTAATGTTGCTAGTACCGGATTGAATAAGGGTGGTGATAGTGGACAACCTTGTTTCACTCCTGATCTTATTGGAAAAGCTTCTAGTTTATCCCCATTGCATATAATACTTGCTGGTGGTTTCAAATAAATGCTATCAACTATTTTAAGGAAGGCTCCATTTATTCCTATACTTTCTAGTGTTTTTAATAGGAATGGATGTTGTACTTTGTGAAAAGACTTCTCTACAAAAATCATGTGGTTTCTGCTAGTTTTATTGTTGATATGCTCAGTTATACTGTTGGTTTTCCTAATATTAAACCATCCCTGCATTCCTGGAATAAATCCCACCTGATCGAAGAGTATTATTCCTGTGATAAGTTGTTGGAGTCTTTTGACTAATATTTTATTTAAAATTTTTGCTTCTAAATTCATGAGGGAAATTGGTCTATAATTTTCTTTCTCTGTTTTATCTCTACCTGATTTAGGAATCAGTACCATATTTGTGTCATAGAAAGAATTTATTAGGACTTCTTATTCACTCATTTTCCCAAATAGTTTGTAGAATATTGGAATCAATTGTTCTTTAAATGTTTGATAGAATTCACTAGTGAACCCATCTGGCCCTGGAGATTTTTTCCTAGGGAATTCATTGATGGCTTGTTTGATTTCTTTTTTTTTTTTTGAGATGGGGTTATTTCGGTAATTCCCTTCCTCTTCAGTTAATCTGGGCAACTTGCAATTTTATAAATATTCATACATTTCACTAAGATTGTTATATTTATGTGCATACAATTGAGAAAATTAATTCCTAGTTATTGTTTTTATTTCCTATTCGTTGGAGGTAGATTCACCCTTTTCATTTTTGATACTCATAATTTGGCTTTCTTCTTTCTTTTTTATCATATTGACTAAGGGTCTATCAATTTTATTGTTTTTTTCATAAAACCAGCTCTTAGTTTTACTTATTATTTCAATAGTATATTAATTTCAATTTTATTAATCTCTCCTTCGGTTTTCAATATTTCTAATTTAGGACTAAATTGGGGATTTTCATTTTTTTCTTTTTCTAGCTTTTTTAATTGCATGCCCAATTCATTGACCTCCCTTCTCTCTGCTTTAATCAAGTATGTACTCAGGGATATAAAACTTCCCATAAGAATGGCCTTTCATGCCTCCCACAAATTTTGGTATGTTTTCTCATTATTATCATTCTCTTCAATGAAATTATTGATTGTTTCTATAATTTCTTGTTTGACCCACCCATTCTTTAGGATTAAATTGTTTATTTATAATTATATATAATTATAATTATATAATATATAATTATAAATATAATATATTATATAATATAATTATAAGCAGCCTTGTACAATATATCTACTATGATAATGTTTTGCATAGCCAGACATGTACAACATGTACTGAATTACTTATCTCCCAAGAGGCAATGGGCGACAAGGGAGGAAGGAAATGGATCTGAAATTCAAGGTCTTAATATTAAATATTTCAAATATATATAAATACTAATATTAACACTCTTTTGCTTATAATAGGGAGATAAGATGTGCAGGCACTGAGAGACAAAGATTCACCTTCCTATAATGGAAAAGTTGAAGGGGGTATGGGAGAAGGTATGGGAGAGAGCAGATTGGAGGAAGCAATATCTTGTGGGACTGCTATTCTGGGAGATTGGGTAGGGGAATAATGGGGGGGAAGTGATTGTAACTCAAAATCTGGTGGAAATGAATTATGTAAAACAGAACTTAATAAAGCATTTGTTTAAAAAAATAAAAAATAAAAAAAAGAAAGAACAAGAGATAGAATGAAAAATAGACAGACAGAAATATAGAGACAGACATAGACATAGATAGATAGATAGATAGATAGATAGATAGATAGATAGATAGATAGATAGATAGATAGATGGATGAATGGATGAGTGGATAGACATTCTAAGAATTGCAGCTACAAATATAAGGAAGCAAGGTTTTCCTTGTCCTTAAAAAGTTTATGTTTGAATGGTAGGAAATGACAACTAAAAGAGGGTTGCTAACTGTGGCATGGGATGATTAGGGGATTACAATGGGGATTAGGTCCAGGACGTGAGAAGATATTTTTTCCAGTTCATGAGTTATGTCCAGATTCCAGGCTACACTCCAGGTTTCCTATCTCTACTGATGTGTCCACAGTATAATTCCTTTTCTATGGAGAAATGCATCTCAAGGGCAGATGTGGTAGGAGGCAAGTTTCAAAGCCTCTTTAAGGGAACCATTGACCTTTAAGTAAAGAGCCCCTTTACCAATACTCCCCAGCCCAGAAAATATTGTTCATGGGGGTATGACTGAGCCTGCCTTCATCCATTATCAGAATTTCTGAGGGGATTATTATCATTTTTAAGTGTTGCCATCAGATATCCTATCACATTTCTCTCTCTCTTCCTCTTTGTGATGAGTGAATAAGGCATGGAGAGGTACTTATAGGCCATACTTCGTACTTTCAGAACCAAGTATTGGGTTCAAACACATTGCTAGAAACTTAGAACGTTACATCAGGTTGACTAGCATTTTTCTCAGAATGGAGGTGCTGGTGATGTTAGGTTGTTCTGACTGAGACACAACCACCCTCCAGAGTCCCAGGCAAACCTACATGAGAATGTTTGGCAGGAAAACAAAGTAAATATTGTTTAGGAGAGGAGTCTCTAAGCTCTTCACATAATTTCACTACCTCTTCATGCTATGATTCTTATATAGGTAATGAAAGTTGCAACACAAAATGAGCAAATGCCCCATGAAATTATATTTCTTTCTGCCTTTGGATTTAAGATGAAAAAAGTAGTTGTGCCAACTCTTTTGTTTTTCTCTCCAGGGATAACCTATGAGTTATCTTGAAATTCATTTACAATTTTCTTCTATCTTCTGGTTTAATTTGTAGATAGAAAGTCTCTTTTGATATGAATTAGTTGATCCAGTAATTTGATTCCATATTTGCTTTTGACTAGGATCTCATGCTTATCATTCCAAAAGCAAAGAAAAAAATTGAGAGATGGGTCTGAGAGCTGAGTGATTCTTACCATGCTCAAACTGCTTTTCAGTCCCACTGCTGGATAATTAATATTTTAATTTGATTCATGATTCAACATGGCCAAATCTTTCTTCACTAGATGGGCAACCCATCGGTTTGCTTTTATTCTGTCTGTACATAACTAGCGTGGTCGTCAGAATGAAGACTTAATTTATTATTAGTTTTTTGACAAAAATGTTTTATATAAGCAAAACTTTTCCATCACAGAGGAACTCATCAGAGCTTAGATTCAGTTGACATTGCTTTTGAGTACCCAGAGTAAACACAGTATAGATATGTGCTGAAGCCTGATCTTAGGGGTTCTCTCAGAAGAAGCTAATAAATTTACAATATGAGTATACCTCTGAAATTGACATTTGTTACAACTCAAGACTTTACTGATTGTTTCTAGGCTTTCTGGACTTGACTGTGGTAAAGACAATTTCAGAATGCAGATAAAATTTGAAAGTTACCTTATATGCTAGTTATGTAACATTTACCAGCACATATCTAAATCTTTGGAACCCTTAAGCTCTAAATTTTCATTTTACAGTAGAGGATAGAAAAAGCCAAAGAGGAGAAGGCATGTGCCAGATTTCACGCATATAGTCCAAGGTGGACACTAAAAGCCATAGCTCTAGTCAATGCTCTTTCCAACTGTCTGCTTTGGATGAGCATTCTCATACTTTTAAAACAGTACTCTAATGGAATAGAAGCAGATCGAGGCCAGCACGGAAAGGAAGCAAAGAGAAAGTGATTACTAAATTGATATTGATTTTAGAAAGGAGTTTTAGTACAGAGGAAGTACTTGTGCAGATGAGGAATCTATAGGTAAAGATAGAACATAAGACACACAATAAGTGCATCCAAGTTTATTGAAGGACTAATAGCTATCCCCCCTTTTTTCTTAAAGTAGAAGGATCAGATATGCTCCAAAAGAGGACAAAAGAGGTCTAGCAAGACTGTCAAAGGCTCACCCCAATACCTGAGGAAAGTATTGAATATAGCCACCCCCACAGGGTAATATCTTCTATGTAAAGGACATATTAAGAAACAAATTTAATTTTAAGAAGTTAAATGCACTATATTTTACAAGGACATGGTAAAACCGATGCTCTTACCCATTGTTTTAAAATAATGTCCTTGGAAAAGAGACAGATTCATCTGTCTCTGAAAGAGACATCATCCCTGATATCTCAGATCAAATCAAATTCTTCAAGAATTTTAAGGAATAATTGGTCCACTTTTTTCTTTACTATTTTGGAAAAGGTAATATTTTCTCATTCTGAGAACAAATCATTCTTTTTTTTTTGGTTTTTGGAGGGCAATTGCGGTTAAGTAACTTGCCCATGGTCACACAGCTAGGTTTTTGTTTGTGTGTGTTAAGTGTCTGAGGTCAGATCCGAACTCAGGTCCTTCTGACTCCAGGGCTGACGCTCTACTCACTGCGCCACCTAGCCGCCCCAGAACAAATCATTCTTCTCCTGTGCTAAATATTCCCCAAAGATCTTTTGTCAATTTTTACATGTTTGTTTGTTTTTTTCTTCTTCTACCCTTTTCCCCCCAGGGAAACATGTTAATTATCTTTCCTCAGTTTATGCAGCATCCCACTTATTTATTGATTTGTAGAGGAAGTTGCTTATCAAGACTCAGGTTCCATTTATGGTGGGAATTACTATTTATTGGGGAAATTTGTTATCAGCATTTGGCTCTGTAAACTAGATTAGAATCATTGTAATAGCTTCTCTTCAATATGATTTTCAAAATATTTTATCTTTAGTGTAGTGGATAGGTGAGTTTCTCACTGGGAACTCAAGTAACCCTGACTGAGAAATTCCTCAGCATATATTGAAGGACAAAGTATACTAGAGTTTTCTTCCAGGAAGGAACTGCTGTGAAAGGAGTTACTTTTGCCAAGGCATTCACCTAAGTTCTTGCCATCTTAATTCTCCAGTAGCTAGAGGGAGGAACATGATTCTATATGACTTGGATTGACCTCTGGTTAAACAATAAGGGGAAATTCTTATAGTTTCAGTGAGGATTGTAGTAATTAATTTATGAAATATCAATGTACAGGATGGCACCATATAATTCCCATAAATACAGATATATTCTGGGATCCTAAGAAACTTCCCTCAGTCACCATTAGGTGCACCAGAATTGAACTGAACTTAGCTAAGGTATGAGGAATGAAGGACGGCCTCATTTGTTGTATCTTCCTTTATTCTTTCCAGAGCTGGCTTTTCCTCACTTCACTTTTAATTGCTAGGTAGCAGCTAAGAAGTCACCATGACAATTCTCTATCTGATGTTTATGGCATCCTTGATGATCTCCTATGCTAGCACAAGTGTGATGTAGGCTGACTAAAAGAGGATGGGACAGTGGATATGGAGAACAGGGTTAGTCTGGTCACTCATCAATTGTTTGGACTAGCTGATTCTTCTACTAGGCCTTGGAAATCCCTAACACCAGTCAAGATTAAGGGAAAAGAGCCCCCATATGGAACAGGGAGCACAGCAGGAGAATAGTTATTATATAACGGACAAATGTGTCATTTGGGAAAAGGAGGAACAAGGACTAAGAAGAGAGGGAATGCATGGCATTAAAAAAGCTGTCATTCATTTAAATATGATACATACATTTAAATATGATACATATTTAAATGAAATATTTAAATTTAAATAAAACCATATTTTCCCCTGAAATGCGGTACTCGGTTTTGCTGGGTAGGTGACCCTTGGCTTCAATCCCAGCTCTTTTGACCTCTGGAACATCATATTCCATGCCCTTCAATCCCTCAGTGTAGAAGCTGCCAGATCCTGAGTTATCTTGATTGCGTTTCCACAATATTGAAATCGTTTCTTCCTGGCTGCTTGTAATATTCTCCCCTTGATCTTGGAATTCTAGAACCTGGCTACAATATTCCTAGGAGTTTTCTTTTTGGGATCTTTTGTCAGGGGGTCATCGGTAGATTCTTTCAACCTCTATTTTGCTTTCTGCTTCTAAAACATCAGGGCAATTTTCCTTGAGAATTTGCTGAAGGGTGATTTCTACATTATTTTTTTATCATCATTTTCAGGTAGTCCACTAATTTTTAGATTTTCTCTCCTAGATCTATTTTCTAGGTCAGTGGTTTTCCCCATGAGGTATTTCATATTGCTTTCTATTCTTTCATTTGTTTGGATCTGCTTAATAGCATCTTGATTTCTCATAAAGTCAAGCTTCCATTTCCTCCAGTCTAATTTTTTTTTTTTTAAAGCAATTGGGGTTAAGTAACTTGCTCAAGGTTACATGGCTAGTCATTATTTATGCGTGGGTGCTCATTTTCTGAGGCTAGTCATTATTTATGCGTGGGTGCTCATTTTCTGAGGCCGGATCTGATCTCGGGTCATCCAAACTCCGAGGCCGGCACTCTTACTCACTGCGCCACCTAGCCGCCCCTTTAGGGCAATTGGGGTTAAGTAACTTGCCCAAGGTTACAAGGCTAGGTTTTTGTTTGTGTGGATTAAGTGTCGGAGGCCGGCTCCGAACTCAGGTCCTTCTGACTCCAGGGCCGGCGCTCTATTCACTGCGCCACCTAGCCGCCCCTCCAGTCTAATTTTGAAGGAATTATTCTCTTCAGTGAGCTTTTGAGATTCTTTTTCCATCTGACAAATTTGGATTTTTAAGGCATTCTTCTACTCATTGCCTTTTTGAGCCTTTTTTGCCATTTGAGTTAGTCTATTTTTTAAGGTGTTATTTTCCTCAGTCAGGCTGTTGACTATCATTTCATACTTTTCTTGTATCTTTCTCATTTCTCTTCCCAATTTCCCCCCACTTCTCTTATCTGTTTCTTAATGTCCTCTATGGCCTGTAGCCAGCTTGTATTTTCATTTGTGTCTTTTGGTGCAGGATTTCTGACCTCCCAGTCCTCCTCCTGTTCCATGCTTTGATCCTCTTTGCCCACCCCAAATAGGAGTCTAATGTTGATTTTTTTCTGTTTATTTTGTTTCCTTTGCCTAGACATGTTGCCACTCAATTACTTGACTTTTGGGCTTGTTGCCACAGTAGGACTCGGCCACCAGCCAGGTAAACTTCTGTCCCAAACACTGGAGTTTTCTCAACTGCCTGAGTTATTAGTTTCGTGGCCACTCTGAAGCCTCCACACACTTTGGGTAGCTGGTCACACACCCCAAAACCTCCACCTCAGACCACAATCCAGATCCAAGAAGGGTAAAGCAAAATGGATTGCCACCCAGACTGCTCCCTGGATCCCCCTACAGTCTGCAGGCCAGGAGCTGCAACTTGGCAATGAGGGGCAGCTACCATGACTCCTCAGCTGCTTCTTGCCCCCAGCAAAGGAGTGCTGTTTCTATTCTGCCATCTTGACTCTGCCCCCATATAGAAGTCTTAAATGTATTTTACAAAGTTAAAGCCAGAAGGCTATGCATTTTGTAGTCTTTTTGAATGGGATTTCTATCATTACAAGTTCTTATTAATACTCTATGGAAAAATTGCATTTTTTTTTGCTGGCTTATTTTGCAGCCTACTATTTCAATGAAACATTTATAGGGAATTGGGTGAGTAAATGGAGAGAGTAATAAGACTGGCAGCAGGAAGAGCTGGATTCAAATATGGCCTTAGGTGTTTGCTTATTGTTTGACCAGTTCAAAGCATTTTGCCTTGGTCTTACTTTCTTGACATGTCCAGTGGGTATTGTACCTAACATATGGGGTGTGGTAAGGTTGAAATGAGTTCATATTTGTAAAGTACTTAGCACAAAGTCTAAAACAGAAAGTAACTGTGAAAATCCTATATTTAATTCATTCATTTACTTATTTGTTTTTGTCTTCACAGGTTTAATTAAATTCAAAATTAAAATTTAGCATTAGTGGCTGCATATAATGCATCAATGCATTTTTATGACACATTACTGAAACACAGAGCATAATTACACATTCTATTTAGGTCAGCTATGTAAATCAACAAAATTAATGAGCTTTATTAAATCATCTTAGTAAAAGCCCCCACTGTCTTAAATGTTTACTTAATTCCAAATCCAAGAAAAAACAGCTGTCACCTTCTGACAGACCTTCCTCTGAAAGATGGTTTTCCTTCCATTTGGGTGTGGGGGGTGGGAGCAGGAAATGACTTAAACTTTAGGCCAAAAAAAATATAATATTCATATTCTTTAACAAAAATAACTTACATAGATTGGAGAACTAGATCATCCCAACTTTGTTTTAAGAAAGAAATTGGGGGAAAGTTCATGTATGACACAATTTTTTAATATTATATAGAAAACATTTCATATTTTATATGCAAGAAAGCATCATTAATGTAGACATTAATATTATTAATAATTAAGAATCTTTAATAACTGAACATATGAAAGAAAGGTTTTTCTAAGCAAAGCAATCATATCTAGAATAAATTTCAAGGGATTATTATTATTATTATTATCTTTTGCTTTTTGTAGTGGGGTAAGGCAGGGCAATTGGGGTTAAGTAACTTGCCCAAGGTCACATGGCTAGTAAGTGTTAAGTGTCTGAGGCTGGATTTGAACTCATGTCCCCCTGACTCCAGGGGCAGTGCTCTATTCACTATGCCACCTAGCAGCCCCTAGGGAATATTTTTTACAAATTTATTTATTTACTTTTAGTTTACAACACTCAGTTCCACAATCTCTTAAGTTTCAAATTTTCTCTTCCTTGCTCTCCTCTTCCCTCCCCCACATAGCAGCATATAATCAAATATAGGTTCTACAAATACCTTCGTATTGAATGTTAGGCATGTTGTAAAGGAAGGATTATAACCGACAGGTTGAACAATGAGAAAGAAGGGATAAAACAAAACACAAACGAAAGAGAGCAAACACTTTGCTTCAATCTGTAGTGTCTGTAGTTCTTTCTCTGGATGTAGACACCCCCTTCCATCATGAGTCTCTTGTAGTTTTCCTATAACCTCATATTGATGAGTGGCGTCCAGTCTATCAAAGTTAGTTGTTACACATATGATGTGTCTGTAATTGTGTACAGATTTCTCCTGGTTATGCTCGCCTCATTCACCATCAGTTTATATAAGTCTCTCCAGGTTATTATGAAGTCCATCTGCTCCTCATTTCTTTTTCTTTTAAACAAATGCTTTGTTAACTTCTGGTTTACATCATTCATTTCTGCCAGATTTTGAGTTACAATCATTTTCCCCCCATTATTCCCCTACCCAACCTCCCAGAATAGTAGTCCCACAAGATATCGCTTCCTCCATTCTGCTCTCTCCCATACTTTCTCCCATACCCCCATCGACTTTTCCATTACAGGAAGGTGAATCTTTGTGTCCCAATGCCTGCACATCTTATCTCCCTATTACAAGCAAAAGAGTATTAATAATAGTATTTATATATATTTGAAACATTTAATGTTATGACCTCAAATTTCAGATCCATTTCCTTCCTCCCTTGTCACCCATACCCTCTTGAGAGATAAGTAATTCAGTATATGTTGTACATGTCTAGCTATGCAAAACATTATCATAGTAGATATATTGTACAAGGATGCTTATAATTCCCTCCCATTCATCCCACCCCCCACCTGGTCCATTCCCTACATGATCCTGCCCCTCTTCTATAGTGGGTACGTCCAACCTCCCCCCCGCCAAGGATGCCCTCCCATCCATCATCCCTCCTCTCATCCCCCTTCCCCCTATCCTGCTGCAGGTTGAGATATCCCATTTATTATTTATGTCATTTTCTCCCTGAACCAAATTCAATGTGAATGTGGTTTTGCCTTTTTAGCCTTCCTTATTCTCCCCCTCCTTTGCAACCACTTCCCATTGCTTCTTCTACATGGGATAGTTTACCCTACCCTGTCTCTCCCCATCTCCTCTTGCCACTTTCCTCTCTCACCTCATAATTTCATCCCTTGAGTATTCTCCCTTCCCAACAAATTCAACTTCTGCCCTCTATCCATATATAACTGTAACCATATACACACACATTCACATATGTATTCATATGACCACACCCCCTTCTTCCATTATTTTCATAGTGAGAAAGATATCATCAGTCACAGTTATTGCATTTCCATATAGGAATGTAAATAGTTCAACTTTGCTAAGTTCCTTTTGATTTCTTTTACCTGATTACCTTCTCAGGCATCTATTCCTTCTTGTGTCTGGATGTCAAATTTTCTATTCAATTCTTTTTTTTTCCTCAATAATTCTTGAGTCCTCTATTCCACTGAATGACCATATTTTCCCCTGAAACAAAATACTCAGTTTTGCTGGGTAGGTGACCCTTGGGTTCATTCCCAGTCCTTTTGCCCTCTGGAATATCATATTCCTTGCCCTTCAGTCCCTCAGTATAGAAGCTGCAAGGTCCTGGGCTATTCTAATTGTGTTTCCACAGTATTGAAATTGTTTCTTCCTGGCTGCTTGTAGTATTTTATCCTTGATCTAGGGATTCTGGAACCTGGCTATAATATTCCTGGGAGTTTTCTTTTTGGGATCTTTTTTCAGGAGGTGATCAGTGGATTCTTTCAACCTCTATTTTGCCCTCTGGATCTAAAACATCAAGGCAGTTTTCCTTGAGAATTTCTTGAAGGGTAATTTCTAGCTTCTTTCTTTGATCATGGCTTTCAGGTAGTCCAATAATTTTTAAATTGTCTCTCCTGGATCGATTTTCCAGGTC
Source organism: Gymnobelideus leadbeateri (assembly GCA_011680675.1). Lineage (NCBI taxonomy): Eukaryota > Metazoa > Chordata > Mammalia > Diprotodontia > Petauridae > Gymnobelideus > Gymnobelideus leadbeateri. Next base: position 553,396 of record WOXC01004875.1, read on the forward strand.
AGTGGTTTTTCCCATGAGATATTTCACATTGCCTTCTAATCTTTGATTTGTTTGGATCTGCTTAACAGCATCTTGATTTCTCATAAAGTCATTAGCTTCCATTTGCTCCAGTCTAACTCTGAAGGAATGAATCTCCTCAGTGAACTTATGAGATTCTTTTCCCATCTGGCAAATTCAAATTTTTAAGGCATTCTTCTCCACATTGCCCTTTTGGGCCTCCTTTGCTATTTGAGTTAGTCTATTTTTTAAGGTGTTGTTTTCCTCAGTCAGGCTGTTGACCCTCATTTAATACTTTTCCTTCGTCCTTCTCATTTCTCTTTCCAATTTTTCCTCCACTTCTCTTATTTGATTTTAAAGTCCTTCTTAAGATCCTTATTTGTTTATTGTTATCCTATTAAAATAATTTACTAATTATCTCTTTCCTAAGTTAATTCTATGTCATCTAGACAAGGATAATTTGGAACTATCTGCCAAGCTTTATATATATATATATATATATATATATATATATATATATATATATAAATGATGTAAATATAAATTATATAAATTATATATATATAAATGATATAAATTATATATATATATGAATCTTTCTTCTTTTAGTGGACTTGTTAGCTCTCCCAAAACTTGTCACAACCTAGAAAAGAGTACGACCTTATTTTTGCCTGTTTTGGAGGAAATTTTTCAAGTATTTTGCTGCTACATTGAATATCACTTTTTATTTCTAAATATATGGGTCCTTCATATTAAAAGAGGGTTATTTAAAGTTTATAATTTTAAATATTAGTAAATATTTAATTTTCTCAAAGGTCTTTTCTGTAGCTATTCATGTTAAGAAAGAGGTTTATATTCTCTCTTTAAATATTCCAATATTAAAATACTCAATTATGTTAATTTATTTCATTATCTTGAACCATTGTATTCCCGATTTAATCAAATTTGGACATGTATAGAAAAACGTATTCTAACAGTATTTTTGGCAAGTTGTACTAAAAATTTTTACAGTCATATTTAGGAATGGTTTCTACATTTAATTTTCCATATTTCCTCCACGTTTAAATATATATTTTCTCCATTTTTGCTATAATGCCTCTATGTGGTATAGAGATGAAATAGGCATTTCAAGGCTTTTTGGGTCAACTCTCTATTTAAAGACAGAACATTTAAACAACAGCTTAGAAATGAATTGATTGTGTGTCTTACTGTTCAGAATTGTTTAGGATTATGAGGATCACTGCTGGATCTTCCAAACAGAAGATGAATTGTTTGGGCCAGCGAATTTGTTATAGATTATTGTGGTAAATAGGTGTGGAGATTTTATAATTTATCTGTAGAGGAAACACTTTCAACAGTGAAATTCTGGATCTTGATAAAGTATGTGGTAAAATAAGGAGAAGAAAAAAACCTGGGATTCTTTAGTACTGGAAACTCCTAGAAGAGGAAACTCCATCTACCAAGGCAGTTTAACACTTTATGTACAAATTCAAGCTTTAAGAATCTGCCTAGAGGTCTGAGAAGATTGGAACTTCTCCAGGTTTCACAGGGAATATATGACTGTGCTGTGAAATGTTGCCATGTCTTCAATGATTTCAAAATAGATTCTCTATTCACTAGGCAACATGACCCCTCCTCCCTATTAGAAAATGCCAATTTTACACACACACACACACACACACACACACACACACACACACACACCGGCTACTTTGCGGCCTTGGAGACGGTGCAGACCTACTTCACGGAAGGGTTGGTTTAGAAATGAGGAAACTGAGGCCCAAAGAGTGGAAGTGACGTAGTCGAGGTCCCACATTACTAAATGGCTGACCAAGGCAGCTTGTACCTTTTTACTGCCCCACACATTATATCGGACAGTATTTTTGATCCGGGAGAATATTATAAAGAGAAGCTCATCAGGAATCTCTAGGTGCCTAAAGGACAATTGGGATTTGATAGTAGCAGCACAGATCCTGTCTGGAGGGAGACCACCCTTTGAGCCTGTATGATGACTGCAGAATCCAAAGAGGCTGCCATCCTTTCTCCCCAGGCTCTACAGGATCAGGATGGGCCTATAATCATCAAGGTGGAAGACGATCCCACCTGGGAGGAAGAATCTAGTCAGCAAAGTAATAGTCCCCCTAACCAGGAAATCTGGAGGCAGTGCTTCAGGCAGCTGTGCTACCAGGAGACACCTGGCCCCCGAGAGGCTCTGAGCCGACTTTGGACACTCTGTTGTGAGTGGCTGAGGCCAGAGATGCACACTAAGGAGGAGATTTTGGAACTGCTGGTGCTGGAGCAGTTCCTGAGTATCCTACCAGAGGAACTCCAGATCTGGTTGCAGGACCGACATCAGGAGAGTGGTGAGGAGGTAGTGACGATACTGGAGGATTTGGAGAGAGAATTGGATGAAGCAGGACAGCAGGTCTCAGCCCATACACAAGAACAAGCATTATTCTGGGAAGGGGTGACACCCCTGTTCCCAGCTCCAGTGACATTGAGGAAGCCACCAAGCATTTGGGTTCAAGCTATGGAGACTCAGTTAAAATGTGAGTCTGTGGATCCCCACCCTCTCCAAAAGATTGATTGTCAGTCCAAGCTTCAGAATGAAGAGTCAACACCTAAAAATGAAATATCCAAAGTAGAACCTCAAGCAGTGGTCTCAGGAAGATTCATAGGTGGTGTTGCTGAGAAAACCAAATACAGAGAGGCACATGACCATGAAAGTACATTACAAAAGCAGTGGGAAAACCTATAGGAGAAAGAACAAGGAAATACTCTTTTCAAGAGACTGGATCAAGGGAAGTCTCAAATTTAATCCATAGTAAACTCTGCCCAGGAGAGAGATGCTATAAATGTGTTGAGTGTGGGAAAACCTTCAGTAATAGCTCAGACTTTAGTAATCATCAGAGAATTCACACTGGGGAGACACCTTATAAATGTAAAGAATGTGAGAAAACCTTCAGAAGCAAAGCCAGCCTCATTCAGCATCATAGAATGCACACTGGAGAGAAACCATACCAATGTAATCAGTGTGGAAAAAGCTTCAGTCAGCAAGCGGGTCTTATTTCCCACAAGAGACTTCACACTGGAGAGAGACCCTATAAATGTAATGAATGTGGAAAAACCTTCAGTCATAGTTCAAATCTTATTAAACACCAGAGAATCCACTCTAAGGAGAAGCCTTGTCATTGTAGTAAATGTGAGAAAGCTTTTTGTACTAAGTCAAACCTTTCTCAGCACCAGAGAGTACACATGCCAAAGGGAGAAAAACATGGCAGATATGGGGAAAACTCAGAATTTGCTTATTCCTTATTAAATGTCAAAGAGGGGGTCCTGGGAAAAAATTCTACAGCATAACAAGTCTAAGAAAAATTTAAGTGGTAGCTTCAACTTCAGTCACGATAAGTACTACATAAGAATTAGAAGAATATAACGTTCGAAGAAGCTAATTGGAGAACAATTACTTTTCTGTTGATGTCTCTGAGAAGGCCCACAGACCTGATCCATAGTAGACAGAAGCAGAGAGGTCTTAAACACCCTACCCGCCTCCATTTCTCCCCAACATATACACATAACCCCCATACTTTTATAGTTCCTGTAGAAATTAGGATGGGGAGTCAATGAAGAATAATTAAGAGCTCAAGGTAACCCCCAAACAGAATGCTGCCTAGTAACTAACTGGTGACTTCTGGCTACCACCCAAGGGAATCAAGGTTTATTTCACTTTAGACCACACCTTTGAGATCTTGGCCCTTCTCCTATTACTTCTGTGGTACTTTATCTTCCCTGAGTATTAGTGTGGAGTTGGTAAGGGTACCATTGCCTGGAAATTGCTAGAAGACATTAGCCACAGCTGAAAATACCTGTTGAGAAGAAGTAGGGCTAATCCTTCAAGAATAAGGTTTGACCAGAAAGAATTTGTTTCTCAAAACAGATATGTTTTACATATTTCATCATTAGGATGAAGGAAAATAAATAGGAAAAAGAGATACAAACATAAAGGCTACAGTTCCTCGAATCACTTGAGAGCTAGAAAGACTAGAAAAATATACAGCAAGAAAGTGGAGAAGACACAGGTTGTTCAAAAAAGTCATATGACTAAGTCACATAAGTAGGGCAGTCATAGTATTCTTAATGCAGTTAATAATAACTAAAAAAGTAATCTTAGGTGCTTTAGTGCCCTGAGATCTGGGAATCAGGTACTCTGACACTAAGATCCAGGGTGAGTTAAGAAAGAAGCTTTCTGTTAGGTTTGGGGATAAAACCAGGGTTAGACTAAAAGGTGAATTGTAATAGATAAGGACTAATAAAAAAAGAAAGATAAAAAAAAGAAAATGCCAATTTTTTACTTTATTTTGTGATATAATCCTTTCATGTCTTCAAATGAAAAAAAAAATCCAGGATTCACCTATTCCTTGGAAAATTTGCATTTCAAATTGGGTTTCCTTTATTAAAATAAGAGCAACATTTATTCCAAGCATTTCAATTTTTCTTGTCTTCTCTTCTCTTACCCATCCATACCACAGAGTGTGGAAGGATCATGCTTTTCTGTTTCTATTTTTAGTAATGAAATTCATGATAAACTCAATCTTGACAGCATCAGCCTTTCAGAGGGAAACAGGTTTTTGCTGGTTTGCCGTGAAGTAACTTTATGAAACATTCCCCAATTTTCTCCAGAAACTTTACATCAGCTATGGAAAAACAAAAGCAAATACTTCAGAATCTTTACAACCATATGGAAATTATGTTATATTCTGAATAAGAGTTTAGCCTAAAAAAAGTTTAGCCCAAACATTATATTCACTAACTTGATTTTGAAAAATTAATCTTTCAATAAATGAGTTAGTAGGATGAAAACCCAATATTTTGAAATTCAAGAACTGGTTTCCAGTCTGACCAAGTCAAGCCTTGACTTACTAGCTTCATAAACTTGTAATCATCTCATTTCTCTGAGTTTTTGTTTGATTATTTATAACATAGGAATGATTATCCTAGGCCTAAGCTATATCACAAGATTGTTGTGACGATCAATTTTGATTAGGGATTGAACCTGTCATACTTAAAAGTTCTAAACTTACTATATCTCTTTCCTATGCTGTAAAATACTGTGACTCCTCTTGACTTTTTTTGGAGGGCAAATGGGGTTAAGTTACTTGCCCAAAGTTCCACTGCTAGTAATTGTGTCAAGTGTCTGAGGCCAAATATGAACTCAGGTCCTTCTGACTCCAGGGCTGGTGCTCTATTCACTGTGCTGCCTAGCCGCCCCTCCTTTTGACTTTTAAGATAAAATACAGCTGCAGCACAGGAGTCAGGAGGACTTGAGTTCAAATCTGGTTTCAAACTCTTAATGCTTACTACCTGTGTGGTTTTGGGCAAGTCTCTTAACCCCAATTGCCCTCCCTAGCCCCGTCCACAAAGACAAAATTTAAAAAATAAATTCTTTTCTGTGATACATAAATCATCTAAGAACCAGCACCCAAGTATTTTCCATTCTAATTACCAAATTCATCCCTTCATTCCTTCTATACTTTAGTCAAACAGGTTTTCTTTTTTCTTTCTCACAACACAGGTTTCCATAAGTCAGCTCTGTCATTTCCACATACCATACCCGTTTCTCCCATAAAGCCTTTCCTCACTTTGCTCTCCTAGAAGCATGAATTTATTTATTTCAACACTCAACTCCTGTGCCGTCCTCTAAATGCATTCAGTCTTTATCCCTTAAACCAGTATTATACTCAATCAATCAATATTTGTCAGTATCATCATACTCAATACAGTGCAAGCTTCTTCAGGAAAGAGGTTGTTTCATTTTTATTTTTGAATTCCCAGTCACTGGAAGTAAGGAAGCTTTAAAAATGTTTGGGTTTACTAGGTGGCAGGGCAAAGATGTAGGGTAAAAGCAGGAACTTGCCGGAGCTGCTGCTGCTTCAACCACCTGCAATACCTGAAAAAAAAATTACTCTAAACAAATTTTTGAGCTACAGAACCCAAAAAGAAACAGAGAGAAATAATTATCCCACTGAAGGCAGCTTGGTAGGCCAACAGGAAGGGTCTATTACACTTGACTGGGAGCCAAGCTCAGTCCTGAGTGAGCCTTACAGGCCCAGACTTGCAGGCCAGACTGTGCCAGAGCAGACTTCAGGAGAGTGACTCACTAGCAGACTTCTCAATTCACAAATGCCAAAGAGAAAATGAAATGTCAGCAGGGAACACTGTTGGAACTAGTTTAGAGAAGAGAGTGGCTTGGCCTCAGCCACCCGGACAAGAGGTGGTGGCACACAGTGACTGCAGCTGCTTCCAAATGGCTGCCTCTGGAGCTCCTTTCCTGCAGACCATAGGGGGACCAAGCAAACCTTCAGAGGGTAATCGTTCTTGTTTGACCTGATATGAGCTGGGTCAAAGTCTTGGGTGGTGGACCTGGGATGAGGAATGCTAGTGTGCAAGAGCTTGTGGTGGCTGTGGAGAGGGCACCCTCCTCATTGCTCTGACAATGCTCTGACAGAAACTTCAAAACCCCCAGCAACTAGGACACAGCTCTATCCACTCTGGAAGCAGAGTTCTACTGTGGCAAAGTGCTCAAAAGAAATTTAATTGGCTGGCAAGAGCAGAATAGCACAGGACCTGGCAGCTTCTACAATGAGGGATCAAAGGTCATAGAATATGATGTTCCAGAGGTCAAAAGAGCTGGGATTGAAGCCAAGGGTCACCTACCCAGCAAAACTGAGTGTCTTGTTTCAGGGGAAATTATGGTCATTCAGTTGAATAGAGTACTTTCCAGCATTCTTGAGGAAAAAACCAGAGTTGGATAGAAAATTTAAAACTCAGACACAAGAAGCAAGAGATGCTTGAGAAGGTAATCAAGGAAAAGAAATCAAAAGGAACTTATCAAAGTTGAACTATTTACATTCCTATATGGATAAATGATAACTGTGTTTGATGAAACCTTTCTCATTATGAAAATAATTGAAGAAGGGTACATGACATATGTTCACAGGTATACATGGATAGAGGGCACAGGTTGAATTTGATGGGAAGAGATGATTCTTTTTTTTGGAGGGCAATTGGGGTTGGGTGACTTGCCCAGGGTCACGAGGCTGGGTTTTTGTTTGTGTGTTGAGTGTGTGGGGCCGGATCCGAGCTCGGGTACTTCTGGCTCCAGGGCCGACGCTCTGCTCGCTTTGCCACCTAGCCGCCCCAATGAAGGGATGATTCTTAAGGGGTGAAGTCAAGAGGTGAGAGAGGAAAGTGGCAAGAGGAGATGGAGAGAGACAGGGTAGGGTAAACTATCTCATGTAGAAGAGGCAAGGGGAAGTAGTTGCAGGGGAGGGGAAGAACAGGAAGGCAAAAAGGCAAAAGCATATTCTCATTGAAGTTGGCTCAAGGATAGAATCACATACATACTAAATGGAATATCTTACCCTCACTCACTCTCCTGAGTAGGGGAAAGGGGGATGAGAGGGGGGATGATGGAGGGGAGGGCATTCTGGGGAGAGGGGAGGTTGGAAGTACCCACTATCAAAGAGGGACAGGATCAAAGTAGGGAATAGACCAGGTGGGAGGTGAGACAGGTGGGAGGGAAATATAAGCAGCCTTTTACAATATATCTACTATGGCCATGTTTTGCATAACTAGACATATATAACACATACTGAATTGCTTATCTTCTCAGAGGGAGTGGCTGAAAAGGGAGGAAGGGAATGGATCTGAAAATCGAAGTTTTAAAATTCAATGCTTCATAAGATGTCCAGGCATTGGGGCTCAGAGATTCACCTTGCCCTAATGGCAAAGTCGAAGGGGGTATGGGACAAGATATGGGAGAGAGCAGATTGCATGAGGGAATATATAGTGGGACTGTTATTCTGGGGTGGTTGGTAGGGAAAAATGGGGGGAAAATGTAACCCATAATCTGGTGGAAATGAATGATGTAAACCAGAAGTTAAAAAAGCATTTGTTTAATTAAAAAAAAAAAGAAAATAATTGAAGAAGGGTATTTGGGCATAGGACAACATATGTGAATGTGTGTATATATGTTTACAGGTATACATGGATAGAGGGTACAGGTTGAATTTGTTGGGAAAGGATGATCCTTAAGGGGTGAAATTAAAAGGTTAGAGAGGAAAGTGGCAAGAGGAGATGGCGTGAGACAGGGTAGGGTAAACTCTCTCATATAGAAGAGTCATGGGGAAGTAGTTGCAGGGGAGGGGATGAGCAGGAAGGCAAAAGAGGCAAAAACATTTTCTCATTGAATTTGGCTCAAGGAGAGAATCACACACATACTAAATGGTATATCTGACCCTGCAGGAAAGTAGGGGGAGGGGAGATGAGAGGTGGGATGATGGAGGGAAGGGAATTGTTGGGGTTGGGAAGGATAGAAGTACCCACTTTGGAAGAGGGACAGGGTCAAAGTAGGGAATGGACAAGGTCGGGGTTGGGATGGGTGGGAGGAAAATATAACCAGTCTTTTACAATATATCTACAGTGGTATTGTTTTGCATAGCTATACATGTACAACACATAAGAAACTGCTTATCTTCTCAGAGGGAGAGGAGGCAAGGGAGGAGGGGAATTGATTTGAAAATCGAAGTTTTAAAATTAAATGTTTCGAATGTATATAAATATTATTATTATTATTAATACTATTTTGCATGTAGTTGGGAGAGAAGATGTGCCAGCATTGGGGCTCAGAGATTCTCCTTGCCCTCATGGCTAAGTCAAAACGAGTATGGGAGATGATATGGGAGAGAGCAGATTGGATGAGGGTATATCTAGTGGGACTGCTATTCTAGGGTGGTGGGTAGGGAAAAATGGGGCAATATTTTAACTCAAAATCTGGTGTAAATGCATGATCTAAATCAGAAGTTAATAAAGCATTTGTTTAAAAATTAAAAAAAAATAGAATAACTTAAATGGCAAAAGAGGCCAAACAAGCCAATGAAATGAATGCTTTAAAAAGCAGATATGGCCAGATGGAAAAGGAATTGCAAAAACTCACTGAAGATAATGATTCCTTCAGTATTAGATTGGGGCAAATGGAAGCTAATGACTTTATGAGAAATCAAAATAGTATAAAACAGATCTAAAAATGAAAAAAATAGAAGGCAGAGTGAAATATCTCATTGGAAAAAACAAGCAAACAAAAATCCCCACTGTCCTGGAAAATAGATCCATGAGAGATTATTTAAAACCTATTGGACTATCTGAAAGTCAGGGTCAAAAAAAAAAAAAGAGCCTAGAAATCATGCTTCCAAAAAAAAAAAATCTCAAGGAAAATTGCCCTGACATTCTACAACCAGAGGGCCAAATAGTAATCAAAATAATTTACCAATTACCCCTTGAGAAAGGTCATAGAAAGAAAACTGCTAGGAATATTATACTCAAATTCCAGATTTACCAGGCCAAGAAGAAAATATTACAAGCAGTTAGGAAGAAACAATTTGAGCATTTTGGAAACACAGTCAGGATAACACTAGATTTAGCAGCTTCTACATTAAGGGATCAAAGGGTTTGAAATATGATATTCTGGGGATCAAAGAAGCTACGACTGAACCCAAGGATCACCTACCCAGAAAGACTGACTATAATACCTCAGGGGAAAATATGGTCATTCAATGAAATAGAGGACATTCAAATATTCTTAATGAAAAAATTAGAAGTGCACAGAAAATTTGACTTTCCAATAAATACAAGAAATTTAAAGTCTGTAGACTGAAAACTATGTGTAGAGAAACAGAGTATGAGAAAACTGAAAGGTGTACTTTAGGAAAATTACTTTGATATCTGAACTGAGGACTGATTGGATTAGAGAGTGACTTATGGAAGCAGGGAGACCATCCAGCAAGATTAAAACAATAGGCCATGTGTGAGGAGATCAGAACAGGTAATAGTGAGGTAGTACTATCAGAGGAGAGAAAGAGGTATTCAAAAGTTTGCAAAGATGATAGCAGAAGAGATGTTGAGGATTGAATCTGTTCTGAGTCTGGTACACTAGGATAAAGATTGTGCTTGGAACAAGTACTGGCATTCCAAGGATACCATTGGTGGTACACTTGACAGTAGTTAGGAAATTTGGAAGAGAGTTGAGAGGGTTAGATGATGGATTCAGTTTGGGATATAATCAGAGTTAGATACATAAAGGACATTCAGTTCAAGATTCCATTAATAGACAGTTAGGGGAATAAAATTGGAGATCAATGGAAAGCTTTAAACTGGATAGGCAAATTTGAGAATTTTTAGGCCAGGGATGAAAATTGGACTCATGGGAGTTGAAGAAATCAGCAAATCAAATGGAAATCAGCATTGCAAATAAGGATGAGCCAGTGGCATACTCTTCCCATCCCTTCCTTTTTGCTTCTAAAGGTAGACCTGGGAAAGCAGGGGAAGCACTCAGCTCCAACATTCCAAACTTTCAGAGTGAATAAACATGACCAAATTTCATCCCAGTAATTCTAGACACCAAATATGGTGAAGATGTCTCAAATTGTGCTCAGAGTAGAGATTAGTGTTTCCCAGGCTTCCCATAACTGAGCCATGACCCCCAACATACCACAACACCTGAGATGAACCAGTGTGAGAATGTTGGAGTAGAAATAATTTCACATTTTTCTACCTCACTTCTTTCAACAGATCAGAAAGATTTATTACTCACGTTCTGGAATACCAAATGCATACTTCATATCAGTATAGGAGAACATCACAAAAAGTACCAAAACCACAAGGTGGAGAGTCCTCATGGTGAGTTGTTAGATGGAACGTGTAAATTATAGGATAAATGAGGGAATGATTGATCAGCAGAAGATAAGTCTGGATAGGACAAAGATGGCTAGACTAGACCATGTCATACTCAACTTACCTAAGTTCAGTTAATCTTAGCTTCTAAATAACTGAAGCTGAATGAGAGTGCCTTCACAAGAGCCTAGAGTAACCCTATATTTATAGGGCTGCCCATCATGGTATTAAAGTTTTTATGTAAATGTTGCAATACATAGTGAAATACTAAATAAACTTATGTTATTTAACTTGAGGAAGGTCCAAGTCATGTAGGTTACTTTCTCTCTATTTTTGTCTATAAATGGATTTGGAAGGAGACATCCAAGTTGAATGTTTGGACAACAGCTACTTCTATTACAAGGAGCTCCTTCTTGAGGAGATGACTCTGGACCAGTATCACACCTTTTGGAGATGAAGAACAATCTCTCAAGAGGTTTCCCAGAGACCCCATAGCTAATTTCACCAATCCAGAAAACTGGTTGTCAAATACTTTGAAAATATGATTAAGAAGGAAATAGTATTTTAATTCTTAGCAAGTTTATGGAGCCATGTGCTGAATAGTATTTCCTTCAATATGTAATCGATATAGTCCTTGACATAGACCAGATACAGACTGATTGATATCTAGTTTCTGATTTTTCAAGGTTATCCATTCAATAAATAGTTTTCTGTGGTAATTTAGGGGATAGAAGTAACACTTTGTACTAGAGAGAAAGGGAAAGGCTAATAGAGAGAAAAGGAGAAAAGGTTTATAAATGAATATTGGACATGGGAATGCCTATATTTCTTACTAGAATGAGAAAACACTCCATTTTCTTCAGCAACAACTCCCTTTGAGCATTGCTGAAGAAGTTTATTTGATCAAGCATATCAGCCTTAAGGCAATCAGCAAGAAAGAGGCAGGTTTTTCTTCTCAAAGAAAAAGGAAACCATTTCCGTGAATAGATGAAACTAACAGGTTTTGACGACTTTTTATAATTTCTTGTGTTTAATTTCTCCTTGAGAATGAATTTGTTTCCTCTTTGCTTTAGGGACAAATAAGAAGTCCATGACCTCTGGGTAGAGCTACATTTTATGCTTTTCTCATTTGGCATGGTGAATTTGTGATTGTCTTCCTGGACCTCTTTCCTTTTCTCCTAGATGAACCAGATCTGGATCCTCTTTTTTATGACATTCTAGGGCCCTTCTCTCAGCCACATATTCACCTATTCTGTACCCTAGTATAACAGCAAGCACCTTAGCATACCCAGGATTGCCTGCTAAAAACAGGTTTTCATCTGTTTTTCTAGGAAAGACTGCTCCAAAATGCATTAACAATACTCTTTTTAATTATATTCACTAGTGCAGGGGAATGATCAGCAGCTTGAATGTCAGAGAAAATACAAGCAGAAAAATTAGCATTAAGACCAACTGACAAGATTCTGACTCCCTGAATGGAAGCAATATACACTTTACATAAACCATGGTATGATGAGAGCACTTACATCTGAGTTGCTGGGGGTCCTTTTCCTACCTGACCCCCCAAAGCAAAATACCAACTCAGAATTTGTTTGGCTGGCTATTGGTCACTTGCAGGTTTCTTAGTAATTCTATGAAAAAATAAAATAAAAGACCTTCGAAGATGATGGAATAAAAGCAGTAACTTGTTGGAGATTGTCCCCCAATCACCTCCAAAACCTATAAAGAATGCCTCTAAACACATTTGAGTGGAGCAGTATCATATTCGGGACATGTTGGCAAACATTTGGTCTGGAAATCTGGATTAAATTGGATCACTGTGATAGTTTCCAGACTTTTTAACCCACAAACATCAAAGATGTATTGGAAGTTCAGTGGGAAAACTCTGTTGGACCTCTGTGAGGGAAGAGTGTGGTATAGTCCCAGGCCCCAGTCTGGCAGAGGCAGTATAATGGATAGCAAAATGATACTTTGCTCCTTCTTTCTGTTAATGTAATGGCAAGCAAAGTAGCATTTAGATCATTGTTTCAGCTGTTCAAGTGTCTTCGAGGCAACCTGTGATTGTATCAAGTCTTTGCTGGAAACAATATGCATTGTGTTTCTCTTAATAGGCCTAAAGGGAGTTTGGAGTCCTTCCTTGCCCTTAAAAATCGTAATGTCATCACATGGAGCCTGATGATGCAGGAACTTGAGGAAGAAGTGCAACAGGAAGAACTCAACAAGAAGAGTGGAACAGGAAGGAGCAGAGCATATAAAAGGTCAAGAATTAGGACCAAGCAGAACTGAGAAGGAGAACACTTGTGGAGTCAGCATTCTGTCTTTCTGTTCTGTCTTTGTTGATGCTACTTTTTCAGACAGAAGCACTTTTTCTGCATTTTTTTTCTTTTTCAGACAGAAACATTCTATCTGTTGATTCGTATAATTTCTCAGGCAGAAGCACTCTGTCTGTTGACTTGTGCTAATTTCACAGACAGAAAGTGAATTGAGGTGATAGTGTTGGCAATATGGATACATATTCTTGTAACTCTGCTAAGGATAATGTGTGTAAATATTGTTGTGACTCTTTTAAGCTTTGTCTTCCCCCAAACTGAAGCTGCTAAGTGTTTGGAGTGGACAAGTCACCTGGGTTTAGATATTGAACAGGAGCAGAGAGCTGCCTGCATATGAATTCTGGCAAGAGTTGAGGGAATCCCGACATGAGCTGGGAGCCCTGCCTACCTCTGAAAAGTGGGTGAATCCAGGGAGTTTGGTAGAGGAGACATGGAGTCTGAAAGTTAGTCTGCAGTCAAGAGGAAAGGACCTTTACTTGGGTACTTAGTGATGACTGACAAGGTTATCACTGATTGCTAAATTTGTACTTTTCACTGAAATGAAAGGATAATTACTCTTTAAGGATGATTGAATTAAGGATGACTGGAAGCCAATCTCCAATGAAGATGAAAGAAGACTTGAGATGGGGACTTATATTGATTGTGGAGACTGTGACTTCCTGAATATATTTTGTTTAAACTATGTTGTCACCTTAGTATTAAGTTGTTATTTTATATTGTTGTGATTTTTTTTTCCAGCTGATTGCTGTATAAAGAGAGAAATCACTATATAATGTGATTAGGACCTTAACTTTATTCATATCAGCAGTCAACAGGAGAGCTACCCTTGATTGACTTTACAGATTTTGGGAGTAGTGGCAACAGCAGCACAAGAAAACAGTATCTATTTCTTGAGCTGAAGGGCCACAGAGGGTGTGGGGAACAAGGTTTACCCTGCTTGGATTTGGGTCACAGTTTTGGGTGGTCTCTCCTGGAGTGAGAAGCACTGCTATGGAAGAACTTTTGGTGGCTGTGGAGAGGGATTCTTGCTCACAGTTCTGAGGTTGATGCCTAGAAGTACCTTTGATAACAGCTCCTCAAAAGCCCAGAAATTTGGGATACACAACTGTCTACTCTAGAAGCAGAGGTCAACCTGGGAAAAGAGGTCAAAAGTCAAGTCATTGGCTGGAGGAAATGAGCTAAGAGAGGAAAAGAAATTGGACTGTAGAATTTTTCTTTGGTGACAAAGAGGACTAAAGCATAGAACCAGAAGAAGAAAACAACATCAAAACTCCAGAATCAAAAGCTTCCAAGCAAAATATGAACTGGTTGCAGGCCATAGTGGAGTTCAAAAAGGATTTTGAAAATCAAGTAAGAGAAATAAAGGGAAAACGGAGAAGTGAAATCAGAGAGATGCAAGAAAATCAAGAAAAATGAGTCAATGGCTTATCAAAGACAACACCAAAAATACTGAAGAAAATAACACCTTGAAAAATAGATTAATTCACAGTTGCTAGGTGGTGCAGTTACCTGAGTTCAAATTTGACCTTAGACACTTAACACTTAGTAGCTGTGGGACCTTAGGCAAGTCATTTAATCCCAATTTCCCTGCTTTCACCCCTCCAGAAAAAAAAAAGCAAAAAAACAGGCTAACTCAGGTGACAAAAGCCAAAGAAGAGCTATAATGCATTTAAATAGCATAAATAAACAAATGAGACATTTTGTCCTTAAGAAATACCTAAATAAACTATACTGGACAAATGAAGAAAGACATTACCTCCATCCAGAGAAGTGTGCATAGAATGATTTTACAAATATTTGAGTATTTCTCTCTAATGCTAGTCATCATTAGGATGTGGGTTGGTAAGAAAGAAAAATGGAGAAATTGACAAAATGATTTTGTGTATTTTTGAAAGGAATAGCAAGTTGTTCATATTACATTTGCATTTTCATGTACAAACAACTTTTTATTGTCTAGGAAAAGGCGTGTTTTGTTCCATAAATTAAAAAGAAAAGAAACATAAAAATTAATAGCAAATAGGCATTAACTGCCTTCTTCATTAAAAAGAAGGAAAAAGGGAAATAAAGTACCCACTGAGACTGGAAAATGGAAATAAACTTTAAGAGAATGTATTACACCATCTGACTTAAGCTAAGTTTACTGCCTTTCTATAAAGAAATATATGCTCTTTAAATTATCTACCAATAAATAATTATTAACAGAAAAAATAGCATAGGAAGGGGAGCAAGGGTGTGTCTTCATCACTGTTTCATCATCACAGCCAGATTGTAAGATCCTACCTGGAAGATAACCCAGGGATCCTCTAGTGAAACCTCTCTCATTTTTGAAATTAAAAAACAAACAAACAAAAAAACAACAACCTAAAACTGAAGTCGCGAGAGCTTCAGTACCATGTCCATGGTTATGCAGTTTCGGTACCATGTCCATGGTTATACTGTTAGTAAAAAACAGGTTTGGTATTTGAACAGAGGTGAGTAAGAAGGCATTCTGAAAACCTGTTCAATTATACTCTTTCTTGATTTGGGGGGTGAAACAGAGGAAGAAAGTATTTGGCACTGTAATTAACAGAGTCATCTCTGATGGAATAGCTAAAGGCATTGTCTTTGGAATCAGATGACTAAGGTTTGAATGCCAGCTTTGCCACTTATAAACTCTCTAAATAAATAGTGTCTAGTAACATGCTGGGTGACATTTGATAAGTCAGTGAAAATAGGATAGGGAACTGTGAAATGTGGTTACCTGGAAAACATTCTCATACTGGTTAACCTGGGAATCCAGAGGGTGTTTATAACTCAGTCAGAGCAACTTAAAATCACAACAAATCTCCATTTGAGCACCATCCCGGAACAATTGTTTCACAGTAGTGTCCACAGTTTCTAGGTAAATGTTTGGAGTCAGTAGCTTTCCATTTCTTATTCTCTCATCATGAAGAGTAAAAGTAATGTGATAGGACATTCAATGTCCACCCTTAAAAATGATATTGATCCCTTCAGAAATGCTGAAAGGGGATGAGGGAAATTGCAGCCATGCTCCCATCCACAATAATGTCTGGGATGGGGAGTGAGTGTTTACAGAGGCCCTTCACCTAAAGGTCAGATAGAATAGGTAGTACCCTTAAAGAAGTTCAAATCTAGTCTCTTATCAAATCTGCTTCTTGATATGCCATTCTTTCTTTACTCACAGGTATTTACCATGGTCTAATGGATATTCATATTTGATATATAGAAAAGTAATTTTAATGTGGACTAATGAGCAGAGTTAGGAAACCTAGGGTGTAGTCTTCACTCTGAACCTACCTCTTGGGAACTGGAGCAGCCTCTTCCTCTCACTCCTTGGACCTGTTCCTCTTTGTAAGATGAGGTTTATAGACTAGATGATATTTAAGTGCCCCGTGCCATTCTTTTAGCTATTCTTTTCTTCCCTTAAAGATAAGCTTCTTACGTACAGGGAGTATCTTGTTTCCTTTTATTTGGTGCTTCAATTTTTAGCCTTCCTACCTATCCATCTATTTCTCTATATGCATGTTTCTCTCTGTATCTCTCTTTCTCTCTCGCTCTCTTTGTCTCTCTCTCTCTGTCTTTGTGTCTCTGTGTCTCTCTCTTTCTCTGTCTCTCTCTGTCTCTGTCTCTCTGTCTCTCTCTGTCTCTGTCTGTCTGTCTCTCTCTCTCTGTCTCTCTCTGTCTCTCTCTTTCTCTCTTTACTGTGCCTTCCAATGCTGGGTGTCTAATACACCTGTTACGTGAGTGCACATCACACAATAGGATATTCCATAACTAGTTATCCTCCTCAGAAAGAGGATATGATCATAGCTGGGTGACTTCATATGCCAGATTTTGTCAAGACTTCCATCCTTCCTGAAAGTACCCCTTGGAAGAAGCAGGAAAACCTGTGCTGGAATTGAAGTGGAAACTTCATCTTTGCTTCCATTTTCTTCTTAGTCATGGACTTCATGTATGAATGCATCCTTACTTGTCCTGATTCTGATTGATTTTCCACATTGTCACCTGCAAAAAGGCCACACTCTCTTCCAATAGGAGGACATGGGTCCAAAAGATAAGCCCCCTCCTGTGAACCCATAATGGTATGCATGTATGTCAGCGAAACCAGAGTAGGAGTACATGGGTCCAAATGCTGGCCTGTCCGTTTTCTCCTGGTGTGAATTTGGAGAAGCCAGTATACAGCCTTTTGGGGTTACATTTCTACCTCTGGAAAGGAAGATAACTGGATTCAACCCACTTATTTTCCTTTCTCAGTCTAAATCTATGATCTGATAGTAGTGACAAATGTCGAATGAAAAGCAGGAGACCCTGGTTTGAATCTTAGGGATGTGACCATGAGTAAGTCATTTAAGGTCTTTGAATTTCAATTTTCTCATTTATAAAATAAAGATATGAATAACAGTGGACAAGTTCATTAACAAATAAAACCATAGAAATATGTGATACTGCTATTATTATGGGTAATGTATTAGAGGATGAATGACTTAGTGTTGAAAAGGATCTTAGCTGTCATGTTTCTAATGCTTCCACTTACCAATGAAGTAATTGAGACCCAAGGGTTTGAGTGACTTACTCAAGGTCATATAGTAATCCTAGAGAGGGAAAGACAAGGTTCCTTTAGGCATGTCAAGACATAGAGGAGGAATGCTCTTCAGTACAGCTAGTTTGTATGAGAGAGAAGCACAACTATAATTCAATATAAATCTTAGGAAATTCTTTCATTCCTAAGAAAACAAAGCATTTGTTGATTATTTTTCAAATCTGTTCTTTCAAATGTAGATTTTCATCCACAAATTAAAACCCAAATGAAAATTTCCACAGTGTGAAAACCCTAATACAGGAGTATGCCAAGCCTAAGGGCTAGTTACCCCTTGGTTTTCTTAATGCATAGCACCCCCTTAACTGATGGAGAGAAGGGCATGTAAAATCAGAGGGCAAAAGTTCATATCTCACCCACCCAAATGTTCCCTAGATATTTTAATGAACAGAAATTCTGCAAATTCCTCAGTGAAGGGAAGCCTCTCAAAATAATCCATTCTGCTTCAAGGTAATAACAGCTGTGAGGAAGGTTTTGTTGTTGTTGTTGTTGTTGTTGTTGTTTGTTTGTTTGTTTTTTTCTGTGATCAAGCCTATATTGGCCATCTTCTACCTATTGTTGCCAGTTCTGCCCTCAGATACCTAAGAGAGTAAGACTTATTTCAGTTTCCCAAGCCAACATTTCAAATCCTTGAAGCCAATTGTCATGTTTCCCTAACAGCATCTTATACAGACTAAACACTCTCAGGTTATCTATCTTCTAACTAAGATTACATGATCTCAGCATCCTTCACTATCCTCATTGCCATCCTCTTCTCATTCTTTTGTTATCCTTCTCTCCAATTCCTCCTCCTTCTTTTGCTTCTTTATATTCTTCTCTTCTTCATTCTTCTCCTTCCCATTCTCTTGCTCTTATTCTTCCTTCTCCTTTTCCTTCTTTTCTTCCTCCTCCTTCTTATCATATTTCTTCTTCTCCAGATTTCTGATTTCATATCGGACTTCCAAATAATTAGAACCTACTGATATTTTTTCACCAACCCTGCTTTCTGCTCTTGTTTCTATTATCTTGTCCTGAAGTTGAAATGTTTATACTAATTCAAAGAATTTATATGTATCCTTAAAATAGTACTATTGTTAGATGTAGTCGACTGATTATGCCTGTTTAGTCATTCATAAATCCTGACTCAATGAATTAAGAATGCCTCCTTCATTGTTCTTTCCTCTTTCACTGTTTCTTCCTACTTTGATGCAGACCTCATTTTTTGAACTTTTTCAAAGCTCTTTGCCTTTGTTTATCTTAGTTTCTTCAAATTTCTAATGGGGATCATATTAGTATATACCATCTTAGCCTGTGATGAGGTTCAAAAGAGTTAATAATTGTAAAGTGCTTAGCAAAATGCCTGGACCATAGTAGGCACTGGGCAAATGCTAGTTATCATCATCAACATCATCGTTGTTGTGGTTGTTGTTGTTGTTATCTTAATTAATCCATTAGCAAATTATCTGAAATTTTGCAAATCAAAAGCTAAGCAATCTACACATGAGAATAATTTTGTTGCTACATTAAGGTCTTTTTGGCAGTTTTATGAAATGATCCCACCATTCAGGAGAGCAATTTGGAACTATGTCCAAAGGGCCATCAAACTATGCATATCCAGTAATACCACTGGCTGCCCTGTTTCTCAAAGAGTCCAAAAATATACAAAAAAGCTCCACATGTATAAATAAAATTAAAGCAGCTCTTTTTGTACTGGCAAATAATCAGAAATTGAGAGAATTTTTGGCAAAATGGGAATGGCTGAACAAGTCATGTAATATCAATGGAATGGAATGCTACTGTGCTATAAAGAATGATGAGTAGGAAGATTTCAGGAAAACAAAACAAAAGCAAAAACAAAAACGTGGAAAGGTTTCAATGAACTGATGCTGAGGAAAGTGAGCAGAATTAGGAGAACATTGAACACAATAACAGCAACATTGTGGGATGATCAACTATGATAAATTTAGTTCTTCACAACAATAAAACGGTCCAAGGCAATTCCAGAATACTAATCATGGACAATGTCCACATTCAGATAAGAAACTACTGTGTCTGTACACAAATTAAAGCATATTGTTTTCATTTGTTACTGTTTCTGTTTTCTTCATAATATTTTCATTTTGTTCTCTTTCCTCTTTGAAAATATGACTAAAATGCAAATATCACAGTTTCTTTTTATAACTATTTTAGAGAAAGAACTTCATGTATTTTCCAATTGAGTTTATGCCAAGTTCTGTTTGTAGGTGTATACTACTTTCATATTAAAGGAGGATTTTCTATGCTTATAATTTCAATTTTTCATGAAAGCTAAATTTTCTCAAAGTTCTACTCTCCATCTATTCATATAACAGAGGTTTGAATATATTCTACTCAAATACTAAAACATTCAAATTATGTCCATTCATTTCACAATGTTGAGCCATTCTTTTACACTGACTTAATACAATTTAGTCAGAAATAATAAATTTTATTTACGATTTTAAAAGACTCTTGGCCAAGTTTTTTTGAAATGTTTTGCTATGATAGTTTGAATGGTGTTGTTTTTTACTTTTCTATATCTATATTTCCTCTCTGTCTTAGATTTTTGACAGCTCCTCAATTCTGGATTTCTTCCCCCTTTTTGATATATAGGTTGCCCTAGGCATTTGAAATCTTTGTGAGCAAACTATGGATTATTCTAGTGAGAAATATAGGCTTTGAACCAAGCTGAGTGCTGAATTGATTGTGTGTCTGCCCTTATGCATTAGACTCATTTACAACTAAGAGGATCACTGCTAATGAAATACGAAATAGGACATGAAGTGTTTGGGTCAGAGAAGCTTTTAAAGATGAGGTACTATACATAGGGATAAAGAGATGAAAGTTATCTGTAAGGGAAACATTCCCCAAAATGAAATCTGGACTTGGATAAAGTGTCGAGTAAAACAGAAGGAGGAACTTAACCTAGCATTTCATTAGTATACTGAAGTTTCAGATGACAAAACTCCCTCTACTACACAGATTTGTACTTTACGTGGAACTTCAATTTCAGAAATTTAGCTAAGAAGCTATTCCTGACTTTGTTTTATGATATATTCCGTTCCCGTCTTCAAATAATAATAATAATAATAATAATAATAATAATAATAATTATAATAATAACAATAATAATAAAAATATATGGGAATCATTTCTGCTCTGGAAGGCATTATTTCCAAATGGGTTTCCATTGATTAAATTATGTACTCATTTATATTTATTCCATGGATTTCGGTTTCTCATTTCTTCTTTTCCCTGATCATCACATTCCAGAGATCTTGAATACATCATAATTACTTGTTTCTCTTTTTCATCTATCATCCGTGTACCTTGTGTACACAAAACTTAAATGTCCAATGGAAAGAGCTGCCTTGACACTTTTAACTTTATAGGCATGTATGAATAAAGGAGCCAAGCCTCCCCTAACAGTTGAAAGTATCCTTACCTTTAACAAGTCCTATTGGAAGAAAAAAACAAAAAAATCGGGAACTTTCATTATGACCACAGAAGATAATACACTATATTTCAATCAGACTTCTGAAAATATTGCCTAAATATTGCAATCATTAATCTGATTTTTAAAAATTCATCTCTCTATCAATGAGCTCATATGGTAAGAATCAGAAGAACCAGGATGAGGAAATTTGATAACTAGATTCCAATTCTACAGGTCAACTTATTAGATATCTAAATTTGTGGAAATCATCTCACTTCTTTGGATCTTTGTTTGCTTATCTATGAAATGGAAATCATCACACTGGCCCTAAGCTATGTCACAAGATTGTTGTGAAAATAACATTAGGATAGCAATGGGACCTGTTACTTCATTACTACAGTTATGAGTCTTATATCTTTCTTACTGAGTAAATTCCTGTGGTTCCCATTCACTTCAAAGATAAAACATACACTCTTTTGTTTTATATTTAAGTCACTTTACAACCAGCCCCTAAGGTATTTTTCCCAGTCTATATTTACAGTTCATCCCTTCCTTCTCTCTATTGTTCAAACCAGTTTTCTCTTTATTTCTCAAAAAAAAAAAGGACTCCATAAGTCACCACTATCACATCATACTGACTATACCCCATGTTCTTTTTTTACTTTTTGGAGAGGGGAAGATAATGCAATTGGGGTTAAGAGACTTGCCTAAGGTCACATGACTAGTTTTCCTGTTTATGTTTCAAGTGTCTGAGGTCAGATCTGAACTCAGGTCCTCCTGACTCCAGGGCAGGCACTCTACTCACTGCATCACCTAGAAATCCCTCCCCAATTCTATATTGAAATCTTTCCTCACTATGACATCCTAGAAGCATTAATTTACTTCTAGATTCAACTCATGAGCTGTCTTCTAAATATGCCCATACCTAGTCCTTTAAGTCAGTATTTTAGTCCCAAAATCATATCATCATAGATTCATCTTGCATTTCATATGTGCTTTTTTTGTCGATGTTGCTATCCCCTATGGAACGTGTCTTCAGAACAGAGAAGGTTTCCTAATAGTTTTTCTTTACCTAAACTATGGACTGAGGGAGGCACTAAATAAATACTTTGTGATTAATTGATGTGAAAGGCACTATCCTTGGCACTGGTTTCACATGATTGAAAGAGACAAATTTCCAGTAGCTAATGGCAATATAATCATATAAGATATATAGACAAGTGATGTTATAACATATATAATGATTTTATATTTAAGTAAAGAGCTACAAAATTCAGATTAAAGCGGGTGGTATGCCTGTATATTGACTGGGAAAGATCTGAATAGAAAACTTCTTTTAGAAGGTGATATTTTGAGATGGTCACTGATGTATAAACAAGTTTTCTATAGGTAGACAAAGAAAGCATTTCCAGACTTAGGGGTCTAGACAGCAAAGACACATAAGCAGCAAAGTACAAGGTTTGCTCAGATATTCAGTTTGGTAATGGGAAGGAGTACAGGAAAGAATTATTTATCAATGCAAAAAACCATAAACATTGGTTTCCAGTCAGGTTTTGTTTAATTTTTAATATATTGAATGAAGGAAGAAGTTCCATAATGTAGTAAAATTTTAAAAAGGCGTTTGCTCATAAAACTGCAAATTTATAATTTATCGCTTACTAATCCTCTCAAATAAATTAATAAAATTATCATGTAAATTACTTTTCACCATTTTGTCTTACCTCCCCTCTCCTTGCCATAAAGATGTCTACCATTATTCAAAATAAGCACATACATACAATGTTATTTAATAAACACTTACATTTATCACTTTTATTTCCTTTTGATGCAGATAATGTCTGCCTTCCTATGTCCATTGAAGTTAATTGGATTATTTGTTTTTTAAATATATTTGAAACATTTAATCTTAAGACCTTGAATTTCAGATCCATTTCCTTCCTCCCTTGTCATCCATTCCCTCTGGAAACATAAGTAATTCAGTATGTGTTGTACATGTCTAGCTATGCAAAACATTACCATAGTAGATATATTGTAAAAGACTGCTTATAATCCCCTCCCCCTCATGCCACCCCTACCTGGTCCATTCCCCACTTGATCCTGTCCCTCTTCCATAGTGGGTACCTCCAACCCCTCCTCCCCCCAAGGATGCCCTCCCATCCATCATCCCTCCTCTCCTCCCCCTTCGACGCATTCTGCTGTAGGTTGAGATGTCCCACCTAGTATTTATGTCATTCTCTCCCTGAACCAAATTCAATGAGAATGTGGTTTCGCCATTTTGCCTTCCTATTTTTCCACTCCCCTGCAACCACTTCCCCCTGATTCCTCTACATGAAATAGTTTACCCCACCCTTTCACTCCCTATCTCTTCCTGCCACTTTCCTCTCTCACCTCACAACTTCACCCCTTGAATGTCCTCCCTTCCCAACAAATTCAACTTATACCCTCTATCCATATATAACTGTAACCATATACACACACAATCACATATGTATTCACATGACCATATACCCTTCTTCAATTATTTTCATAGTGAGAAAGATTTCCTCAGTCACAGTTATTGTTCTTCCATATATGAATGTAAATAGTTCAATTTTGATAAGTTCTTTTGATTTCTTTTCCCTGGTTACCTTCTCAGGCATCTCCTGCTTCTTGCGTCTGGATGTCAAATTTTTGATTCAATTCTGGTTTTTTCTTCAAGAGTGTTTGAAAGTCCTCTATTGCACTGAATGACTATATTTTCCCCTGAAACAAAATACTCAGTTTTGCTGGGTAGGTGAACCTTGGGTTCAGATCCAGATCTTTTGACCTCTGGAATATCATATCCCATGCCCTTCAATCCCTCAGTTTAGAAGCTACAATTTCTAGGTTCTTTCTTTGATCATGGCTTTTGGGTAGTCCAATAATTATAAAATTGTCTCTCCTGGATCTATTTTCCAGGTCAGTGGTTTTTCCCATGAGATATTTCACATTGCCTTCTACTCTTTCATTTGTTTGGATCTGCTTAACAGCATCTTGATTTCTCATAAAGTCATTAACTTCCATTTGCTCCAGTCTAACTCTGAAGGAATGAATCTCCTCAGTGAGCTTTTGAGATTATTTTTCCATCTGGCAAATTCGACTTTTTAAGGCATTCTTCTCCTCATTGCCCTTTTGGGCCTCCTTTGCCATTTCAGTTAGTCTATTTTTTAAGGTGTTGTTTTCCTCAATCAGGCTGTTGACCCTCATTTCATACTTTTCCTGCATCCTTCTCATTTCTCTTTCCAATTTTTCCTCCACTTCTCTTATTTGATTTTTAATGTCCTTCTTAAGGTCCTCTATGGCCTGCAACCCGCTCATGTTTTCCCCTGGGGCTTTTGGAGCAAGACTTCTGACCTCACAGTCCTTTTCCCGCTCTATGCCCCCAAAATAGGAGTCTAGGGTTGCATTTTTCTGTTTCCTTTGCCTTGGCATGTTGCCACTTAATTACCTGACTTTTGGGCTTGTTGCCACACTATGGCTTTAAGGCCAGATAGAGGAATTTTCGTCCCAAACATGTGGGGGGCAACTTCCGTTTCTGGCAAGCTGTAAACCCACCCACGACTTCCACCCTAGATCACAATCCAGATCCAGGGATGTTAAAGCAAGAGCGATTACCCCCCAAGACTGATGGCTGGATCTCCCTACAAATTTGCAGGCTGGGAGCGGGAGCTGCCTCTGAAAATTACAAAATGGCGTTTGTCCTCAGTGGCTTCTAGCCCCCAGGGGAGGGAGCCGACGCATTCCCTAATACCAGTCCCAAAGTCCATAGGACACTAACCTCTTACTTTGTCCCAGGCAAGTCTATGTTGATAACTCTGGAATCTCCACAGCTCCTGGTGTTCTGGGGTTCCTCCAGCTGGCTGCTGGCCCTGCCGCCCTGGGGCTAAAACCTCGGCTCATGTGGACCTGGGCTGGGCTCGGCTCGGCTCCTGCGCTCT